>JAJMFS010000003.1:97071-697071 GCA_030574815.1 Yamadazyma germanica | reverse complement strand
AATTGGATTTGCCTTTCTTTGTTGTTGTAAAGGAGCATTGTCACCTCCTAGAGGTCTTCTTTTACCAACACCATATTGACTGGAAACATCCCCTAAATAAGTTCTGGATTTCTTTTTATTTTCGTTGACATCTTCACTCTGAACCATTTTATCACTATGAACTTGTTCAACTTCAACATCGCTAGGATTTTCACTTGAATTTTTAGTTTGTATCTGTGTTTGTATTTGAATTTGTGTTTGATGAGTCGATGGGATCTCGGGATCTGACTCAAGAGTTTTACCTCTGGTCATCCTATAATTGTTTTCATCATTTAAAACCTGAACCATGATAAATTATTGCAAAGCACAAAAGCAAATGATATGAATATAGACGTGTTTATAAGACGTGTTTCAAGCGTCGATAAAAGCTCAATAAGACAGAACCAGTTCTTCTATTGATTCCTCAAGTATACTAAGTGAAATATTAACTAATTATTGCCTCAGGAGTATGTTTCTAAAAAGCCACTGAGGATGTATTGGGAACAAGAAACAAAGGTTAATGGATAACAATAATTTCAAGTATTAGATTGGTTAAGTACGTTATGGACTATAAATTGCTTAAAAGAAATATCTGGTGGAATAAACAAGATAGTTTTAATATGAATTGAATGGATAAAATGCTTTCTCCCTAATGTTGATGAAAATAGTTTAACGGAAACACAAAAAATTTCAATGAAACTGATGCACCTTTTTTGTTTTCAAAACTTTTGTTTTTGGAAACCTGCGCGTTGCTCACCTTTATTAGGATTGGAGGTAAACAAACACTGGCAACTCGCAAAATAATAGTGAGCTACTAAGTTAGGTGACATAACAAGCATAAACAGAAATTAAGGTGGGGCCTTTGCTCTCTATGCATAGCCGTTTCATTTCGTGATTCTAATGACTTTTTTCTATTGTAATTATGATGTTTTAGACCGATAATTTCGTTTCTCTTGTGCTCTACATGCGGCCTCACTGCCAATTCTCCCCCCCCCCCCCCGTCTTTGACCACTTAAGCTATGTACTTATCTCTTGTGAAAGGGTTCATATTATCATACGGATTTCTATCTACCTTCTATGCTTGCTATATACAAACTTGCTGATCTTTTGGTCTAAAACTCGAATCGAAAAAGTATGCAGGAAGTGTAATTCATTGTACCGGCTGAGGTTGTATTTTTTGCAGCCTTTTCAAAACAAAGCGTGTTTATATTCTAATAAACAATAGCTGAGAATGTTTATAGCTGATTCGCTGCTCTTCGATAACCAATTTGGTAGACCAGTAAAACAGTGTTTATGACACCGTTGACGGATGTGCAAGTATTACAGGGTACAACAATAGGACTCTATTATTTACACAACATTGATAATTTACATTATTTACAAAACTTTATTTACATTCTCATGTAAATTTCTTTTTCCTAGATATTATTTTAGATCTGATTAGAGACTCCATTTATACTCTCCCATTAGATCTATTCCAAATGCATTATTTTTATTCATTCCTCTATTGGATCCAGCACTGGATGACCTTTCACTGACAGTAGCTGAACATTTTTCACATTTTTTAGATCCATTTGAGCCCATGCCTTTATCTTTACTTTCAAGATTATGGCCCTTATGAAGTTTTTCACAGCACAAATAACAATTAAGTACTACGTCTTGTTTTGGAGGGGTGACTTGTGCGCCGGGTGTTGTTGGTTTGGGGAGCAGTTGAAGTTCTTCACGTGATTCGGTCTCTGAATTCGAATTAACTAGCTGATTTTTATCTTGTAAAATATGGATTAACTTCTCATATAACTGATTATTATTTTGTAAAATAGTATTCAATTGTTGTTGTTGACCTTGTTGCTCTTTTTGCTCTTGCCGCCCGTCGTCATTTTTTGCTTCCTTAGCCTTCTTAGCCTTTTGTTCAACAACGATTTTTTCAAACTCTTTCAAAAGTTCATGTTCCCCAGTTTGTTCATCTTCATTCGAAATTTGAATCGAATCAAGAGTATTTTCATCTAAATACGTTTCTTGAATTGGTCTCTTACCTTTATTCAAAATCCCAGCCATTTCATTATAAAGGCTAACTAACCTTTTACTGTTTGTATTAGAATTAGAGTTAGCAGCTTTCTTTTGTTTAGGTTTTGAAACTGGTTTCTCTTTATCACTACGTTCTTTCAACCGCTGTTTGGCATCATATAAATTCTTGTATTTTGCAAGCTTGGTCCTAAGAAGCTCATTCTCTCGTTTAAGTTCATTGTTGTCATTCAACATATTCATAAATTCATCACTTTGTTTAGATATTTCTTTCTTATACATTTCATTTGAATTCATCAAGTTAGTCACTTTTGTATTTAATTGACTAATAATAACCCTATTATCACTGTTTTTCAAATTCTCGTTATCGACTGACAATGCCTCACATTTCTGGATCAACTTTTGAATCGAATCGGTCAAAAGCTTTTGATAAGTCTCAGCTTCGGGGTTACCTGCAGACGAAGGTACATCCTTGATGATTTTATGAGTTTCCTTGATGAGTAGATCTGTTCCTTCATTCAAATCAAGATCATCCTGAGTCTTACTTGGCCGGAGTACAGGATGATTTATGAAATTTTGAATATCTTCATTCATCGATAAATCATGGAAACTGTCATTTCCTTTAGCAGAATTTTTCAAGGGACTTCCTGATAATGACGAGATGATAGCGCCTTTCCTTGTCGGCATTTTGTGGTTATCCAAACCAAATTTGGTACTCAGTTTTGGAACTCGTGGCATGAAATTTGATGGTCTTGGAGTGTGAGGTTTTACAGGAGACGAAGTTTTCAACGGGGAAAAGTCATTTTTGAAAATTGAGTCATCTGAATATAATGAAATCTCATCTTCTGACCCTTGTAGATCTTGTTCCTTGCCATACGTTCTGAGCAAGTTTTGAGTAGTATTGTCTGCCATAGTCAAAATGTGTTTACAGAAAGACGCGGTTTAAAGACGAGTCGCGCAAACTTTGTAGGAAGTTGAGAATGGCTGCAAAAAAATGCAATTAAAAAATGCAATTATCTGTATTATGAAACATGTCTTTACTCCTCAACGTCTATATGTACTAAATAATTAAGTGATTTCGTCACTGCTGTAATATGCCAAGGTACAAGACCTGATGTTATATGATTTTCTTTCCCGATTCCGTCCTCAAAGGAGTTATCGATGTCTCTGGTACACAAAATGTCGTTTAACGTAGTGAGCTTTTTATAGTGATTTAATAGAATCGTCATTAAAGAATCAAGTTTCCAATAATTCGAACAGCTCAATAAGTGGATCTCAAATACTAAATACCGTGAATCACTGGGTGAAATCTTTTTCAAGAGGTATCCCACTTTCATTGCAGGTCTAGTTGGTGTACTAATTGAGGGGATAGATGTACTAGGAATGACCCCTACTACCAAATCATTGGGGTCTTGTAATACTACGTCCTTCAATTGGGAATCCGTTCCATTCATTTCATTTCTGGTGCCGCTTCCAGCCATCAGAGATGATAATCCACCACCTGAGGCATCTGGAGACAAAAAGCTTGATCCATTATTTAGTCCAAAACTGAAATTGGGAGCTAGCATATTCGAGTTGTTTGGTGATGGATTATTGGAGTTTGGCATGTTATTGAAACTTTTAAAGAAGTCATTTTGAGGATCTGGGTTATCTTTATGAGTCTGTCTGCCCATTTTATCTTCATTCATAAAATCTCTCGGTGATGCCTGGAGATCTAAATTCATCAAATCTCCTTCAGTGGAGGTATTAGCGTTCATGAGTACATTTTCGTTGACCATATCATGAGTCTTTTCATGGCCGACTGAGATATCTTCGCTTGCTTTGTTGCTGGTATTATCTAGGTTATGGACATCTTTGAATGATGTTCTGGGTGTACTGTTCACTGATAACACGATAAGAGAAATGTCCTTGTACTTCATGCTTAACCTCTTCCAATGCACTAATTCTTCGTCGGGTATAATACTATTTACCCTGGTCAATACTAAGAACTTTTTTCCTCCCAACCCACTGGTTCTCTTGATAATTTCGTCGTTCAACTTCTTGAATAAATCGTTAGAAATCTCCAAAATTTGATTACTTATAGAATGCAAATCATAAACGTTACGATTTATAGCGTTATCTGAATGTGTTCCTTGGTTATTAGGCGTCTGATTATTAGTAGACCGAAGAAGAGTGGCAGAATTACACCAAGACTTGGTATAGGTGACTACCCCTAATGGATCAGACCAAGCAGCAGAAATCCAATTCTTGTCCACCGATCTCTCATATGCTAGATGTAAAAACGCATCATCGTCAGAATAAGTATCCTTGTTAGTAGAATTGCTATTGAAGAACTTGAGATTGAGCTTAGAAATTGGTTCTTTGACAATGTTTGTGAAAAGATTTAAGCTGGGTTCAATAGGTCTATTCAATCCTGAGGTTTCCACTGGGTCAGGGCATTGGTTATATAGGTTCATCGAAAGCTTGGTGAGTTTATAATTGGAAAGATATCTCAAGTATCTTTGGTTATTATTTTCTTTGACGATATAATCTGCCGGTATTATTTTACTGAAAACCTGAACCAAAGGCAATTGATGCCTTTTCAAAAACATTTTAAAGTTCCTACAAATTCTGGAAATTTCCAACAATGAATTAAAATTCTTATTAAAGTTCAAAAACATTAATAGTAATGGTCTATCGAATTCAAATCTATTAGTCTTGTTGATGAGATCAAGTTTGATGAGCTCAACCAATGAATTCAATTTCTTATTGATCTGTCTATAAGTTTGATTATAATTATCATCATTTCTGTTGATAGTGATTAATCCATCGTTAATGCTTTCGAGTTCTGGACGTGTTTCAGATGATTGTAATGATATTTTAGAAATATTTCCAAAATTACCATCTCTATAGTTGTATATCAATGAGTTCAAGAATTCCTGATTATATTTATTATTCAAATTGTCATTCAGAGTTTCCGAAACCAATAAAATCTGGAAATTTTTAGGTCCATTTATTGGATCAAACCCCAAATATTTCCAAAACCTGATTGATATTGAATTCAAATTAACGATATCACTCTTGTTTTTCAATACTTTGATTTTGTTTTCATTCAAGGTTTTAATTGAATCGGAGACATCGTAAAGGGAATTAGTACTAATGTCCTTGACAATATCCATATACTCTTTGAAGTTCTCTTTGTTCTGGTTGTTGTCCAAATACAATGAATCCCATTCAATAACATCGAGCTTCTTTAATTTCGATCTTGGGTTAAGTATCTCGTCGTTTGTGATATCATCTAAAAAGCTCAATTGATTATCTACTGAATAAAGTTCTTTGGCTTTAATTTCCAGAACATCGCTCAACATCTCCTCTAACTTGACCTTATATGATAGTGGAAATGACTTCAACAAGGCGTTTTCAAATGATAAGGGAATCAGATCATATTCAACCGAGCGATGCTCTTTATCAGGTCTGGCCATTTGATACTTTGATGGTAAATTAGATGTCAAATTCTTTTTGTAATTGTTCAACCCTAAATCGAATATCAAATTCGGACCTAGCCAATTTAAAAATTCATTGAGATATTCCACTTTGATTACCATTTCATTTTTTTTACTGATATCCGAATCATCTTCCTGATCAACGTCCATGTCAAAGTCTGAAGCTGAAGCTGACATCTTTATGGCTCCCATTATATTGTTGAGTAAAAATTCATTGGGGATGGAAGAAAGATTTACACCTCTCAAAATCAAAGGCAAGCAATTTGAAGATTCGTAAACTTGGTTAACTGAAGACTTAACTTCACTACCAGATAAAGAATTTTGAGTAGCATTAGAGGCGGAATCTGCCAAGGGCTGGTTTCGATTTTCAGTTTCAGTTTCAGTTTCATTCACTTCCTGAATTCTACCAGAATCATGTTGGCCCTGACCTTGAACTAAGCTTTGACGTTTAAAATCATCGTTTGGCATACTTAGAGGAGAGCTATATTTCGTCTTATCATCAAGTGGAGAATCGTGCATGGCGAATGGAGAATCAAACCTTGGTAAATTGTTTATTCTCATTGATTGTGGAACTAGCAGTCCCGATAATGGAGAGGAAAACCCACCAGTAAACAAGCTGGAATTAACCAAGTGCTGTGAGCGAAATGTGGGCGGTTGATCATTGGAGGTAGATACAACTCCAGTAGGATTTTGAAAAGCAAATGAATCTGATTGAGTGTTCAACCTCAAAGGACTTTCTCTTCCTATATTCATATCAGCATCTTCGTCACTTTCCTCTTCCTCTTCTTCCTCTTCTTCTTCGTCTGAATAATCAATCCTATCAACTATATCCGTCGTGGACTTTCTCTTTGGATTTGTTAAGTCGGGTAGTTCCATATAATCGTCATCGTCCATATTATTGTTTTGTTTTGAATCTTTGTCTTCGTCATCGCTATCGAGAAACACCTTATCGTCAATAGGAAATTCGATACCTAACCCCTTTCTGTAGTCTTTGCCCTGGCTATTATCGGTAGTCTTAAGTTCATAGCCAGCTACACTAGTTGCTCTGAGTTTCTTGAATGGTGTCTCTGTATCTTTGGTTGCATCCTTGTCAACATAAAACTTACCACCTTTCCCATATTTATCATCCACATTACTCTTTATCAAAGGATTGAACACTATAGGTGAAAAAATAGATTTACTGCTAGCAATTTCTGATTCGGGACCTACTGAAGGATTCCTCATTCTATCATTCGATGGCGGTATTAGAGGAGTTGGTATGATTGGTAGTGGTGCTCCTGGATCATCATAGGGAGTTTGATCATTCAATGATATTGCCATTTGATCTTTCGGTATATCAAAAGTCGATGGTTCTTCGGTGAACTCTTTGAAATCTTTCGGGTTGATCGAATTTTCGAGCTTTGTATTCAATTCTGAAGGATCTTCTGATCCGAAAATATTATCGATGTTTTCATTGGGGATATTCTCTTCTTTAGATGCTTCATTCACCGAATCTGGATTCAAGGACAAATCCTCTTCCTCTTCTTTTTTAGCAGAATCTTCCTCTTCACTACCACTATAATTTCCAAAAAGATCATCCATTTCATCACTTGCTTCATTCTTGAACCCTTGATCATCAGGTTGTAATTCATTCTTTTCATGGGGATTATTATTGATGTTACTCAAATTTTCCATCACACCATTATCGAAGAACTCATCTCCAACTGATTCAGATATACCACCAAATAAATCAGGTAGTATATTCATTTCATGCATATCCATAGGCATATCATTTTTAGCATCGGTGGAGTACATACCGGTTGATAATACACTTGGTACATTGAATGATGAAAAGTTAACTGAACCGGGGTTCTGTGGGTTAGAAGTGTGGAAATTCTGTTGCATATGATGGTTGACAGTAATACTAAAATCCAAAAATTCAGAAATCAAATTAAAAGGATCGGAATTTTTCGTTGGTTTGATATATTGATCTGGAGAGGTTTGTATATGATTCTCGATCTTGATAGACTTTTCATATTTCCCAAACTGTAGAAGACACATTTTCCACGGCCAAATGATATATTTTTTATTATCAACTGTATGAATGAACTTGGCGATTTTGGATGTTTGGTTATTCAAGTGTTGCAAATTTGGTATCAATTTGACCCACAATAAGTTCTCTTCCTGAGATAAATCTACACCGGTGGCCAATTTCAATAAATGTAACACATTGTCATAATTTTTAGGAGGTTCATAAGTGAAACTATTCAAGATTTTCAAGCTATCAAATAGATGACATCTAATACCAGAGGGAGTCAAATAAATGATAAAATCTGAAGTTTGATCATTTTCAGGAGCATCAATGGATAAAACTGATGAATTATATAGCTGAAGATTTGTCTTTTCAATCAAGCAAAGTAATAAATCCCCATTTGTGAACATAACTGGTTCTAGTAATAAAACATAATTTGTAATATCATCGGATGCAATCACTGCATAATTCCCAAAGATCCTTACGGAATTTTCCCTCGATAATTTGTATAACATCAATTTCTTAATGGCTTTCAAAAGGCTCACTCCTATGAATGGAGCATGATCATTTGGAGCTGAGTTGGGGGTATTTGAATGTTCACTTCCAGTGTCTAGAGCATTAGGAGTATGGCTCTGGGTCAGTTGATTTGGTTTTGGTGGGTTGCATAAGATGTCGATCGATACCGATTTCGAAGACTTCAAGACCAATTGGGGATAATCGTCGGCCCAACTTAAAGATTCCGTATTATGATCGAATTGAAAGAAATATAAGCCCTTGTTGTAGTAAGTAATCAAGATATCTGGATGGGCATGTCTTATGGATAATTCAAGTTCTAGTAGAGCTTGATCATTATTCGTATCCAATTGGTAGAGATGGTACTTCACCCCTCTTATATGACCAAACTTATAATAGTTTGTGGTGATATTAGAAGGATTTAGTGCCTCCATCTTGGATTTTTATCTTTATCTTGAATCTGGCGAAATTTCTCAATCACCAGTCAGAGATTTGCAGTGATTGAGAATGATGAGATGTGAGTCAGTAATACAGTGGACTAGATACCAGGGATCGACATTGGATGATAAATAATATGTAAAATACGATTTTATGTACTGACTAACTAACTACATATTGGGGACTGGATATATATATCGGGAAATTAAAAAGATGAATAATTGCCAATTGCTTGTTAATGGCTGCAAATTATTTCCAGTTATTTCTCGTACTTGAAGTTGTTGGCCAATACATTATTCCTGAAGTCATTAACACCCAAAGCACTAGTATGACCCCAGGGTTTCTTGCTGTTCTCGTTATCGATGGCCCCGGCGAAACAATTGAGCCATCCGTCTCTTGGATAGATCTTGTTAATGGAATCAATGGTGTCCTCATGGATATACTCAGTATTCAATCCAACATTATCCAAGATAGTTGAAAGCTGTAAAATCAAGCCTAGAGTAGTTATAAATCCGGTATCACCCAAATCCTGATGACGAATAATGGCTTCTGTTACTGCTTCTGCGTAATCCTTGTCTCCATTGGTGTTTTTCAACACTAAATCATGAGCAATAAATCCTCCATAAAACTCAAAAGACATCTTGGTGGCTGCCATGTTTTTATCGGTGGTCCCGATATCATGAAGAAGGCAAGTCACAAACAAAACTTCGGGATCAATATCCCAGTCGGGGAATTGATCATTCATAATAGCAATACTATATTGGAACACTCTTAATGAGTGAAATAACACTTTTTCAGGTAATTCGTTCTGGGCATAATCGTAAACGAACCTGGCCAAAATCCCTTCAGGGATTGGTGCCACCATTTGAGCTCTTGGTGGATTGGCGTGTGGAAGGGCTTTCTTTATATCCCTTGGGACTTTTACAAAACCGTACTTGGACATGATAATTATGCACCCCACAATTCGCAGTTGCTAAATATATCAGGAAATTACTTGCAACACGACAAGTTTAATATACAGGGGGAGCATACAGTTTCTGGTAACGACTAAACCAACTATATCGTATTAGTTCACATTAAAGAAAAGTTATTGTTGATTTTGCCAATAATATATTCATAAAAATAGGTGACATTCAAACATCTCCAGGATTCACCTGTCGACACCACTGTACAAGCACGTCTCGCTGCGTGAAAATTAAAAATTGTAAACACCATCCACCATGTCAGAAAAGAGAAATCGTATGTAATAACATGATAATTTGCCACCAAAAAAAAGAATGAAAAACTAACATATAGCTACATTAAGAGCTGCCGATTTACCGGAAGAAATCCAGTTGAAAGTCTATGAACTCGCCCAAGAAGCTATAGATCATTATAAAGTTGAGAAAGAAATCGCTGCGTATTTAAAGAAAGAAATGGATCAGTTATATGGGCCTTCTTGGCATGTTATAGTGGGTGAAAGTTTTGGATCCTATGTGACTCATGAACAAGGATGCTTTACTTACTTTTATCTTGGAGAATTGGCATTTTTAGTATTCAAAAGCGGATAAATGGTTTGATCGGTATCTATATATTAATACACATTTAATCTATGAAGACAATTTTTCACTTTGTCCACTTAATAAAGTGAATACTGGTTTACCTAATTTTTCTCTACCTTTCAAGAAGTCTAATTCCATAACAAATAAATATTCAATAATTTCGGCATTACATTTTTCAACCAATTCTCCTGCAGCACTTGCACTACCGCCAGTAGCTAAAATGTCATCAACAATGATGACACTGGAACCTTTTGGAATGACATCTTGTTGAATTTCAAACTTATCACTACCGTATTCTTTTTGAAATTCGGCTTGGATAGTTGGACCTGGTAATTTACCTGGTTTTCTAACAGGAATGAATCCAGCATTTAAAGATAAAGCTAAAGTTGGTCCAAATAAAAACCCTCTGCTTTCTAATCCAACGATATAATCGACTTTTTTATCCCCAACATGTAACTTGAAAGCATCAACTAATTTTTGGAAAGATTCTGGCTTTGCGAAAATTGGTAAGAAATCTTCAAATAAGATTCCTTCACTTGGGAAATTTGGGAATTGTTTTAAGCAACTCTTTAATTCAGTTGCTAGTTCTTGAATGTCTGACATGTTTAGTATAATCTAACCCGATGAGCTGAAACCGGAAAAAAAAATTGCCAGGAACGTTGGCTGCGAAAAGATTTATTAGATAACTCCGGATGGTAAATAAGATGAAAAGTCTTCTGGAACAGCGTCTGGGGAGTATATTCTTTCGGTTATATCAAGAATATACTTTGTGTCAGTAGAGCAAACGAAAACTGGACCATCGTAAGTTCTTGAAGCGTAATGATTTATGTCCCATGCTCCAGCCACATATTTATTTTTCCGAAAGTTTTTCTTTAACGACCACTCTCTAATTTGGGCATCTAAATTTTCTCTTTTTTCGAATATAAATAAGCCCCCAAGCTTCCCCTCTGGTACATCACAAGATGCTTCAACAGTATATTCAATTCCGGCGTTCAATCCAATTGTGAGTCCAAAACTAGGATTAGCAGAAAAAATTCTCCAAATAGCATATGAGTAAGAAAGGCTAGGGTTCATAGATACTGATACCCCAAGGTTCGTGCTATCTGATACCACAACAGATCCACCTGCTTCAGCCTGTAAAGTGTTGTAAATAACTGGTTTCCCCCAGAATTGATCACCGATATTAGCCTTAATTTCAACCCATTTATCCAAGGTACTTCCTGATATGGCTGTAGGATCTTGATAGTGCAAATCCAAAAACCTTGACTTGTGAATGAGGATGTGATCTTCAGAAAACACAAACACTTTATTCCAATCTCTTAGTTCTTTTTGAGGGATTTCCTCAGCCGATGGGTAGTCATAAGACACAGCAAGAACATTACCATCAATTATTGATCGGCGAAAGGATCCATTGATTTTTCTTGTCAAATCTTCTTTGGCTTCAACACGAGTTACTTCTGTCAGTTCTTTGTTGCTCTTGATCAATTCAGATGACTTATCACTCAATGTATTAGCAAGTGTTGGGTAAGCTACTGAAATAGTGAATAAGGCACCAATGGTGAAGTGAGACAATTTCATATCTGTGAAATTGGCAATGATAGATAAAGGTTGAAATAATTCAATAATCAATAAAAACAAAATATGTATAATCTGTTCAAAATCCCAAAATGTTCCATATCCCAGTTTTTCAATGCTTTTATATTATATGCTAGTTTTTGACATGGCTCCTTTTGCAGCATTTCAGCCTAATCCTAAGAGAGCTACAGAGTGAGAGGTATAACCAATGAAATATGCCCCTGAAATACCGAAAAAAAAATCAAATTATACAAGAGCCAACACAGCAACACATATACATAGCCCTTAACTTACTATTTCCCATCCCCTCCAAATGACTCCATTTCTCTAATAATACTTTCTTTTTGCAGTAATTCCCTCCAAAAGTCGTGTCGACCCGTAAAGCGAGATAATTTTTATGAACGAAAAATGAAAAATATCAATCAATACCGTCATGTCTGATACTCCTGTAATTAAAGACGAATCATCAAGTCAACATTTTGACGAAGATTTAGATACTGGCTATGATGTCAGTTCTAGAGACCCAGATGATGTTGATGATGAGGCTCAAACCCAGCAGCAGGAAAATATAGCTCAAAATTCCGAATTGCAATCGGGAGATAAAAGACGTCTTCCAGATGATGATGAGGGAAATGAGGATGAGGAACAAGCTGGAAATAACAATGAAGCAGATGAAGATGATGAAGATGATGAAGACGACGACGAAGAGGAAGTGTCAGGAAAAAGAAGAAAGAGAAGAAGAGCCAATCAATTTTTGGATATTGAAGCCGAAGTTGACGACGAAGAAGAAGATGAATTGGACGAGGATGATGAAGAAGCCGAATTATTAAGAGAACAATTTATTTCCGATGATCACGACCGTGAAAAGGGTGATGTTGAAGAATCTCACGATGATAGACTTCATAGGCAATTTGATCGTAGAAGACAAGAAGAGGAGGATCAAGATGCTGAAAAATTGGCAGAAACTTTGAAACAACGTTATCGTAGAACCCACGGTGTTTACAGAGGTGATACTACTACCAGTGGTACTGTTTCTCAAAAATTATTAATGCCATCTATCAATGATCCTGCTATTTATGCTATAAGGTGTTCACCAGGTCGTGAAAAAGATTTGGTTCGGAAATTATTCGAAAAGAAGAGAACTTTAGCTAGGCTGGCCAAACCATTGGAAATCTTAACTGTTTTCCAAAGAGATTCATTCAGGGGTTATATCTATATTGAAGCTAAAAAACCTGAAGCCATTGAAAGAGCTTTGAATGGTATGGTGAATGTTTATGCCAGACAGAAATTATTAGTCCCAGTACGTGAATATCCTGATCTATTAAAGCAAGTCAAGTCTTCTGATGTTGATCTTGTTCCAGGAATTTATGTGAGAATTACTCGTGGGAAATATAAAGGTGACTTGGCTATTGTCGATAACTTATCGGAAAATGGGTTGGATGTAAGATGTAAATTAGTCCCCAGATTAGATTACGGTAAAAATGATGAATTTGATAAAGAAGGTAAAAGAATCAAATCTAAAATCAACCCAATACCTAGATTATTCAGTGAAAGTGAAGCAAGAATGTATGATAGTGAAAGTTTACAACCTGGTAGAGGTCCAAGATCCTTTATTTATAAAGGTGAAGAATACATAGACGGATTCTTATTTAAAGATTTCAAACTTCAATTCATTCAAACTCAGGATGTTCATCCTTCTTTAGAAGAATTGGATAGATTCCAATCTGGTAACGCCGATGAAGATGGTTTAGATATCGCTGCTGTTGCGGCATCTTTAAAAAATAAGAAAAACGCCAATCAAAGTTCAGCTTTTCAACCAGGTGACAAGGTGGAAATTCGTAGGGGTGAACAAGCGAAGACCATTGGTAAGGTGGTTACTTCTTCATTGAATGAAGTGTCAATTACTATAACGAACAGTGAAGACCCAAGTTTCATCAATCAAGATTTGACCGTCCCTGCTGGTGACTTAAGAAAGGTATTTGCTCCTGGTGATCATGTCAAGGTTACCGAAGGAAAACATTCCGAAGAAACTGGTTTGGTCATCAAAGTTGAAAACGATTCCGTTGTATTATTAAGTGATCAAACTCAAGAAGATATCAAAGTTTTCGCCAATTATTTAATAAAAGCAACCGATACTTCACTGGCAATCCTTAGCGGGGAAAGTAAATACGATATCAAGGATTTGGTTGAATTAAGTGCTTCTACCGTTGGTGTTATCATCAAGACCGACAAAGATTTGTTCCAAATCCTTACATCGGATGGAAGAATAATCAACGTTAAACCATCTGGTATTGCATCAAAACTTAAACTTACTCGTCTTGAACAAGTGGCCACTGATCGAAGAGGCTTCACTGTTAAAGTTGGTGATACGGTGAAAGAGCTTAATAGTGACAAGAAAAGAGAAGGTACTATTCTTCATATTTACAAAAATACATTATTCATAAAATCCAATGAAATTATCGAGAATTTGGGTATTTTCGTTAGTAATTGTATGAATGTAACTACCGTATCATCGAAGGATTCAATGGTTTCAAAGTCCTTAGGACCAGATTTAACTAAGATGAATCCAAATCTTAAAGCTCCAAATCCAATTGCGGCATCTGGTTTGAAAACCAGAGTTGGCGGCAGAGATAAATTGGTCTATAAAGATGTTGTCGTAACAGGTGGTAATCACAAAGGATTAATGGGTAAAGTAACCGATGCTGATGATGTTTACGCCCGAATTGAGTTGCATACAAAATCAAAGAAAATTAAGGTTAATAAAAACCAATTAAGTGTTCTAGTAAGAGGTGCTCCAATTCCTTATTTAAGATTTATCGGAGCTCCCGAAGCCCATGGACAAGAATCTCAATCAAGAAGGTCAGGTCCTGCGTTTTCTTCGGGAGCCAAATCTGCATGGGGTTCTGGTGGTATGACACCTTCAATAAATGGTGGCGCTACCGTTGGTGGAGCTGCTTCGACTTGGGGTGGAGGTAAAACTCCTGCTTATGGTGGAGCCGCTTCATCTTGGGGTGGTAATAATGGTAGCTCTTCATCTTGGGGTAGTGGAGGTAGTGGAGGAGCATCATCATGGAAGAAGGCAGGTTCTAGTTCAAGCTGGGGTAATGCAAATGCTGGAAACACTTCAAGTTGGGGTAATGCTAATGTCGGAAACACTTCAAGTTGGGGATCTGCTAATAATGGAAGTTCGTCCACATGGGGAAGTGCTAAGAACGGTGGAGATAACTCAACCTGGGGAGGGAGCAACAATAAAGGTGGTAACAAGAGTACTTGGGGATCGGGATCCACCTGGGGTGGTAATTAGTGATAATGACCACTTTATGTAATGTATAATCAAATATCAATCATATTTTCAATAGTATTATAAGTTCGTATTTTTTTTTCTATATTTCTTCATGCTACTATTTACTCATTGCCACACCCAGGGCAATTGTGTAATGTTTCGTGAACAAAAACATCACAATCTATACAGAAATCATTTTTACATTTCTTACATCTGTATCTTGAACTAGTCAAGGTATCAAGCTTATCTTTGGAAGAATCTTCCACTCCTCGAACACCTTCGGGGAATTTTAGAAGACATCCATGACAATACGTACTAGTATAAGATTCAGCAATCGGCACTTCCTCGTATTCTACTAATGGGATCAAATGATGATATGATCTGGCCAAATGAGTTGAAAGAATTAACATTAATCCACATATGGGACAAACAGTTGGAAGACTACAAACTTTACTTGAACATTGAGGACATCGATATCCAATTAAACTTGAACCTTTATTTACAGCCGCTGAATCATTACTGGTGTCATCAGTTGACCCTGAATGACATGCACAAATTTGTATAAAATCCAATGAAAGGCCTCCACTTGAAGATGAAAGAGATGGTTGAATCTTGGTGGGAAATCCCATTTTTAGAAGCGGAACTGACTTTGAAGCTTCTATATCCTTTTGTTGTTCCACAGTTACCGGTAGTGGAACTACACAGTCCATTAATAGTTCTTTGAAATGTCCTTCGTTCATGATAATTACGTAATTGGGATTGTTATAGTTATTAGTAGTCTTATTCGTCTTATTAACAATTTCTTGACAAATGGCTACTTGGGCAGATAATCCAATAACTTTAACTTTTATTTTATCCTTAACTAAGCGGTCAATTGTCTTGTGAATATCACCAGGGTCACTAGTAAATAATGCCCCAAATATTACCAAAATCTCCTTTGAATTCTTGGTATCATTAATATTATTACCGAAGTTATATCTTAAAAGAGAACGGGCCAATTCTAAAGAATTTTGTAGTGAGGGATCACCACTTGGCTCAAATCTATTATGTTGCTTTATTTTTAATTGTCTTATTTTATCAAGATGAAATTGAGGACTCCCGTTGACTTCACTAATTACATGAGATATCCCATTCCTCATAAGAACTATACCCATTTGGGAAATTGGATTCTGATCAAAAAATTCCACCACAAAATCCAGCAATAACGAAAGCATCATTGAGAATCTATTTGGTCTTAAATCTTTTTCAAGCATAACCAGAGATCCGTCTATCACCACTACCAAAGTTCTTATAATACCTCTTTGATAAGGAGCAGTTGGGTTTTTCATGATCTTTTTCTTTCGGCTTTCAATCATATTTTGAATGACACTTTCCAAAGATTGACCACTTTCATCGTCTTTAACGATATCCCAAGTTCTTTGATATTCATCTTCCCAAGCATAGGCCCCATTGGCATTTTTTTTGTCATTTGAATTCCGAGAAGATGCATTATTTCGTACATTTCTGCGTCCCATTTCCCCGTCATCATCACTGAAGGACCCCCTGGAAGAAGGTGATGACCCTTTATATTCTTCGTCAGAATCCATGATATGAAAATTTATTATCTATCTAGTGCGAGATTATATAAAGTGAGTAGGTTGGGTTGATGAGGTCAATGAGGTCGAGGCATTACAGAACGAGTTTACGTCTTTTATTATCATTTTTGGTGATATCTTCAATGGTAGCAATGGTCTTCGAGAAATCTATCGAATAGTCCTTGACATCGTAGAATAAACTGTAGAAATCATCGAGATCTTGTTCCAAATCTATCGTCTCTTCATATAGTGAGGGAAGATCTGGTAGCCTTTTGACAGATTCAATATCGATCAATTGCTTAAGGGAATAACTCCCTGATGGGGCTATTTCATTGTACACTTCCTCATCCACATGGAAAGTCTCAGGATCACAGCCGGTATAGAAATCGGTGAACTGCTGTTTGGTATATAGTTTGTAGAAATTAATATTGGGAGTATACTCTTTCTCAGCGATCTGCTTGTTCAGTTTGATCTTTGGAGTTGGGGCAGTTTCGTTTTCTTGGATATAGAAATTCCTTAGTAATTGGACCGCTTCACTTCGTAAAAGACCCCCGTAACTAGGATAATTTTTCCCTTGTATTGTGTCATTATGTATGTTAAGGACCGTTCCATTCCCCCCAAATCGGTCGTTTCCACATCCATATACTACCTGATGAATACCTATTTGCTTCAAGGCAGAGGCACACATAATACACGGTTCAACCGTCACATATAACACTACATTGCTGAAGTAGCTTTGGACATATGACAAGTCCCCATGGAATTCCTGGGGAATATACTTGTTGAGAATCGTATCTATTGCAATGAATTCGGCATGTCTGGTTCCGTTGAGAGTATCGTTAGTCCCATTGTACCCAATACTTAAAACGTCATTGGTGGTTTTGTCAACCATAATACATGCCACGGGAGTCTCGATGTTACGTAAGGCTCTATAAGCCACAAAGAGAGCCAACGACATTAATGTGAAATCATTATTTAGTCTATCCACTTGCATCGATGAGATTTTGTTTTGCAGCATTAAACAGTGCATAAAATATTTTTCATACAGGTCGTCTTATTCCCAGCCCCAATGTCTGATTTACACAAACTGTTTTTGAAGAGAATTAAACAACAAGAGCAATCTCTTGGCCTAAGTCAGCTATCTGAAGATGGGGCACCCATATCAATTCCCCGTCGTAGTCAACTGGCAGAAGACCGGAATGAGGCCAATCATTATCAGATTTTCCTGGAGTATGAGCTGATAAAGTGTCTGACGTTCAAATATATTGAAAGTTATAATGACGAAAATGGGTTACTGTTCCAGACATACTACGATCCTCCTTCTTCCGACAAACTACCCATTTTTGTATTCTGTCATGGGGCAGGATCTTCGGCCATGACTTTCTGTAGATTGGCTCAGGTTATGGAGAGAGGGTATAGTGAAGGGAAATGTGGGGTATTTGCGTTCGATATGAGAGGCCATGGACATTCCGATTTGGGAAGCCCGGTGGATTTTAGTCTTGATACTCTAACTAAAGACTTTGCATTTATTTTGAATCAATTTCATACGAGGCATCATCATAGTTCATCAATATACTTGACGGGACATTCTTTGGGAGGATCGGTATTGACCAATTATTTACAAAGTTATCCCGACAATGAATATAAAATCAAAGGTCTTGTTATGTTGGATATTGTTGAAGAAACAGCAGTATCTTCGTTGACGTCCATGAGATCTTTTCTTGACAGAATTCCTCCCAGATTCACTCTGTATAGACGAGCCATTGATTGGCATTTAAAAGCAACTGGTTTGCGTAAAAATGAAGATTCCGCTAGGGTAAGTATTCCTGATTTGTTTACAGATGAAAATAATCAGTTACTTTGGAGACCTGATTTGAAAGCAACCCAACCATTTTGGGATACCTGGTTCAAACATCTATCCAGTAATTTTGTAACCTGCGGCCTGAAACAACATGTAGCTAAGTTATTGATTTTGGCAGGTCATGAAACTCTTGATACAAGTTTAATTATTGGACAGATGCAGGGGAAATATCAATTGATTGTATTTAATGAACCAAATGCCGGTCACTTTTTACAAGAGGATATACCTAGTAATGTCAGTATAAGTCTAATAGACTTTGCTAAACGGAATGATGCACCAGACGATTATATGAAAAAAGAACTAGGATTTGTGCCTAAATGGGGAGGAAAAATAAATACATAGATGGTATCTCTCTCTCTATATATATACTATTAATCAATACTATGAACGGCTTCATTGATTTTTTTTTCTTGTTCTTCAATTTGACTTACGATGTCATCGATATTCTTCGAAGCTAATGGGAATCTAGGATTAATTAAAAATGGTCTTAAATCGAATCTATTATCATCGGGTGAGTATTGTTCTGCATGATAAGATGGGGTCATGGTAGTCATTTTATGTCTGTTGATTGCATAGAAGAAGTAAAACCTTTTGACCTTTTCAGCTACTTGTTTAGCCGTCAAATTCAATGGAGGTTGAGACCATTCATGATATAATTTGACAAACATGGCCATTGGCCCACATTTATCGACTTTTCTTAGTTTACCAAATCTTGATAATTCTTCATAAGTCATACCCATATCAATTTCATCGCTTTGAACATAATTTTCAGTGATTGGTTCTAATTCTGCCGTTGGGGTTGCATCTAAAAATTCTTTCAAAATTGGAATTTCGAAATTTTTACAAGCCCAATCAATGAATTTTTTCAAGTCAGTCTTGGAAATTCCACCAATCGGGTTAAGATCAGCACTTGAACAATCATATTTCGTTAAATAGCCTCTAAGACATTCATCAACATTAGCACTACCTAAAACAAGTAATCCTCCAGGAATATTTCTAGTCCAAGGTAAAAGTTGAGCGAATAAATAACTTAAAACCATTCTTAATCTTGCTTGAATATTTTGTAACGCCAAATTTTCAGTCGGGGAACCACCTAAAATTTTGAAAATTGGTCTACGACCGGTAGCCACTTCAAATAATGATACAACTGCTGAAACCAAAGTATCCATATTTAAATCAACGTGATAAGAACCGATTTTTTCTGATAATTCTTTTGCTCTTGATCTTGTTTCTAAAGATGAATTCTTCGTACCCATATAACTAGTATAAAATAATTTTTCAGCAACTTGTTGAGGGGATTTTGGCACCCAATTTGTTTCTTGTTTGGTAAGTTGTTGAATGTCGGTAATAACTTGTTGATTACCATCTTCACAAGCTTCAACAACTAGTCTACACATCAGATGAACAATGACTGAGGTGGCACAAGAATCAATACCTCCACTAAGAGGCAAGAAGAAACCTGCACATTTGGATCTTCTTAAATAATCCCATAACCAACAAGCAGGACCAAGAGCAATTTCTTCCTCGGGAGCATGGATATGGACTGGAATAGGCAACGAAGGTACAATTGAAGGTTCGAAAACACTTGATTCGGGACTCAATTCTGCTTTACAATCAATACCGAAATAAGGGTCGGTAATGGCGGAGGCTTGAATACCAGTCAGCCTTTGATTTCTAAAAGACTTAATATCATCCAAATCAATAGTAGCACTAACAACTTCAACATCTTTCAAAGAAAATTGAGAGCCTTGAGCTACCATTTGACCATTGACAATGATTGAAGCACATCCATCATAGTATAATCTATCCCCATCACAACCTCTTTGATTTGAATAAAGATACACTCCACCACATTTCTTAGTGGCCTCCATAATTAATTCTAATCTAGTATCCAATTTTCTCAATTCGTGATGGGAACCAGAAGAGTTGGTAAATATTTCAACTCCACCCAAAGCCATGGCAATATGTGGGGATTGAGGAGTGAATAATTCTTCACAAGTTTCAGCCCCAATTCTTGTTTCAGCAGTTTCGATCAAACAATCCCCAATGATTGTCTTGGCTTGACCAAACAAAGTCTTGATCCGTTTGGGCAAAACATAAGTTTCATGGTATTTTGGTCTTGACCATGGAGTGAAATATCTCATTTCACGGTAGTTTCCATCATTAGCCAATACAAGTTTAGGTCTGATTAATAAAATTTCTCCATTATATGAGATAAGTCTACAATTATATTTGACAGATTTATGGATTATAGGCATACCAATATCAAGTAGAATATCTTTTGATGCTTCATGGTTAAGAATATCGGCATACATTTCCCAAGCATGTTCATAAAGATCATTTTCCATGAAATGGTCTAAGCATCCATAACCGGTAATTTCTAATTCAGGACCAATTCTTAATTTGGAACCGGCATTCTTGGCTTGTTTTATACTTTCTATGATTCTATCTCTATTACCTTCAAAGTCTAAAGCCCATTGGTTAAGACTACAGGTGGAAACGGTTATATAATGACCCATGAGGATTAATTTTCACAATATTTTTCGATAGAGATATGAGAGGCCCCAACACCAACAGATAGAAACAGATAAGAGTGATATTTCATTCAAACATACATTAAACACTATAAACAATTCCTAATAAACAGTTTGAGGATCAAGGCCACTGGCTATATTACATTGGTGCATTAATCTTCTTTCATCTTCACCTCCCGTCTTGACCCCTTTAAATTCACCGGTAACTGAATGCCAAACACCTCTGTTAAAGAAGATAACTAAATCACCTTCATTCCAAGCATGGGCCAATACGTTTTCTGGAGAGATAGCTGGTCTCATTAATTGATGAACTTTCTTACGACTGTCATCTAAATCAAGTACTTTAACATCACCGTCTTGCTTGGTATGCAATTTAAAGAGACAACATCCATGGATTTGTAAATGATGTTCTTTAGTAACTGGGTTAGTCCAGACCATTGGTAATTTCTTAACTTTTTGTTCTTCCCAGGCGGGTAATTGATCAAATGGTAACTCTTTACCTTCAGATACCATAGTTAATCCATCAGATGTGGCTCTAGCAGGTGAAATAAAAATATAAGGATGTGGAGCGTATTCAATGGTGGTGTTTAAAGCAAATTGTTTATCTTGGTCTGACAATAATTTAAATGCTTCAGCCCCACTAACAAAACAAGTAGCACCTTGAGCAGCTTCTAATTGATCTTCTTGATCCCGTCCATAAGTAATGGTGTTAGTTTGAGTAGCTGGTGGAACCTTAATTCCTAATAATGTGGTAATTACTGGGGGAGATAATTCATATAGAGCAGAATCAATATGCCATCTGTAGAATCTAGTTTTATGTTCATCTCTGATTTCGGTTTCACTCAAGACATCTTTATGGAAAGAAGTGTGGGATGGATGGGTTAATGAAATACTTTCACCATTTTCATTACCTGGTTCATCAGCGGCAAAAGTTCCTTGACCCAAGATTTGCACTTGTGGTTGAGATTTAACCGAAGTTCCATCTTTTCTTAAAACAGATTGCTGATGTCTGAACTCTTTACCATGTCCATAACCTCCTAAACCTTCTTGTTTTGGTTCGGGAATAGATGGGTCGAATTTTTTGGTTAATAAATATTGGGATTTTGGTGCTAATTCCGCTAATCCTGGAATCACAACTACCAAATATTTATGAACCGATTCGAAAAGAATTTTGAAATCTGCTTCATTCAAGTTAATTGGATCGTTATTACAGTATTGAGGTAACTCGATTTTGCAACCAAATTTATGGTCTGGAAGTGGGGTAACAGTGATAGAATCGGTCTTGTGCATTATGAAAAAAAACTTGTGTCTAATTCAATATGGATATGGTGTATATATATAGAAAAAACAATAAATGGGGAATTAACTGACACTTTTATAGATATGCTTTATCGGAGTCTCCGTCGGACAATCAGGCCAAGTCCGGCACAGGAATATGGGGAATTGAGAAGGGCCGCGGAGGCTCCGATAATGATTATTGCTTGCAGAACTAGATTACTACTGGGAAACAGCTGATTCGGGATCCCGATTTACCGGTTTTACGTTACCTTTCAATATTTATTCAGTATTGGCTATACACTTAATGGAATGACCCCAAATAAAAATCTTTTTGGCTGTACATCCAGATCATACTAACACTACTTACAATTAATGGGCCTGCGAAACCTTTATCCAACTTACAATTTTTGTAGACTAACCATTCGAGATTAAAATGGCTGAAAGCAACGAAAAAGCTCCAAAAACATAATTGATAAATTTGTTCGTTCCCCACTAAATACCAGGATCCGTATAATCTAACAATGGATGTGATAAAAGTCCAAGTTCCAAAAGTTCTCACACCCAATGGGGTAATATCTTTCTCATTGGCAGAAGAATATACTTTTTTAGTTAAATCAGTGGAGAAATAAGCTTGAACAGAATTGAACAATGAGACAACCGAGATAAAGAATAACCAATGAGGGAGGTAACCTCCTTGAGGGGTTGTCACTGGTAGAAACGATAATCCAATGCCCATCATATTATACTAGCGAAAGAAGTTGGGTTGAAAAATTCCTGGTTGGTCTCGGATTCCGCGTCTCCAGATGGGACACTTGGGAGACATGAGACATGGGACCTGAGACCTGAGACATGAGGCATGAGGCATTAGAGACTAAGAGACGAGGTTACTTAATTTGTGACATTAAACTATTGCCAATGAACGTTATAACTTCAATAAAATATGAATCAATTAGATATTGAATAATCAGTATTGATGAGCTGATTATTGATGAGTCGGATCATTACTCTTCAATACATCAACAGCAGGGCCTAATAATCTTTGGAATCCTGATTTATCTAAAGTAGCAACTATCACAGTATCAATAGCTTCAACGGTAGCTTGTCTTGGTAAATTGTTCAATAAAGCCACTTCACCGAAATAATCTCCTTTGGATAATTTGGTAACAACTCCTTCAGCGTTTTTAACAACTTGACAATTACCGCTCTCAATGAAATAGAAATTTTCACCACTTTGTCCTTCAGTGACAATTTTTTCACCTTGATGATATATTTCGGTTGTTAAAGCATCGGCTAATTTGGAAATTTCTTGGTTTGATAAACCTGATAAGATTTTAACTTCTTTCAAGAAATTTTCATACATTAATCTCTTGTTAAAGGTTCCTTCCAATAAAATTCTCCTGAAAGTTAATCTATCCAAAGCCCAACATGTAACTTCATCACTTGCAGCAATTACAGTAGCAGCTCTTGGAGAATTATGCATCAAAGCCAATTCACCAAATGATGAACCTTCTTTACTACTACCAACTTCGACTTCATCAACAAGGAATTCAACAGCCCCGCTTTCGATTATATAGAAGTAGTCACCTTCATCACCTTGCTTGATGATTTCTTCCCCCTTTTTATAAGATTTTTTAGTCAATACAGATAAAACACTCTTCTTGGAATTGGCATCTAATCTTTGAAATAAAAAGTTGCTTTGTAAGGTCTTATTTAATTCAATTTTTTGACTATCCAGTAAATTATTAGTTGGAGGATTCCAACTATCAGATTTGAATTTATCAGGATTAAGAGCTTCTGCACTAACGGAAGTTCTTCTATTAACATTAAAATTAGTTGGGATCTTGGAAGTTGATAAAGGTCTTGGAGTATCTCTACTTTCATCATCTTCATCTTCTTCATCAATAGAAGTTGGATCATTTGGGTCAAGATCAGTACCAACAATTGCCTTAGCCTTTGAATTTGCCACCGGAGATGGATCGTTGGGATCTAATTCCGGTAATGGTTTTTCAGAAGTTGAATGGTTAGTACTATAATCATCCTTAAAGAGTTGGTGAGGATCGTTTTCATTGGCGTTAAAAGGAGATTTGAAACTTGGTTGTCTGCCATTAACATGACTATTACTCATCAAATTAACGTTATCAATATTTGGGAATAAATTAATTCCTGCCGCTTTGGCTCTACTCTGTTGTTGCCATAAATAAGATCTTTGTAATTCCAATTTGGAATTGAAATAATTGGCACAGAATTGTAATACATCAACGGGGTTCTTAGCGATGATTTCATTCTTCAACTGATTCAATTCATCAGTAATAAATTGTTGGTTGTTCATGATATCGTCAAAAGCAAATGAAATGGGGTATCCTTTTTTGCGCGAAGGAGACCGATTAAAGGGAGACTGAGCGGGTGAGACAGATTGACTGACACTGACAATAGGATCGACAATTGCACAGACACAAGATTGTCAAAGACAAGAGATGACATGAGAGGGTTGTATTGGATACTGGAGAACACCTTCTGCATTCTAATGTGGAGAATATGGTCGAAAGAAGAGAAGTATATACGTCCGAGATCAATTATCTGAACAGAAACGGCCATCTCATTATGGCTCATAGTCATTCGGTCTACACAGCAGTTACGTCGAGAGCCAACGTTGAATCCGTATCGTGTTGGGTGCGTGTCGTGTGCGTATACTATTATCCACGGAGAAGCCTCCTCTCATTTTCTGCACGTTTTCTGCACACTTTCCGCTACACTTCCAGTCATTCTCTAGTTAGCTGGTGCAGATCTGATAAGCTGAGCTGGCAGGAATAAAGTTTTGCCACACCAACTTATCAACTTAAATTTATCTATGACCTATCTTTCGGCGATATGTGTTACGTATGCATTCTCTATAAACTATGTGATTTTCAATCTTTAAACAATTAAACATCAATTAGTAAACAACTATCTTCACTCAACTCTACCTTCAATCATCTGCTACTCGGGAAATAGCTGTCCTGAAAATGCTGAAATCATGAAAACCTAAGAAGCTGAAAGTAGCTTTGGTTGAACGCGCACGCGCCATAGAATTTCTCTATTCTTCTAATTGTACACGTCAACATTTATGGCGAAAATCCATAAATACAGGACACTTACCACCGAAAATTTTTATTTGTCAACCGAGTGAAATACCAATTTTTTTAATTTGATCAACTAGAAATAACATGTTTTTCAAATCTAATAAGTCATTGGGCTTGTCGGCCTTAACGGTGTTTTATTTAATTTTTTTGGTAATCTTACCATTCTTTAGTAATAAAAATGGTATGGTGTTAGCGGCTGATAATGATACCGAAGATTATGGTACCGTTATTGGTATTGATTTAGGTACCACATACTCCTGTGTTGGTGTAATGAAAAATGGAAAAGTTGAAATTTTAGCCAATGACCAAGGTAACAGAATCACTCCTTCTTATGTTGCTTTTACTCCAGAAGAAAGATTAATTGGTGACGCTGCTAAAAATCAAGCCCCTTCAAATGTTGGTAATACCGTTTATGATATCAAAAGATTGATTGGGTTGGATTACAAAGATAAAACGGTTCAAAAGGAAATCAAATCTTTACCTTACAACATTAAAGAAAAATCTGGTAAGCCAGTTGTTAATGTTGAATTTAATGGTGAAGAAAAAAACTTCAGTCCTGAAGAAATTAGTGCAATGATTTTAACCAAAATGAAATCAATTGCTGAAGATTATTTAGGTAAAAAAGTCACCCATGCTGTTGTTACTGTCCCTGCCTATTTTAATGATGCTCAAAGACAAGCTACTAAAGATGCTGGTGTCATTGCTGGTTTAAATGTCTTGAGAATTGTTAATGAACCAACCGCCGCCGCTATCGCTTATGGATTAGATAAATCCGATAAGGAAAAGCAAATCATTGTCTATGATTTAGGTGGAGGTACCTTCGATGTTTCTTTATTATCTATTGAAGGTGGTGTTTTTGAAGTCTTGGCTACTTCCGGTGATACCCATTTAGGTGGTGAAGATTTCGATAACAAATTGGTTAGATATATGGCTAAATCATTCAAGAAAAAACATGACATCGACATTTCTGGTAACAAAAAGGCTCATTCCAAATTAAAGAGGGAAGCTGAAAAGGCCAAGAGAACTTTATCATCTCAAATGAGTGTTAGAGTTGAAATTGATTCTTTTGTTGATGGTATTGATTTCTCTGAAACTATTTCAAGAGCTAAATTCGAAGAATTAAATATTGATTCTTTTAAAAAGACTTTAAAACCTGTTGAACAAGTTTTAACTGATGCCGGTGTCAAAAAATCTGATATTGATGACATTGTTTTGGTTGGTGGTTCTACTAGAATTCCAAAAGTTCAAGAATTGTTGGAAAACTTTTTCGATGGTAAAAAAGCTTCCAAAGGTATTAACCCAGATGAAGCTGTTGCTTATGGTGCCGCTGTCCAAGCTGGTGTTTTAAGTGGTGAAGAAGGAGTTGATGATATTGTCTTGTTAGATGTAAACCCAATCACTTTAGGTATTGAAACTAGTGGTGGTGTCATGTCTACTTTAATTCAAAGAAACACTGCTATTCCAACCAAGAAATCACAAATATATTCTACTGCCGTTGATAACCAACCAACTGTTTTGATTCAAGTCTACGAAGGTGAAAGATCTTTAGTCAAGGATAATCATTTATTAGGTAAATTCGAATTAACGGCTATTCCACCAGCTCCAAGAGGTGTTCCACAAATTGAAGTTACTTTCTCCTTAGATGCCAATGGTATCTTGAAGGTTGAAGCCGCCGATAAAGGTACCGGTAAATCTGAATCTATTACTATTACCAATGATAAGGGTAGATTATCTAAAGAAGAAATTGATAGAATGGTTCAAGAAGCCGAAAAATATGCCGAACAAGATAAAGAAGTTAAGGATAAGATTGAAACCAGAAACTCTTTTGAAAATTACGCCCATATGTTAAAGAATCAATTGAAAGACTCATCTGAAACTGGTTTAGCCAGTAAATTAGATGATGATGACAAAGAAACTTTAGACGATGCTATCAAGGAAGCATTAGAATTCATCGAAGATAATTACGACACTGCAACTTCAGAAGAATTTGAAGAACAAAAGCAAAAATTGATTGAAGTAGCATCCCCAATTACTTCTAAATTATACGCCGGTGCCGGTGCTGGCGGTGAAGATGCTCAATTTGGCGATGATGATTCTGATGATGATTTTGATAATGATGAATTGTAAGTTAATTCATATATTCCAATCGTATAAAAATAATATCGAAAGAATAAAAGTATAAGAAATATATCTACGATCACAGTAAATAGATGAGCTCATATCAAATAGAGATGAAGCTATGTATAGTTTTATATATTTACTTGTAATATTAAATTATTTGAATTTTGTCTCCTGTCTTGTAACAATTAATCTGTGTTTCACAATGACATCAACGATACTGGAAATCAACGCATTCTCACGACTTTTACCAGCACTTCAAAAATTTTCGTAGAAAAAAAAAAAAAATTTACCTTACTATTGAATTCACAGTATAGGTTGTAATTTAGTTTAAAAGTAAACGTATACCATGAGTTCCAGGAAGCTACAAAAGTATGTATAATCACAGCAATGTATACCATAAAGGCAATCCTTAAAGATCAGTTGCTCTATAGTCTCACACTCATTTCCAAACATAGCGTACTAACATAATCTTAGAGAGATCGAAAATACGTTCAAAAAAATTAACGAAGGGCTAGAGTCATTCAATTACCATTATGAACGTCATCAGGATATAAGTGGCCAAGTGCTAGATCGTAATTTGGAAAGTCAGAAGGAAAAATTGGAAACTGATTTAAAACGAGAAATCAAAAAGTTACAAAAGAATCGTGAATTGATTAAAAATTGGCAACTGAATGATACTGTTGAAGTAGTGGTGACAAGAAATAAACTTCATGATTACCGAAGGCTAGTCGAAGAAGCCATGGAAAAGTATAAAGAAGTTGAAAAGTCCTCCAAGATGAAATCTTTTTCAAATCAATCTATAATGCTAGCTTCGTTAGAAGAATCTCAACATCTAACAAAGGAAGCTATCGAAGTAATATCTTTTCTCCAAGATAGTCTGGAAGAATTGAATCTGCAAATTGAATCGTTAGAATCTGACTATGAAAAGATATCTGGTAAGAAAACCAAGAAGAATCCTTCTGTTGAGTCTGAGAAGCAGGAAATTGAAAACTTTTTAAGTAAAGATCGATTTCATTTGGAAAGTTTCGAAAAAATCATAGATTACATTAAGAACAAACAAATAGACCCAGACTTGGTAATCAAGATACAGGATGATATTAGTTTCTTTTTAGAATCCAATCAAGAGCCTGATTTTGTGGATGACGAGACTGTATACGACGAAATCTTTCAACAGGCTGAATCCAATTATACATATGTTCCAAAGGAAACTAGTAATACTCTTCAAGAAACCGTTGATAAGATGGCTAGAGAATCCAATGGTCAAACTGCTGTCCCCGCTAGTACATCTTCGACTCCCGAATCCACCGTCAATGCTCCTTCTAACACCAATACCAATAATACTTCTACGGCACCTAGCAAGAGAGCGTCATCCAAATCCAAATCACCGACCCCAAATACTCCTACCAAGAAAAGTACTGAAAATATAACTACTCCTATCAAGAACAGAGTATCGACCCCTGATATAGATATTGTTCAAAGATTGAAACCAGCTGCTACACCTTCTAAGGTCACCGGAGAGGTTGCATGGTCGTCAGTAGCTGGCGTTAATGCAGCAGTTGCTGGTGTAGGTGCTCCATCATCTGTTGAATCAGATAAGGCTACAATGGCCACGACTACAAATTTAACTTACGATTCGACTACTCTGTTAGACAGTGGAGTTGCAGATAAAGTAAGCGAGATGAAGGATAAAATCAATAACAATATTGTAGTCAACAATATTTCAGAAGATGATCCAAATTATCAATATTCAAAAGTTTTAGAAAATTCCGGCTTGAATAAACATGAATTTAAAGTTTTTACTGACCTGACTTTAACGAGGGTTCCTCCTGGTATTCAGAATTTAATATTGGATTTCAATTCTACAAGAAATATAAAAATGGAAAATGATGAAACGGATTCTAATGAATTAGGGAAACTATTACATAATGTCCCTTCAGCCAATCTATTATCTGTGCCAATAAATAAACCATACTTACCTATTGGGGTTCAAAATTCATTTCATTATAATAACAAAAGTCAAATTCAGTTTATTAAACCTCCATTACATTTCATGAATTATCAAGGATATTGGAATAAAATAAGAGCCGGTGACTCTTTTGATAATCTTGTTAATGATATTAAAGGACTTTTAGAACAGCAACAACAGAATCCAGTTGGACAGAATGGTATGAATATTATTAATGAGTTAGTAATGGTTTTATTTTATGGACTTTATTATGGATTGACCCCTTTGGAAAATATGATAGCTGAATCTAAATTACTTGAGTTGGGCTGGAAACCATACACCATCAAGTCTACAAATCAATTTATTCAAGCAAAAGAAAGTAATGGAACTGGATTAAATCCTGAAAAATACAATTATTGGATCAGAAATATCAATATGGATATAAAAGCTTCAGAATTCCAGGATCAATTTGAATTAGGGGACTTCCAAGTATTTGACTTAAATACCTGGGAAATTCATTTGAAGCTTGGGTTTAGATTGGATAAATCGTTGGCAGAATCTAATCCAATGACCGTGGTAGGTTAATTGTATTATTTATTATGATGCATGCTTAATTGCATAGAATCAGTTATTAATTTGATATTCATTGACTCTTGTCTAACGTAAGTGAATTCTCTGAGATCATAGAATCTTGTGTATAATCTGTATCTTCTTCGACCATCTGAGACCTATCATTCATGCCATTTGACCTATCGGTTGTTTCAAGGGACGTATCGTTTGTTTCAAGGGACGTATCGTTCGTTTCAAGGGACGTATCGAAATCCAGAAATTCATGATAGTCACCAATATTTCTTCGTGTATCGGTGGTAAGCGGGTAATTCATTGTCCATTCTATAGGTTCGATATCTGGTTCACTCCTAAGTTCACCAATTTTCATCCTTTTTTGGGGCTGAAAATCATCTCTTTCGGAGCTACAAGTCAAAATTCCATCCCCGGAACTGAGAAAGTCTAATCTTCCCGGAAATTGGCTCGGAGGATCAGAATCCCCTTCCATCTTGTCACGTTCCGAAGAAGTAACGTGTACTATACTTTCATCGCCAATGGAGAGCGGATTACCGTATTGATCAAGGAGTTCGGGAATGAAATCTTTCCGGGGAATGTAAGGATCGGCTTGCAAATCGTGTATCTCGTCTATTTCATAGACTCCAAGTATATTCCAGTCAATTTTGATCTTTTGTTGTTTTACTAATTGTTTGAGTCCCATAATTTTGCAGCGATTTTGCAGCCAATTGTTGAGAAAATATTTGTTTCGAAATACCAATTTCCCCAGATTTCTCAACTTGCCATTTGTTAAGCTGCAAAAATCACGAAAATCAGGTGCGAGTCACTAATTCAACTACCTGACCCAGAAACACTATGGAATATTATTCGTCATTAGATGCCTCCCAGTTAGATTCAGAAACCCCGACATTGTTCGAACTCATATCGGCCAATCAGCTTGAGTCTTTGCTTTCGCCGTCGTTGCGATACATCTTGGTTCATTATGCCAGTAAATATCCATATTATCTCTTGCGAGTGGTGAATAAATTCGATGAAATAAATCTTTTTCTACGGTCCTTTATTGAGTGGTACTTTATTAAATTCTGGCAGGGGTCGTTTACTGAAAATTTTTATGGATTGAAACGGGTTGGCCAGACACCGTTATCCCTGAAGAAATATAACGGTGGGAAATTGACCCAGTTGGTGCCTTCGATGATTGAACAGAGAAGAAGTTTAACTAATTTACAATCATTTATATCAATTTTCGAAATCACCGGGTTATCCTATGTGAATGAAAAGTTTAATTATTGGTATGAAATATGGTATCCGAAAATGATCACGAATCAATTGGTGCCTAATGACCCAAATTCCAAGGCAGATGTATACAGAACTGAATTGAAACGTTTATTTGTGAAATATTATCCGTATGTTCAAAGTCTGTTCAAAGCAGCAAATTTCATCACCATATTAATGTATTTGAGTGGTAATAGTAAATCACCAAGTCTTTTGACGTATTTATTCAAGATCAATTATTCGAGATTGAACCAATATGACTACTCCAAGAATGAACCTAAATCGAACCTTAGGGATCGTAATAAACCCAATAGAGTTAATCCACCAACCACAATTGAATATTTGGTTCGGTTCATCACCAGAAATTTCACCCGGCCTTCGTGGAGAGTCGTTAAGATCTTATTGGGTACTTTCTTCCCCGTAGCAATCTTTTCGTTAAAGTTTCTTGAATGGTGGAACAATTCTAATTTCTCCCAAAGGTTGAAGAAAAATCAGGGTGAAAGTTTAGATACGGTAATCCCTGCTCCTTCCACAGTAGATAAAGGGTCAAAACCTAACATGGTATACAAAACTACTAAAGAATGTCCGTTATGTCATGAGGAAATATCAAACCCGGCAGTCATAGAAACTGGCTACGTGTTTTGCTATAGTTGTATATATAATTATCTTGCCAATTCTCACAAAATAGTGGCTGCAAAAACTAAAGTTACTAAACAAGAACTGGAATCCAGTGATGAAGAAGACGAGGAGGAAAATGAGTCTAATGAAAAAGCCACCGAATCTTATAACTTGAACAAGGGGGGCCGTTGTCCAATAACGGGGAAGAAACTTCTTGGCTGTAAGTGGAATGAACTAAAAGGTGAATATGATATTGAGAGTATAAGAAGATTAATCTTTTAAGCCACAGTAAATAATAATTAAATTATAATCGACTGCGAAAAATAAAACGTTTTCACCAATGTCAAAAACTCTTCAAGCTATAAAGTTCGATAAATCGACTGTTTCCTTGGATATCTTGGATCAGCTCTTATTGCCATACTCCACGTCTTATATCTCGATAAAATCTATCGAAGATGCTTTTCATGCTATCAAAAAAATGCAAGTTAGAGGGGCCCCAGCTATTGCAATTGTAGGTGCTTTCTCAATAGCCGTTGAAGTATCAGGTTACTCAAAAGCATCAACTGGAAATACTGTTGGTGACTTGATAAGCTCAATTGATTACTTGGTGACTTCAAGACCAACTGCTGTCAATCTTTCCAATGCATGTAATGAAATCAAACAATTATTATCTCAGTTTAATACCAGTGAAAAATTGGCACATAATCACTCGAAATTGATCTTGGATTATTCGGTCAACTTATACGAGGATGATTTAGCCAATAACTTCAAGATTGGTGAAAATGGATTGAAATATATTCAAAAGACTTTGAAGGACGAGAATTTCAAAGGTCCATTCTCGATTATGACTATTTGTAATACTGGATCTTTAGCCACTTCTGGCCATGGAACTGCTTTGGGAATAATTAGATCTACTTATAGTGCTTTGCAAAAAGACAAGTCCCTGGAAGGCTTTTATCTCGAACACATTTATCCTTGTGAAACTAGACCATATAATCAGGGAGCCAAACTTACGACTTATGAGTTGAATTATGAACAAATTCCTTTCACATTGATTTGTGATAATATGGCTTCTGCCCTAGTATCAACTTTGAACAAGAAAAATCTTGAAATTAAAGGCTCAAAAGCTCCAGTTAAATTTATTATTGTAGGGGCTGATAGAGTCGTTAAAAATGGTGATACTGCTAATAAAATCGGGACTTTCCAATTATCTACAATTGCGAACCATTTCAATGGTGTCTCTAATACTGAAAAGATTAAATTTATCGTGGCAGCTCCCAAGACTACCATTGATTTCAAAACTCAAACTGGTGATGATATCATCATTGAAGAGAGACCAGCTAACGAATTAACAACTTTAAAGGGTCCCGTTCTAGATGGTGACAAAGTGGGAGAAAAGCTGGTAGTAGGAATTGCAACTCCAGGTATTTCTGTGTGGAACCCTGCTTTTGACGTTACTCCACATCAATTGATAGATAGTATAGTTACAGAGGATCCCAATGTATTTGAAAAAAATGCTAAGGGTGAGTTCGAATTGGTACTTTAATATTTAATGCTATAAAGATCATTGGTTATCTTGGTTTTCTGTTGTTGATTCGGTCTCTATGTGTCCTTTCTCTTCGATGTCTTTAGGCTGTTCATTTTGTTCGTTCTCTTCGTGGCTTGAAAGCTCTTTAGATTCTGAATCTTCCGAGTGTTCTGTTCTTTCCGGGGCATTGATAATATCGGTTTGAGCAGGTTCTGAGGGCAGATTCGTTTCCGATTTTCCCCCTTCGGAGGTCATTTTTGTAATGTCCGATTCTATGTCAGCCGGCCTTTCACGTTGCTCTTCGGGTATAACATGTTCGTCTTCTGTTTTGTCTTCTTTGGTTGTTTCAGGTTCGACTCTTTCAGGTTCGATCTCCGAATTGGCTTCGACAGCGGGGGCTTCCGGTCCAACACCTTCAGGTTTGACCTCGTCGGGCTTAGACTCTACCGATCCGGCATCTTCTTGTTCGATATCTGGAGCTTTCAACGTTTCAGTCTTGACCTTATCTTGTTTGCCGGTCGGTTCCTCTACGTTAGAATCTTTAGTTACACCATTGTTTGGTTCTTTGTTGGAATTATTGGCCTCTGGAACAGGCGATATATCCTTCGTTTCGTTTGTTTCAGCCAGTTTTGTAGGTGTTTGAGAGTTATTTTTACGTTCACCAGCTATACTGTTTCTCATAATTTCATCCATTCTAGCATCTTCAAGAGTTGGTAAAGCATTAACGTTTTCCCAAATAACTTGACCAGAATTACCATACCCTGGTAATTCTGATAATTTAACTCGAAAATAATCTATATCTTTTAATAAAGAGTGTTTTTCGTTGAAGTCCTTGAATTGAGGTAATTGGGTACAGAAACATTCTACAAGCATATTTTTGTAAGTATTGAAAATTTGCAGGAGAATCAAAGAGTATTTTGTTTCCGATAAATATTTCTGTAAAACCTTTGCCACCGTCGATGTTTCTTTTACCAACGTCTCCATATACGGATGGCATTGGACAGGATGGGATAAAGCTCGGGTCCAATCAACTTTAATCGCTGATTGGCAATGGATACTTGTTCTATCATGCATGATTGAAACCAACTTAGCACAAAGTTCATTTTCATGATCTTTATAATCAGAAATGATTTTTTTGAAAGTCAACTCTTCATCATTCGATTGTTGTGACGCAGGTGGAGATTCCTGTTTAACATTCTTGAAAATTGGAGCGACAAATTGCAAAAACGCAATATAGAATTCAATATCTTGAATACACAATGCTAAATGTTTGGTGGTGATATGTTTTAGACCAGCAGTCCTAGTGGCCCCAGCATTAAGAACAGCATGTGCAGTTTTTGTGTTAACAAGTTTAAAGAAATTGAGTAAATTATTCTGAACAATATACGCTTTATTCTGAAAGACCGTCGATATTATAATATAATCTTTAACATGTTTGGCTGCGCTCAATGCAACTTTTGGAACGAGGAATGCTTCTGATTCAACGTTGATTCTAACTTTATCTTCTTGTACATCAGCAACTTTTTCTTCTAATGCTTTATAATCTTGTAAATCCAAAGGTTTCTTCCAATCAGTTATTTCGAATTTCCGATTAGGACTGTTTTCGATACCTTGTGAAAGTTTAATGATTTCATCAACAGTAACTTGGCTTGAGCTTAATTCTGTGGCATCATTTACTTCTTTCCAGGTTTCCTTATCGATTTCTTGAGCCATGCCTTTCAGGCTATTTTGATGGAATCTATAAATGAAATAACTTACATGACTTGTAACCCAATCATTCAACAGGCTACCAGCTCCACTGGCTACATAACCTGGGTTGATTAGTTCACATTCTTGTAAGTACGCAGAACAAAGAGCATAAAATCTCAAGTAATATGGTACTTTAGAATCGGCTATTTGTTCCGATCTGACATTAATAATTCTGGAAAGTCTCAATTGAGTTAACTCAATGGCTTTATTGATTGCCATAGTTAAATCAAAGCCCATGACGTCGACTTCTTCAGTCGGGGGAATCGTCGATAATGCAAGATCCAATAAAATTTTCTGATGCACAGTTAATCTACGAAGACATTCGGATAATCCACAGAATATTTGAACCAACATATCTTCAAATTCTTGTGGGTTAAGGGACTTGAGACTGGATGATAAAGAATTAGAGGTATGGTTATTACCTTGCTCACTTGAGGATGATCCGGAAGCATCAGGGGCAACTGAAGATGCCCTTGAAGGTGCGTTTGACATTTCAGTCAGGGCCATACCTGATCTCGGAAGATGAGTTTTAATTATATCTTTGATTTCGGTGATAATACGATCCTGGTATGCCTGGAAAGACGCAGACAAGTGGCCGGATTTAACAAGATTTTCCACGTAATCCTTCAATTTTTCCTTCGTGGTGTCATTAATAACATTATATGAATTATTTAACTTGTCAATCTTTTTAGACTTGTCCATTGAGTAAGACATTCTATTCAATGTATCGGTAGTGGGGATACTATTATAGTGATGTTTCAAATCATTAATCAATAAATCATTGAAATCAAGAATGTAACCTCTTGAACATTGATCTTTCAAACTATGTAGATCACTTTGAAGATCATATAAAGCCGGCAATTTTGAAAGGTCAAGTAGAGGAAATTTAAATTTGGGTAAATCTAAGGACCCATCAGGTATTTGAATATCTGTTTGCCCGTTGATCAAGGCTTCAGCAAGTAGAATTTCATTCAAACATTTGGCATTGTTACCTTTACTGTAAGATATTTGAGCTAATTCAAAAATTGAGGTAATATACCTAACTTGAAGTATAGATGATTCTAATTTCTCAACATTGTTCCGTTCAATAATTCGATCTAAAATACTAAGACCAGCTTTGTTTTCATTTTTTTCCAATTCATCCAACTTCTTTTTAATGCTTTGAAATTGATTAACACATTGGTCTGATTTGAGCTGAATATCCTTGATATCTTCAATAGTATTGAAGAATGAACTAGACGACTTGGAAATTTCATCCACCAATTTGATTTCCACTAAATCCAAATAATGAGATAATTTATCTTGTAATTGATTATTACTCTCTAAATTTTGTTTAGACCCCCCACTATCAAAATCCTCTATATCCGGTAAAATATTTGAATCGCCAATCACTTGACTAAAAATCCGGGGATCATCTAATCGGAAACTCTCGTCAGAGAATACGGCAGGTATATCTGGCTGCTCGTCGATTGATATACTCCCATCAGAAGATGTAGAGTGTTTCTGGGGGTCAGAATCAATGAATTTCTGAAGCGTATCAGCCGTTAAGGATTTATAGCTCCGGTCAAAAGTCTTATATTCTTCGTCGATTCCGGATATCAATTTAGATATTACTTCATCATTTGGAACCTTGCGTTCAAGTTTTTCAAGTTGAACTTGAGGTATATCTGAGGTGGTCGGCACCTTCAAATTATACACGGTTGTAACCCCACCATTTAGCGTAACTTGGGTCTTTCCCGCTTTACGTTTTTCTCTTGCCAAATCGGAAGCAATTGTTAAATCGTAGATTGAATTGGGACCCAACGGAGAATGGGAAGAAGGCTCAATATTATCATCAGCAGAAGCGATATTCTGGAAATATACCAGGGAAGAAAAGCTACTATCGGCATCTATGCTATTCCTATAAGAGGCAATTGATCCTTGTTTACGATAATTATTGATTGGTTGTGAAATAATCGAGCCAGAAATATTCGATTCAGTTTCCTGTAAATCGTCGTTCAAATTGGCAGTGGTGTCAATTGATAACCGGCTTGATTCATGGATGGGTAACGGGAGATTGGAATCGTTATCGTCCAGTAGGGACATATTTTTATACAGATTTAGGTGTCTGGTGGATCGAGTGAGATTGGAGACGGAAGACTGAGACAAAAAATTAAATCGAATGAGTGAAAAATTATTACTAAGAACGATGTCTGGAGAAAATAAAGAACAAAAGCCAAAACCATGTTGTGTATGTTTGGATGAGAAGAAGGAAAGAGACGCTTGTTTGTTACAACATGGACAAGACAGTGGCAAATGTGATACTATTATTGGTCAATATAAAGCTTGTATGAAAGGATTTGGTTTTGAAATCAATTAGGAAATTGCTCGGTATGTAAATAAAAGTGTAAATATGGAATCTGTAAGTAATAAAAGTTGTTTTGTTTGATGGTTGAACCCTGTAATATTACTGTGTATTATAAATAAATATGTCATCATACAAAAGTACCATAATTCTTGTCATTACTGGGGACGGGCTTTAGCGGGTGTTCCTGACTGGTGATATGATTCACTGGATTACCGGCTACATCTTGTTCTTCTTCTTCCCGTTCGTCTTGATCATCGTCGACTTCTTTGTTATTTCTGGTCCGGAAATAGGGATTTTGAATTATATTATCCACCAATATAAACTGTAAACAGTTCATGAATATCGGTATCACAAACATAACCATGAATATTTCAAGCTCATCGGGATAATCGTCCAACCATACCAAGAGAATATGAGTGGTCACCCATAATAATTGGTCTTCAAATATTGACATTATCCCCACAATGATGAATTTGGTGATGATCAAAGCTACATAATATAATGCCAATTGTTTGAGATATGCAGTTATACTAGGACGATTGGGATTACCGTATTCTCCCGACTTAATATTGGTGATATGGAACCAATCTCGGCATATCTTATTGACTAATCTGAAGACCAAATATAACACATAAACTCCTATAGTACAATCAAACACGATATTCAAAAAGTACCAACTACAAGGGTCATCCTCTTCGTCATCAACTTCTAAAACGCTAGGAGAATCGTCATCGTTCAGGGTTTTGATTATTGAAAGAACTACATTGAAAACGTGAAGTCCCAACGCTCCAAGTAATTGTTTAGAAACATCAAAAAACCAGACCGGCCAAGTTCTACGAACGGGGAATTCATAAGATCTTTTGACAATTAATGATGATAGACATAGTAAACCCAATATTGCTTGTGTCACGAGGGAAAAAGTGCCCACCAACTCACATTTTCCATCTCCTTGTGATTCATCGTCTTTACTCTGAGTGGCTATGTTATTATGTGTGAATATTTGGGTGATAATATAAAGGAGCTTGTCCAATACATGGTTTATATTAAAACATGACATGGCGATGGAGATAAGATGAGGTTGCGAAAGCTTATCGATTATCGCCGTTTGAGTGTCTCACAGATTGCTGGTTTTGTTAGTCCTGTTATAGATTGGGAGATAGAGCATGATTCAACTGAACTATCAATTTTTATATACAAATTTTCTACATAAATGCAAATGAACCAATAAATTAGAGGTTTTAGCTTATAGTTATTTTCGACTTTATTTTTCCTCGTTAGATTTCCAATTTTGTAAGAAGTGAGTAGCTAACCCTTTAGCTTGATTGACGAGATTCTTATCCTTAGCTTCATCAGATGGTGGTGACCCGATACCATTTTTACCAGCCACTTGGGATAACGAATTATACGAAGCTTGATGATTGGTTGATGATGGTGATGATCTCTGTTCGATTGGTGGGCTTGTATCTTCAATGAATTCATCCTCAGATTCGGTATCCGATTCAAAATCAAATGTACTACCACCACTGGAAATTCTATTTTGCTTGATTTGTTTTTCAAGTGGTGGTGTTGTATTACCCAGGAATGCATTAGCTGAGGTAGTGTGAGGAGGTAATGGTGACGATTTTGGTTGGGTTTTCTTCGGTAATGTATTTGGGCCTTTGTTGGTGTTCAAAAACTGATCAGCTAATGAACTACGGGAATCTTCTTCAAGTGGTGTTGTTCCAAAAAATTGGCCGGATAATGAATTCGATGATGTAGATTGTTTGGATAATCCCGTTGACGAATGACGAGGATTAATCGAACTAATGTTATCAGAAACAGGGGCTGGATTATATCCTAAATTCATTGCTTCTTCATCTTGATTGTATCGATTGTTATCAACTGGGGTCATTGATTGATGAGCAAGTTGGGCTAATGATTGACTTGAAGATTTGGTGGAAATTGATAATCCCTCGTCTTCGGAATCTGATTCGGAATCTGAATCTGATTCATTGAAACTAAATCCACTTTTACCTTGTTTTTTTGGTAAAGCATGAGGTTGATCAATAGTAGCTTTTGATTCTTCATTGGAATTGCCATCATCAGTATTGTCATCATTGGAATTATTATTATTATTATTGTAAATTACGTTATTATTGCTTATAACTTGAGAATCGAGTATCGGAACGTTTTCGTGATGTTCACCAATTGGCACTGATTCATAATTGGAGTATGGGGCCAAATCTTCTGGTAAATCAACAACATCTGGAGCATTTCCAGATCCCTCACCACAAACTCCATTTCTTGGATCAACTGTATAAACTGTATTGTAATCATAATAATAATCGTAACCTCTACTACTTGAATTATTGACATTATGGGATAAACTTGAAGTGTAAGGATTTTCTTCATCGCTTGATTCTTCATCAGATCCATAATTTAATGTAGTGGATGGTAATAATTGAATGGTACGGTAAATTTTAGAATTTGTTGTTGATATAGATTCGGAATCGGTCATTTGTGATGAAGGTGAAGGATCTTGAGAATTTCCTTCACTAGAATTTTGTTTGTCCTTATTAACCAAAGGTGGTGCCATGGTTGCACTTGAAGGGCTTCTAACTTGGAGGAAAAACCCACCATCTTCATCATCAGAATCATCAGAATTCTTATCGTCATAATCATAAATTTCGTTAGAATCCAAATTATCATTATTGTCAAGTATATAACTTTGTTGAGATTTATTGGCGTATTCATTATAATAGTCATCGTCGTCATCATTATCATCGTCAACATCTGATAAATTCGAATCGTATTCATCAGTATCTTCAATAGTATCAACTGCGATACATTGTTGAACTACATCATTAAAGTGAATATGACGATCTTTCTTGGATGAAGAAATTGAAGTGGAATCATCATCAACAAGATCAACTTGAGAAGAATCCTTCGTAGACTCCTCAGGATCTTGAGTAGTACTGATATCTATCGTCTCATCTAAATCTAAATTAGAAATTTGTTTCGATAAATCACTGGCGTTGACTCCTTTGTTATCGCTATCATTTTTCAGTTGATCATTGAGCCCTCTTAAATTAACTGAACTGTTTTGGTTCGAGCTTACTCTGTACTGAGAATTCAATTTTTGAGAAATTGCATCATAATCATCAAATTCTGGTGGTTCATTAGAATTTTGACGTTTATGATATTTTTCCCGTTGTTCTTGTTCACGACGTTTTCTTAATTGTTCTTGTTCTTGTTCCTTTTTCATGTTCATTCTATTTTCCATGGCTTCAAGTTTGACTAAATTAGCGTGACTAATCATAACATCTTGAACTGATCTCTTTTTCAAAATTCCCTTTTGGTTTTTGGGTTTATTCGGTATTGATATATCACCAGCAACTTTTGATGTTGCAATGGTTGGTTTACGAGCATGACTTTCATCTTCATCATCAGACGGATCTGATTCCTTAACAATTGGACCATATAACCAAGTAATATCATTTTCTTTTGACCAATTTAATTCTTCCGGATCAATGGTTTTTAAATTCAGTCTTCTTTGAGCCCAGGTTCTCCAACTTGCATTTTCTAATCTGGCGGAATTCGCCACATCTTTACGCTTTTGGATAATATATCTCCAGGACTTAGAAATATCTGAAACATCCCATTGATGACTGAAATAATCCACATGAATTGACGGTTCAACAGCAATATCCGTATCATCATGAGGAGTGAATTCTGGACTGGCGAAATTTGGACTAACCACTTTTGCTAAAGGATTTGATTCGGTGGCCATCAGATCTTCAGACGTGACAGAGCTTGCTTCGCCAGTTTCTTCTTTTTGTGACACCGGGGATTGTATTGAATCCGAATCGGCAGCTGTGGGTTTTTCTGGAGTTGGATGTGTTGGCAAAGACTCTGATTGCTGATGTTGTTCTTGTTGTTCTTGTTGTTCTTGCTTCTTTGCTTCATCTAAGGGATTGATGAATTCATCTAAAAGACCCAACGACCTTGTTCTTTTCAACTTGAAAGTGGTGTTGGTAAAATGATCATCATCTTCAGCATCAACGTGTTGAGACGTGGTGGCACCCCCTTGAAAGACTTCGTTTTGATTGTTCGACATACTTGTATACTTCAAGCTCTAGTAGCTGGGGAAGTTAACCGATAAATTAGTGGGAAAAAAATTGGGTAATTAACACAATAATACCTGGCAAATTAAACAAAGGACAACGAGAAATCTAGTGATAATTATTAACTATAATTTAAATAAATGACACTAAATGGGGATAGGTATGAATAAAATTATTGGGGGATAGGAGTGACAAAAAAAGATGAAGGTGTTTTTGAGAATGAGAAAAAAACGAGTGCACATTGGAGGTAGTGAGAGAGGGAAGAGCCTCATGGGTCGGGGCTTAAATGCCGTCGGATTTAAAGAATTGTCAAATTTAAGAATCTACTATGGGTTGCAGACGTGAAGTATAATAAAAGTCAGCCAACAGTTATGAAATAGAGAAGAGAATCGGGTGATATCTCGTATCCTGTGATTTTTATTAGTCTCGAGTTTCCCCAGAGTTGGTAAATTAGTTGACTTCGTTTTGCGACCGGACAGAAAACCAAAGATCCGGAAAAATGATATCACTGCTGGCTAATGGTCAATAATTGTTTAGAGGCGAATAGGAGTGTTTTACAGATTTATGATATATAACTCGGTTATAAATGGATTATATAGCATATATATGTTGTTCGTGACATCAATGGGATTGAATAGTAGCAGGATTAAATGACTACTTTAAATACCATTATTCTCATGGCATTATCTCATCGATTATGTAAATCTTCGGAAAAATCAGGAAACTCTCCAATGAGTTGAGTTGCTAATTGTTAAATTGGTATTGCCTGATAAAAATTCAGCGGAATTACTTGGTGGCAACTGGGCATGATATTTATGCTTAAGTAATGTAGGGGTTCTCCTGTGATATTATTTCGGTTGCTGTAACCACTGTTACGCCATTTCCCCTTCCATCCTTACTCTCTCACTGACACCCGATAAATTCCTGTTTTGTTCGTGTCCACTAAGTGGGTCGTGCGTCGGTGCACGCCCATTGCTTTTTGTGGGGAAAAATTGTCTGCATGAGACGATATTCATTTCAATAGTGGAGTAGTTGGCGAGCTTTGGGTCGCTCTTGGCTGCAGTCGGGGTATGGGTGGAGTTTTAAGTGGAGTCAGAGTCGTATTCCAAGGACATTAAAGCGATGTAATGTGACATTACATTTGTTGCTCGTATGGTATTTCTCTCTTCTCAATTATTTCGGACGTTTTGCAACCATTCTCTTGTTAGTGTAGATAGTCCCAAATTTATCGGGGCTTTGTGATATCTTCTAGGTAATTTCTGGTGTTAGCATCGTGGTATAGGTTCCATTTTATATGGCTAGACTACAAATTGGGATTTTGCCAGTTGACAACATGTTTTTATTATTTTATTGGTGCAATGATTGTTATTTTTGGTAAGAAGCATATATTGTGTACTAATCTTATCCACTGTTTTATTCCAAACCCGACAAAAGGCAAATACATGCCATTTTAGTGACATTTACGTCTATTTATGGTTTTAAGCCGTAAAATTTGATCAGTAGTCTGGTTCTATGGTCTAGCGGTATGACGTCTCTCTCACCCAGAGAAGGTCTCGAGTTCGATCCTCGATGGAATCAGTTACTTTTTTTTAAACCTAACCGTGTAATACCAGAGTAGAGATAAGCCTCAGTGTTTTTTAATGTTTATGTATAAATGCTATATGAACTATTCATTACTTAACTATTTATGACTTTTCGCAGCCAAAATTGATTTTTGCAGCAATTGATACTGCAAAAATCAATGGTCGGCGTCGCTTTCATCACTCAGATCGTCATCTTCATCGACCTCATCATCGCTCGAGGTGGGTTGATTAGTACCACTGGTATTATCATCTTCATCTTCCTCTTGATTTGGATTTACTTCTGACCATTCGATATATTTGGTATTAACGATTTTTTTACTAAGAGGTAATACCAAAGGATCAAATGGGAAATAACCTTGTAGATCCAAAAACTCTTGCTTTTGTTTGAAATTCCCAGTGGAATTTGGTAAAGGCCTTGATTTATCATTGGTGTTTGTGACCAACATTCTTTCTCTTTTATTGTGTTCGATTATTGAATAACAGTAACAAACGTTTAATTTGGTTGCAATATTAGCGAATATAAAACAAACAGTTTCATCAATAAACTTTAATGGATTGAATTTTGTTATAATAACTCTTTGGAAAAACTTATCAATTTCACATTCCCATTCAAAGTCTCCTTTGACTTCGATTTGTAAGATTTTATATCTGAAACAGAAAATATATAATAAACCTTGGAATGTTGAATAGAATAATTTAAACCTTTCCATTCCCCCAACATTTTTATTTGAGTTACTACCTAAATTAATTTCAAATTCTCTTTCATCGATATACTTATTCAACCAGCCCATTAAATAACTGACAACGAAAACAATCTGGTTTTTCCCAAGATTTTTGGCCCTGGCAATATATGATGATAAATATTGCATTGATTTTAATCTTGTTTCTAATATTTGATTTGGGTTGAATGCTATATCGATTAATAAGACTAAATATGAATCACTCAATTCCATTTGTTGTTGACTGACATAAAATAATATAAACTGAATCAGTTTAGTGAAATGGGTTGGAAGTACATGACTTTTAAACAATGAAGAAAGCGTATTGAAAAGATAAACCCCACTACCGTTTTCCAATCTTTCTGGGGTTAAGGCATCGGCAGAAGATTTTAATAATGTTTCAATTATAGAATCTAATTTATTAACCAAAGCTCTTATATCTTTTGTTGTTGTCATTGGATTCAATAAGTATTCTTCAGCTCCTTCATCTTCACTATCACTCCCACTATCAATTTCATCATCAGCGTCATCATCAGATTCAGAATCTGAGCTATCACTATCGGATTGGGCATCCTCAATGTTTAATTTATCATCTTCGATATCTTCAACTCCATTGATTAATTCGTCGATTTCTTCATCGTCTAAATCGTCCAAATCATTCTGTAATTCGACGTCTAATTTGATGCAACATTCAGTTATTAAAAGCCAGATGTCATATTGAAGTTCTTCACAATAAGTTAAAGCTTCAAGTAAATTAGAAATATAGTTATTCAAAGACTTGGAATCTGATGCTAAATGATGGGGGAAACTGGATTGAAAAACCGATGGGAACTTGTTTAAGATCGTTGGATTATATTTGACAATGTGTTTTAAGACTTTGTGATGCATTTGATTCAGACTTGAATCTAAATCTTTGAATTCTTGGGATATCTTGATCAATACTTTGAAAAGGTAATTAGGTATTGAAGATACCAATACCAATAAGAACTGACAGTAAAGTTCTTTAAATGACAAATCATCTATTTTTATCCATTTATAATTTATCACCAGCATGATTAATTGATTACATGAATCGTTATCTAATTTTGAAATATTCGATATCAAATTTTTCAACACCACTTTGAAATTAGATATGGTGATGGATTCAGAGTTTTCAAGTGGCAAGTTTATTTTTGTGGTTAAAGATTCTATTTGATTTGTATCATTCACATCAAGTTTATCTAATGCCGTTTTCACGTATAAACTGTACATTTTATCATTAAACTCATCATCTTTGATTTTTTTATTGGCGGGTATTTGAGCCAGGGGTTCTATATTGGATATGGCTTGGTTGTGCAGGTCGTCTTCTCCCATATCTAGGGGTCTTTTTCTCGTTAAAGGATCATGCAACGACATTATCATCTCTGTTCCTATCTCTGCTCCTGAAAATTTTGTAATGAGCCGCACTTTTTATCTGAGAAGATGAGTGAGAATACAAATTGGGAAGTGTGAGAGTGTGGTGAAATGGGATTGCAAAATTGAGACTTCGCTGTATAATTTCCATATAAACTATCGACCATGTCTGCAGTTCACATACATCCACTGGCTCTATTCAGTATAAACGACAACTTAAATACCAACAACTTAAATACCAACAATTTTGGCATCATGCTAGGTACAAAGGACACAGAAGGGTTCCATATAAATACAGCATTTGCAATAATCACTAATGCTAACCAAGTAGACGAACAATTTTATAACCAAAGATTACAGCAGCATTTATCGGTATTTCCCAAACTAGAAAAAATCGGAATATATCATATTAATGATAGCTCAGAATTGACCGAACATGCCAAATTATTATCACAATCTCTTCATTCCTCGTTATGTTTGGTGGTCAATGTCAACCAAGTGGGTGGGAAAGATTTCATAAAAAGTTATGATAATAACCAATTATTGAATACGATTCTTGAATCAGATGAGCCTGAGACTATCGCATTGTCTACTGTGATAAAGAACCAAGATTATTATTCGGAATCTCAATCTACTGGCACGGATCCCGTCAATTTACGGGAGAATTCCAACAATATATCGACCGCTATAAACCAATTATATTATAAGTTACAGAATATTTTGGATTATTGCCACAATAATCGAGACGTATCTGCCACAACTATTGAGATCAATAATATGGTTGGCCAATTGGCGAAAAAGGTGACGAATATAAGATTGATTGACCAGAATTCTGATCATAAATTCATTTCTAATCAGCTTGCTATATTGTCTTCCAAGCTTGTGACAATTGAAAAGTTGAAAAGTCAAATCAATAATAACATCGCCAGTATCTACACTAAGGATTCGGTAAAGAGATTTAATTAGATGATTAGTTGATTAGTTTATATATTATAATACTTGTGAATAACTTTTAAAGGAATGCAAGTTTAATGACGAAAATGTATAAAAAAACGGGTAGAATGAAAAATAATATGCATCAAATCAAGCAAATTGAACAATTGAACGAAACTCTTCAATCACGTAAACAAAGTCTCTTAACAAGTAACGGCTTCTAAAATGACAAATTCAACTTCTGAACATTGTCCTCCGATACTTTCATCATACAAGTTATAGAATGATCCGGATAAACATTGATAGAAAGTAGTTTGAGATCCCAAGGCTAACTTGTATAATTCATCATCTCTCTTCTTCTTGTCACCAATGTCATCATCATCTTTGTCAGCATTATCAGCAGCTTTCTTGGTAGTTGAATCTTCCTTGTAATCAGCTGGAACTGCAGACCATCCAGCAGCATAGATAGTACCAGCTTGAGGTGGTGGACCATCGAATTGGAATTGTCTGTTGGCAACAATAGCACCAATTCTACCTTTTTTATCGGTCAAAACACCATCCTTTAATTCCAAGAACAAAGAGTCGGACTTAACACAAGTCTTAGCAACGTCACTTTCTCCTTTAGCGGCAGCAGTACCAGTAGCTTGGATTTGTCCATCACTGATTTGACTGGCAGCAGCTGCAGTCTTGGTTGGAGTGGCTTGGATTTGTCCGTCACTAATTTGGTTAGCAGCATCAGCAGTTTGTTGTTGAATTTGTCCATCACTGATTTGGTTAGCTGCTGTAGCAGTTTGTTGTTGAACTTGACCATCATCAATTTGGTTTACGGCATCAGCAGTTTGTTGCTGAACTTGACCGTCGTCGATTTGGTTGACAACAGCAGCAGTTTGTTGTTGAACTTGACCATCGTCGATTTGGTTCACGACAGCTGCAGTTTGTTGTTGGACCTGACCATCATCAATTTGGTTGACAGCGTCAGCAGTTTGTTGTTGAACTTGTCCATCGCTAATTTGATTGACAACTTCAGGGGCTTGGGTAGTTTGAGCTTGAACTTGTCCGTCACTAATTTGATTAAGAACAGATGGAGCAGCAACAGTTGAGTGAACTTGCACTTGTCCATCATCGATTTGTGTAGCATCATCACGCTTTTCTACATCAGCAGAAGTTGAAGCTGAAGCAGCACTGATAGTTCTAATTGATAAAGCATAAGAACCTGGTAAAGATGAAGTTGCTTCGGCGTCTGAACCTAAAGTCTTAGTTGGAGTCAAATCAGTCCAAGGATCTGATGGGACATAAGCGGCATTGATAGCAACGACAAGGGAAACTAAAGCGAAAACTTTCATTTTAGGCAATTTTTTAGCTTGATAGTATAATGAAAAAATTCCTTAACTGGGAAAAGAATTGGATATATATACTTTTTGCATGATGTTCAACTATTTATAGCACGATTGTTATCCACACCCCTTACTTTTCCAGTGTGACGAATCTTATTTTTTTATTTTATTTTTTGCTTTATTTTTTGCAGCCTGTGTCAATCTCGATGGATAAATGTAAAAAATGTCGCAGCAGTTTGCAGCAATAATGTCGTTCGGCCAAAATTTATTCAAGAGATTAAGGTAATTCAAATTGTCTTTATTGAAAATGGTTTTGTATTCAATTTAATATGAATATAACCCGATTATCGACTGGGGTGGATTATTGAAGTGTTGGTAAAGATCTACACTAAAATAAAATAGCTGGGCTTTTGCGGTCGGGCTATACGTCGGGCTATACCACTGAGCCCATACCCTTAGTTGCTACGACATTTTAACCACTAGAGCCAATGCCACCGCCAAGACTGTAAAAGCCTCGGACCACACTGTAAACATCCCTAGGATAAACTGCAACTTTCACCAAGTTTAATTGCCTCATTATCCATGGATTAGCAGTAATTTACCAAAAATAGATAATTAATGACCTGCATAATCGGTTAATTTTTAGACATATGTGCAGTCTTGACTCCTAATATGCAGCTAAACTTTAACATGGGGTTCAATATCCAATTAAAAATTAATCTCGGATTTCAGTTGGTTTAGAACCAACGGATATATTTATTATATTTATTTTTCCATTAACCCAAAACGTCCAAGTAATGACGTTTATTGACACATTTGCTTTATACCGCAATATATACAATAGAACCAAAATGGACCCCAGAGTGCAACCGGATCCGTAAACTAATCTCTATTCTTAATTACTACAATATACACCAGATATATTACAATATTCGACATATAATCACCAACCACTTCCCTTCATAGCCCCTATTCAAAAATAATATTCCAAAAGGTGACACCATCTGGCGTGTGCACAGAGGATTTTGATTGTGAGCCCTTTGCATATTGCATAAGCAGTGACATGCTAAGTTATCATATGGCGGTTGCCATGTAAAGTATCAACCTAAGGAAAGGTAATACCATAATTAATGATATACTCAAACCAGTATACTAATATACATATTTATTAATCTCTATATACGGTAAGTAGTCTACGCTTAAGTAAAGAATGCTGGTTGCAAATGAGCATTGACAGTGGCAGTGTGAAGAATTAATAGCCACTATTTTTCTTCCCTTGCTTTATGGAACCTATAATAATATACAGTATACTCCTCTTTCATGAGATTTATGTGTCTACACTTGTTTTCGTAGACATACGAAAAACTGTTCTCTCAGTTCATCTCTTGAACTTTGAGGCTTGAATTTATATACTTTAGCGAACATCTTATTCAACTCTGATTCTATAAGAGCTTGTTCTTTACCCATGAAAAATTTCATGACAAGGGTCCCATTTTTGTCAAGCACTTGCTGGCAGGCATTGATGATGCAATGACATAAATCCATACTGCCAAGATGATCGACATCTTTTATGCCGGTAGTATTCGTCATCATATCACTCAACATTAAATTGGCTTTGTTGGATGCAAATTGGTTATGGACTTGTGCTTGAATTTCTGGGGAAAAAAAATCCCCCTGAATAAACTCGACTCCTTTGGGGGGAAGACATCGGATTAAGTCAACTCCTAGTATATTAGGAACTATACTTTTCTTGGACATTTCTTGTACTGCTATTTGGGACCAACTGCCAGGAGCATATCCAAGGTCTAATATATTTTGGGAAGACTTATTGAAGATGCGGAATTTTTCATTGATTTCGATTAGTTTGAAAGCAGCTCGACTTTTATAATTGAACGTCTTGGATTTCTTGGTGAACTGGTCATTCATCTGTCTTTGGATCCATCTTTTAGAAGAACTTGTACTTTTATATCTTATCATAGGGCAGTACCGCATCGCATCGGTGTGAGCGTCGCTAATTTTACTTTTCTCCTGCCATTCTCTCGCTACCTGCTCGATTTGTCTCGATTTTTTCCCGTTCTCTCAGGTTTCCATCTCATCTCATCTCAGTTTTCTCATTTTTCATAATCATTATCCACACATACAATGTCAGATCTCTTGAAATCCTTGGTAGACGACCCTACCATAGTGTTTTCTGACCAATATAAACAATCCGACTATTTCCCCAAGTTGGTGAAATTTTTCGTTGATCCTATAGCCAGTTATTCCAAGTTAGATGAGATCTATATCGATGGACTAGACGCATCTCAAGTCTTTGGTCAGACTAAACTTGTGGCTGAAAGCGCTGGTCAAGCGGTGATGGAGAAATTGGATGAATTGAAAGGGTCTGACCCTGAAGGTTCTGAAAGTGAAGATTCTGAAAGTGAAAGTGATTCTGAACTACAAAACCACCCAGTGTCAGAGCCGGAAGCGGAGGACGGTGACGAAGTACTCCAAGAAGATGATGGTCCCTCCGATGACCTTGGTGGAGACCTCGATAGTATAGACGATGAAGGGGAGGAAGAGGTGCTGGAAAATGAAAAAGAACTAGAAGAAACCAATGACATATCACCAATAAAGAAAGATGCTTTTGGATTGAATGATGAATTCTTCGATATAGATGCATTCAACCAGCAAGTTCTCGCATTAGAAAAAGATGAAGAACTGGAAGATGACGGTGATGATGTTGACTATTTCGCCGAAGTGAATGAAGAAGATGATGAAATTGATTATTATGATGATTTTTACGATAAGCCCAATCAGGCCAAGAAACAATTAATGGAAGATGATGAACTCTCTGGTGATGATGCAGTTTTAGATTTGGGAGAACCCATTGCAGGAGACGAAGATGCCGGATACGAAAGTCTTAATGATGAGGAATATAATGCAGCAATTGGTGAAATGAGGCAAGATTTGTATCAAGAGAAATCCACTTTTGAAAAACAACAAGATAACTTGCAAAAAGAAATAAGTCAATTGGAAGATGAACTTGTTGCTGAGAAGAAATGGACTATGAAAGGGGAGGTGAAATCAAGTCAAAGACCCGAAGATTCCTTATTAAATGATAAAGAAGACTTTGATTTCGATAGAGTTGGTAAACCAGTTCCAATAATCACTGAAGAAATAACTGAAACCATCGAAGACTTGATTAGAAAAAGAATCAAAAATGAAGAATTCGACGATTTACCGAAAAGATTTTTGAATCAAGTGGTCAAACCTAGAAAAGAAAGGGTCGAAGTGTCCGAGACCAAATCATCCAAGTCGTTGGCAGAGATTTATGAGGATAAATATCAAGGGGTTGAAGATAATTCAAAGGAAGAACAATCGACTAAAGAACATGAAGAAATAAAGGAATTATTCACCAATATCAACTATAAACTAGACTCATTAACCTCATTCAATTTCGTACCTAAACCACACGAAAACAAAGTCATTGAAATCAAAAGTTCAACCATTGATATGGAAGATTCTCAACCTGAATTTGTGAGTGAAGCCAATAGGTTGGCACCTCAAGAAGTGTTTAATAAAGATGAAAAGAATAGCCAAGAGATTTCCTTAAAATCGGGATTATCCTATTCGAGAGATGAACTATCGAGAGAAGATAAGCAAAGATTAAGAAGAGCCAATAAGAGAAAGAAGGCTAAACATTTCAAAGAAATGGAAGCCAATAAAAGACCTAAACCAGACTCGGTCGCACAAACATTATCTGGTAATAAGAATCTTACCATCATTGATAAATCCGGTAAGAAAACCGATGTCAAAGGGAATGTTAAAAGACAAAATACCGTTTCTTCAAATAATTTAAAGCTTTAATGTATATCCAGTATATCATCAATTACATGTATATATTCGCTGGTGAATAATTGACTGTATCTACCTCGGCAATAATTGACGTAATTTGTCTCAAACGCACAAGGCTCGTAAACTTTATTCTTTAACCACGCATTCTGCATATCTGGAAAATCACAAGAATATATATCATGATTTCGGGGAGGTTTTTGTTACGGATCTTCACTTTACCTGTAACTTTGTTGAAAACGGTGGTCCAATATTATACGGTTGGTACAATTTATTCCACCACTAACAAGGAGTTTAATACCCTTTATAAGAACCTTCATTTGGCAGTGGAGGTTCATTTCGCCAATAATTTCGCTCTTACCGATATACCATTGGTAATTTATCAGCCAATGAAGAAACTTGTTGAACAGTTCCGAACATCTCCAATGGTTGCAAAAGGTAATTTGAAACATTATGGTGAAAGTTTCAACCATCATAGCTATTGGCTTCATAGAAATGATGATTCCGAACATACCTTGGTATATTATCACGGAGGGGGGTATGCTTTAAATTGTTTTAATACCCAATTTGCTGGTTTTTTATCGCTTATTCATTCGTTGCCTGAAAGTTCAAAGAATAAGATCTCTTTTTTGATTGTAGATTATACTTTGACCTTCCAACAAGGGGGTAAATTCCCGGCTCAAATATATGAAGCATTGGAGATTTACGGGAAATTAATTTCAAGTGGTTTTGGCAAGATTCATTTAATTGGTGATTCGGCTGGTGGGAATTTATGTCTCGCAGTCTTACGGTACTTGAATTATCCTGAACAAGCTAAATTTTTTCAAGGCTTCAAGGATTATGACTTTAAACAATTCGATGATATAAAAACTCAACCGGAATCCTGTACACTTATTAGTCCGTGGGTTCAACCTTTACATGTTAATAGTAACAGGAAAAATATTAATAATGAAGGGGATTTAGGTGCAAGAGATACTGTCTTGGGTGAATGGTATATTGGTAAACTAGACAGGCATGATGAGCAATTGGCTAAATGGATATCATTTTCCAAGCTCTCGGCTGAAGATTTTGAAAGAATTGAGATTTTAAAAAATGGGAAGACCATTTTGATTTATGGTGATAGAGAAATCTTGCTTGATGGGATTGAAGACTGGCTCGAAACTGTCAATAGCTTTGGTAATGTTAAGTCCTATATTGAACCGGGTGGAATCCATGTTGGGTTGTTTTACGTGGAAAGTTTAGATTATTTAGGTTCTGGTGGTATCCAGGCTATAAATGGAAATTTCAAAGACAAGTTTTCTATGAACATTGTTTCAGAGTTTCTTGCTCTGGCTGTTTAGGCATTTGTAAGCCTTTTCTTCAATAAACGATAAAGTACTACAAAAATCTAGAACTTCATTTAATCTCCAAAACTCATTTATATATATTCTACTTAATTGTACCCTAAAAACTCCTTGACCCAAAAGTGAAATTGACTAACTTCTAAAAATTCCTTGACATTTGATACATTATTTGTAATATAGACCCATTATCCATCATTGATTTTGATTTTATGCCATCACATGTCCTGGATTCTTTCTTTTCTACCGTCTCTCCATAATCTTCTTGATAGAGTTTTATCATCTTACTTGAGCTCGAAGCAATTGAGTCAACATATAGACCATCTGAATCCTGGAGAAACTCATGAATGAATACCGCTTGTCTTGCAACTTCTGATTTGTACTCATTAAATTCACCCAAATTGAAAATATCATTGAATCCGGCGTATAATAAATGGACGTATTTCTTTTGGTTATTCCAAAGTCCATCGCCATTATAGAATGCTCCGGTCTTTGAAAGTGTTGGCTTGATTAATTTATTGATCTTCTTGACCCATTCATCTTTATTATCGCTGTCGTGTTTGTATAATACACTTAGAACACTTAATGTACATCCAACCGTGTAACTCAATTTCCCTCTGTTAACATTTGCATAATCTGACAGACTTAACCCATCATAAAACAAATTGTCACTTTTATCTTCAAAATATTTGTACATGTAGTCCAAACAAGCCTTTGCAAATTGTAAATGTTGTTGATCATTGGAATACTCAAAAAGATAGGCAGCGGCTAGTCCCGCTTCGATCGTTGAAATAGATGCAATATAATCATCTTTATATTTCCAATACACTCCTCCTTTTTCATCTACTTGATCCATCAAAAAACTTACAATGCCCTTTGCTGTATCAAGATATTCTTGCTTCTGGGTAGCTTTGTACCCTTCCATAAATGCCCAAGCTATTTGACCATTGTCATCATTATAAATATCTTCGTCACGGTTATTACTCGCCGAAAACACACCTAAGTTCTTATTTTGATATTTATATAAATTTGCAAGCACTGCTTCTGTTTTACTAGAATCCAGTTGAATAATTCCTCTAGCGACAACGGCCACATCCCAAACGGAGGGGTAAGAAAATCCTTCATTACAAACCTCATCGTTTCCATTAAGAGCGTTTTTATTGCTGTCCCAGAACCTTTCCCATAACTTACTTGAAAGACCAGATTTGACCTCACTATACAGGATTTGCAATACAGTGTCCGCCTTCTTTGTTGTTGGTTCTGAGCCTCTGGAAGTATCTGCAGAAGACGATGCCTTGTATGAAGATACAACGGAAGTCACTGATGTAGGTTTGTTGGATTTTGAGGATTTCGACGATGATGAATCTTTACTCGTTGTAAAGGTGATTGAAGCATCGGTTGAAGTACTAGCCAACGATGGTGTTGATGAACTGGCAGGCACATATGAACTAGTAGTTGGTAAGGTAGGTGAAGCATTAATATCAGAGGACACCAATAATTTGGAAGATCTGGAAGTTGATTCAGTAAAAGAAGTAGTTGGTATAGATTCATCCTTGATATATGTAATGAATTGATTAGTAGCACTGGAAGAACTAGTCAACAGCAAAGTTTTAAAAGCTGTAGTAGAAATAACATCAGCACTGGGTGAAGACAATAACACTTTATTCCACTTTGCCAAAATGTCCTCTTGTTCAATGTTTTTAATATTCTTAGCAAGGCACCCAACCGCAGCTGAAGATGGAGAGCCTGTTGCAGCCAGGGAGTAACTAATAGGCAATGATAAACTCAACTTCAAGAAAAAAAAAGCGACGGAACCAATATAATACAACTTAATAAACATAATTAAACTAAAACACAAAAATAATAGGGGATTTAGGTGGGTTTATAAATGGCTGCAAATTATCTCCCACATCCTACACACGGATCAATTTTGAAACTCTGCGAGGAAATATTTTTCAACCTTGCATATTCTGAAACAAATGAAACAATATTTACGGCACCCAGTACTAAAACAGATAAAGTTCGCTCCCCGGCCAAGATATAATAGCCCCGATTCGTTTCAGAATGCTCCATATACAGAAACGATCCATTCAAATCCTTTTGCAACTGGCCTTGTCAGAACTGGCAAAGAACCCAATGGGACCAGATTCCCTATTGGGAATCTCATTAAACTTTTGCCAGAATTGGCCGGTAACAAATACATAATTTCCCCGGTGTACGATGAGCCCGATGTAAACAGAGTCACGACTCCCACGTATATTCTATGGAATAAAGTTTTTTTGAAATATATACTTAGTAAGAATATGACAATACGATATTTATCGTTGAAATTCAAGAATAAAATGGATAATTATTGGGTGAGAACCAGTGAATTCCCAGCAGATTTTGAAGATGGCTTCAACGAGAAATTAACGAGTCAAATAGAGAAGAGACTCGAATGCATAGTTAATAGTGAGTGTTCTTTAGGTATAGAATTGACGAATTCTGGATATTTAATGGGGGTAGACAATACTAAAGTGCAATTGAACATTCCGGGGATAGAGTATGAGGGGTTCATACCCTTTGTCGGAAATGAAATATTATGCAGAGACTTGATACGACTTATGAAATATTATATGTAATTAATCTATAACGTCACCAATTAAATTTTATCGGCGACTCTATCAGCCTCATGAAATACTTGAGATAAAGAAGCATATTTTAATAAATTATTATACTCTCCATCGGGACAACTTCCATTTCTAAGATACAGATAAGTGTCATATAAATGTCTTGACTCGTACACTACGAAGTCCTTGAATAAATCATAAGCTTCTGTTTGATAAGGAGTGGAGGGGGTAGTCATTTTAAGTAAGTCGGCAAATCCCACAAATACTAAATGGGACCTTTCGATTATATCATTGATATGTCCATTACTAAAGAATTGATTGTTAAACCTCCCACCATCAAGAAGTCTAACTCCGAATTCAACGGCAATTGCTTTCCAATCTTTATCGGTATCACCAGCTTTATCGATATAAGCACAAGTAGATATCATAGTACCAATGGTATAAGTCAATTTTCCATTATTAACTCCACCATCTTCATAGATTCCATCCATAATGAATTTATCATTATTATCAATTAAATTGTCTAAAGTCCAGGTCACACAATCTTTAGCAAGCTCTAAATAGGTATCATTACCAGTATGTTTATGAGCTTGCATAGCGGCCATACCTGCTTCTAACGTAGATATCAGTGATATATATTGACCGGTGATTGACCATAATATTCCACCACCTCTTGGCTTGTCTTCGTACATGGCAATGAAATCGGTTATATTTAAATCTTCTGTTAAATACGAGTCATCATTAGTATTTTCATAAGCAGCAGAAAACACCCAAGCTATTTGGGCATTGTCGTCTGTATATATTTCACCATTTTTCGACATACTTGCAGAATACCCACCAGTGGCATTTCTGTAGTTACGTAAAGCATCCATAGCTATAGTTAAATAGTCTGACTTCTTGGTATTTGTCATAACTTTCCCAGCAACTCCAACTTGCCAAACAACGGGCATTGAAGAAGAATCACATCTATCGGACCACGTATTCATACCTGAATCATGAAAAAGATCGACCAAATTATCGGCAAAAGTATCAGCAAGATCACCAGGATCATATTTTGGAGATTCCGTTTGAATCGATTGAATTGAAGTAGAAAGATCACCATATTCTTCCCGACGTTTCAAGGGAGGTATACAATTAACCAAACAAACCATTTGGAAGATTGATAAAAAGATCAAGGGTCTAAGCATCTCGGAAAAACTATATGTACTAATTGGGAAATTATGACGTAAGAGATCTTCCCAATGAACGATGGGCTAAGTTAACTAATTACTACTACCAACAAAAATCGGTACATTTTCTAAACAAGATATTCGAGTTAATTTATAGAGCATGGTTGAAATTCCTGCTTGGTGGGTGAACCATGTTTCATAATCTATTTAATTAAATGGCTGGATCTAGGCTAACGTTAACGTTGCTAAAAGGGAAAATCGAGGGAGAAAATTTCACTTTCTGTCAACACTGTGTGAACCCTGGCTGCGAAAAACAATAATTGGATTTTAAAGAACAATCGAACCCTAATTTCCGTGGACTTTGTTTTACTAGATTGGTAAAAATAAGTTTAATACAATAAGCAAGCAAGTAATTAAAGATTTTCTTAGATGGTAATTGAAGCTCACATTGCTGGTCCAATTACGGTAATATAATAACGATTTCTTTAAAGCCGAGAAATCAATCAGTTTTTCATAGCTTTTTGGTAGTGTATACTGCTAGTGTTTCGAACGATGTACTATAAAAAAATACCTACTCGGGTAAATTTGCTACAGATCTCGAATCGCTTGACAAAAGTTTATTTTAACCGAAAAAGTATATATTTAACATAATAAGCACGACATCGCCGAGTAACTCGTGAACAACCCAGAGCCTCTAATTCTGTTCTCGCGTACATCTTGGCTTCTGACCCTGACGTCTGACTTCTGACCTCAGATGAAGAATAATGAAATAATAGAAAAAACTAAAGCGGTGACTCCCGACATTTGATGGGCAGAGCTATCTTTAGAGGACGATGAGGATGAACCACTTGAACCACTTGATGATTGCGCATCAACACTTGCTAATGCAGTAGAAACATCAGTATCCAAGTTGGAAATTAATTTGGAAATTGAAGATCCACTCAAGGAACTATCGAAAGAAGTAGAATTCGACATAAAAGTAATTATACTGCCATCTTTATCGAATACAACACCACCTTTCATGGTACCAGAGGTATCTCTCTTGAAATAACCGTTTACTTGTAAACCGGTCTCGATATCATCAGTACCTTGATAATCATGAATAGTTGTATATAACTTATCGACTTCAGAAGAAGTATAGTTCTTAACTTCGAAAATATCAAATTCCCCACAACCGGATCTCCAACAGGAACAATTGGCACTGGTTGAATATTGAGCAGTTCTTGGAATATAAGCGTTTAAAAGCCAAATTGCTGGCATGTTCCAATTGTATACCGATCCTTTGTCAACCTCAGTTTCATCTGGCATGGTAAATTCAAATAAAAACATTTTGATGGCCCCATAATACCCGTGGTATGCTGGGATTCCACTACGATAAACACCACAATCATTACTAGCACCGGAATCTTCACAAGAAATATTTGAAAAAATCACATATTCTTCTTCAGATTTGATTAATGTATCAGCATCTAAGATGGTTGAAGAGTCAGCTTCTGATTGTCCATCACTGTCAGCATAAGTCAAAGCTTTACCAAGACAACTGGAATTTTTACCAGCGGCAGTCAAGAAAGTGACATTTTCTGAAGTTTGACTAGATGCATCATAATAAGCCAATCTTGACCAATCTTCGTTATCATCACTATCAATTGAAAAATCAGATGAAACATAGTAAGCAAATTTATTCAAGGTTAAAGGACCTCTGAAATGAACCGAAAGTTCTCCATCAAGCGGAGCACTACTTCCAGAGAATGAGGTGGTTTCATCACTCAAACTACATGAACAATCATCAGAATATATGTCTTCAAAAGATGAGACATGTCTATAAGTACCGGAATAACCTACATTATCGAATTGAAGTGCTTCAGCTTCTTTACCAGCAGAGACAATGGGACTTATAGCAAACAAACTTGCTAATAAACTAACACTTCTAAAGAACATATTATTTGAAATTTCTTGGTTCTATTAATTAGAGAAATGTGTCTAAAAATAAGATTTTTCAAAATTGCAGAATTACTGAATCATGGCGTGGATGCTGCGGCCATGGCTGAAAATGAATAGGCATTAATGACCGGATGACTTTGGTCTACAAGAAGACGATATTGGTGGCTTTATACATCTGTTCCATAGGGTGCACGGGTCAATAGTATATAGTTAGGTATAGTTAGGATATATGTCAGACCTCCTGTCAATAGCCTTGGCGACTGATAGTTACGGGATCAAATTCTTTTATCTTTGTCCTCTGTGCACGAATATTTTGCCAATGTCCGTTTTAGTAAATTAACGCATCGGGATAATATTATATGAGTGCATGTACCGTTATCGTTAAACGTCAGTCATTTAGTTGGTTAATAATGTTATTTGATTGGGCGCCTTGGGCGCCTCGGGATATAGATGCTGATTCGTAGATAATTATACTCTCCATATAAGAGCCTTCCATATAAATACTGTCCATATAAATACCGTCCATATAAATACCGTCCATACAAAAACGCTGGATTCTAAATATTACTCAACCGTACAACAATACTAACGACTACGTACCACAGGATGAGAGATGTTTGAACCTTGCACGCACTTTTCCTATTTACTGTTGGGGTTTGGGGTACTGAGATATTCAGATGGCTGCAAACTGGGCCACAAAAGAATGTTCCCGCTGGCACCAAACCGTTGGCTGATGCCTCAGTGGAAATGGAAATGAACAAACATTTCTTGTTGAATCAGCCACAATCGTTATGAACGAAGAACAAAGGACGTGCGAATAACTATAAATTCGTCAATTAATGGATGAGATTAACGCTATAAACTGAGCACCGTGTCATACGTCACCACCCGACGTCATACTAGGGACATATAATTTAGTGTCTACCTACCTAACAACAATTATTTTGTACAACAGAAGTATTTTTGGAATGCAAAAATATCCATAACCATTTGGACTGTTGTGACTGAGTAAAAAATTTTTATTATTACTATTAAAATAGGAGTAAGTTTTTATTTGTAATATCTCTCGACAATAAAGATTGTCAAAAAATATCCGTAAAAAGACAAACAGCATGTTTCGAAAAAAAAAAATTTTCACAAATATTACACCTGTCTAATTAGGATTATATTACTAGGTGAGAAGAGCAATTGGTTTCATAACCAATTGTAGGAAAGGTGGTGCTGTGCCGTAAAACCTTGGTAAATATAACAATTGGCTGACTCCTCAGTTCTTGTATTGAGGCACTTGTCGTGTAATACTGCATGTTTGTGAAAAAGCCAAATAATATTTAACCGAATTATCGGACTGCAGATCTTAGCCGGCTTTAGCTCTGATTGTCCTGCTTTACCTCTATCATGCATTGACTAACTCTAAACTCTGTAAAGTTTGATCAATTGTGTCAACAAGAAAACTCATCCTTTGTATGTTCCTTAATTGAGCCTTTGTCGTATCGTTTCGTAAACGTATTGAATTCTACCGCAAAACTTGGAATTCTGTTTATCTTGAATTTCTGTTTAATTCGTGTTGCGTTTTCGGACGACAAATGTAGTATTACCTAAATCTTTTGGTGGATGGCCCCTTTGTTGTTTAATCTGGGTGAAAGATTTTAAGTAAAGTATGAAATGAAACCATGAAAGCGTGTATTGGCGTATATCCAATTGATATCCATCGATTTCAATCAATAACTAATTGTATGATAACAGAAAGTCGACTTTGGTAATTATCTTGGAAGATGGAAAATGGGTTCAATCGTGACAAAGGAGTAGATTCAGGAGTATTTCATGATTCAACATCTGTTGAAAAGTTAATTCAATTGAACCTCATTTTCGGGATATACACAATTGGCGACAATGATTATATGATTCTAGAGACAGGCGATATTCCACTAATTGCAGGTGTAAGACTGATACCAAGGACGTCATGGAGTTCAAATTAAACCATTTGGTGGTATTCCATCTATTTCTATGGTTATATAGTCGATTATAGAATATCTATATCTATAGAGACGTAGAAGTACAAGTAGTAAAAGATGTAGAATCAGAAATTGAAATAGTATCAACAAAGTAAAATAGTAGGATTAGTGAATCAAGTAGTGGTAAAGAATATTTAACATTTCAGATGCAAGGTACCGGCAAGTAGAACGGAGCAAATATAACAACGGTTACGAAAAAGGTAATTCCCCCACTCGATTGTATCAGAGTTTCTTATTCAAAGAAGTAATAGAGAATAGAGAATGGCCCAAAAATGAGTCTCGAACCACAAAGTCTTGAAATAAAACAAGAATCTACCAGTAAATTTATATGAACATTACATCATTCAATTGATTGCAAAAATTTCAATAAAAATGCCATACATTATGTAGGATGAAAAAATTTCTATTAACAGTTGAAGAGTTCGAGCTCATAAGCATATTGACCGTTTGTTTTGACTTGTATAGATCGATTTAAAATCAATCCACATTAGAGAGGTATCTGAATTTCAGCCAATTTACTCCCCCCGAAAAAGAAGAATAATCAATGAAGGAGCAATCGTCAATCCACGACATAGCCCAAATGGGTAGTCGAAATAAGGAATTAAAATCCTACATACGAAGTGCGTCACAATATACACTCTTCATGTATCAAGCAAGTCAAATGTAGTCTTCCCTGGTAAAAATATAAAAAAAACCACTGCTGCTATAAAAAAAAATTAATTAAGTCCTATTATCCTGATATGGACCAACGATAATAGTTGGTCTAAAACAGAAAAGGTTTATTATGGAATCATTAAAAGATATAAATCAAATTACTGTATTAGTTACTGGAGCTAGTGGATTTTTAGGTGGACATGTTGTAAAACAATTATTAAATCAAGGTTATAATGTAATTGGAACTGTTAGAGATTATGAAAAGGGGAAGATTTTAGAATCCTTATTGAGGAGTTCTAATCAGTTCCGTTTTTATCAGGTTGATTTACTTGATAGACTAGGTTTTGATAAATTATTTGAAGAAAATCCCCAAATATCAAAAATCATTCATACAGCAGCTCCATATGATTTTACTCTTCAAGATCTTGGCCAATCAGTTATAAAATCAACAATTGAGGGAACAAAAAATCTATTAGAATCAGCATTAGAAAATGGGCCAAATGTAGATCATATTGTAAATACTTCAAACTTGGCAGCTCATTTAACATTAGAACAATATAGTAATCCAGAAGTAATTGTTGATAGTAAAAGTTGGTGTACTTATAGTTCGAATAATGGCTCACAAAACCCTTTTAGTGCCAGTCATTATAGTAAGGCTGAAGCAGAAAAACTTTTTTGGACGTTTTTGAAAGATCATCGACAAAGGATAAGTGGATGTAGTGTTTCCCCGGGCTTTATGTTTGGACCACAGCCATTTGATCAATACGCTAGGAAGGATAAATTAAATGTATCGAGTGAACTCATAAATTATTCTTTACAAGTCGGACCAAATGGATCGGATAAAGTTCCAAATATTTGTGGTTATATATCAGATGTTCGGGATATTGCCAAAATTCAGATTCAATCGATAAAAGATGAAAAGTTAAAACTAGAAAGATTAATTCCAATTTCTGGGCTGTTTAGTCTACATGATATTTTAAATTTTACAAAAGATAATTTCCCAGTCATTGCCGACAAACTACCACCGAAAGTATGGGTAGAGATTTATTTGTTCACCGTCGATGACAAGTCGACTAGAACTAGGTTGAACTTCCCATTGATTGAAAGTGGTAAAACTATATATGATTCAGTGGACCAAATTCTAAGAGAGAAAAAGCTCGCATGAAAAAAATGGCTGCAAATAATGGGCGTCCACTACCTCAAATGTTGATTTAAAAAAAATCTTGTTTTTGAATCGATCTTGCATGTATACGTGATGAATACTAAGTAGTTTTATTGTGTATACCTTATTGACCTTTTAATATATTTTATTTCATTAAACTTTTGCCTGTTGTAAAGTAAGCTCAACTAGGGTTTATCAAAATCTGCGAGTTTCCTTTAAATAAACTTTCTCGCTAACTCGAATCGAATATAGCTTATCTATACAAAAAGCCAAAAGTGATCAACAAGTTTTCTATATTATCTATAAATAGCACTATTAAAATATAGATTATTCTCTGGAAATGTCTCTTCCAAAAATAGAGACCTTAACCCAGTCCAAACAAACCAAGACTTGGTTTCTTACAGAAAGACACATGTAAATATAAGCAGATCTCCAGAATAAGAAAGTTAAAGTACCACCGGTTGTAACATTTGACCAGTCACCCCAGACTAAATCAGCGACGGCTCTTTCAGATCCAATATAAGCCAAGGAACCTTGATGGTTATATTTGAAATTTGGAAGTTTTTCTCTCAATTTACTTAATTTCTTTGCTTGTCTTTCAAGTTGAACAGCATCAGAAGTCTTTGAAGTCTTGATTTGAAATTCCAAGGATTCAATTTCATGTAATTTCTTGAAATGACCACCTAAGAAAATACCTTCTTGGAAAGCAACTTGAGCAGTTGGAGCATATTTAGTAAAAGTACAGTCACCCAAGGCGAAAATATTATTAGTACCATCAACCAACATTTTATCATTGACTAACAAACCTCTTCTAGCATTCTTTTGTTCGTCAATCTTGGCGGTGAGATCTCTAACAATTGGTCTTGGAGCATTACCAGTCGCCCAGATTAACATACCATAAGGAATCTCGACCATTTCAGTTGAACCATCTTTTGGAGATTTCACTTGAGCAACAACGTTCTTGTCAGTAACTTGTTTAACCATGGTATTGGTTTTTAACTCAATATTAGTATCTTGGAAAACTTGTTTGGTATAGTCGACTAATTTCTTATTAAACATATTCAAAACATTTGGTAAAGCTTCGACCAAGGTAACTTTGATTTCACTTGAAACCTCAGGAATCCATTTCTTCAAGTCTTGATCAATATAATCTTGTAATTCACCAGCAACTTCAACACCAGTTGGACCACCACCGCAAACAACGATGGATAATAATCTCTTTCTTTCAGCATCACCTTGAGGTAAAATATTAGCAGCTTCAATGACATCCATTAATTTCTTTCTGATCTTGATAGAATCACTAACTTCTTTCAAGAAAACAGAGTTTTCGGCAACTCCAGGAATACCGAAAGTTGAAGGTTGAGCACCAACCCCAACAACCAAATAATCATAGTTTAATGAAGTAGTAATTTCTTCAACCCCATTAATAGTGGATTTGGTGGAGGAAGTATCTTTACCAGAGTGACCAGAATGAACAGTAGTTGATTGTTTAATAGTTAATTTATTATTGACGGGATCAATTTCAGTGGCTTCAGCTTCTAAATAAATCACTTCACCAGGTAATCTTCTAGTGACGGATCTAATTGGTTCAACAATGGATCTCAATTCGACAGTACCGGTTGGACATGAAGGTAATAAAGGAGTGAAAAGGAAATAGTTTCTTGGACTAACCACAACGACATTATATAACGCAGTGTCTAAATTCTTTAATAAAGAAATCGACCCCCATCCACTACCCAAGATAACCAAAGTCTTCTTTCTTTGACCATTTTCAAAAACAGGAACCTGTTTAATTTGATTGGCAGGTTCTCCTTCAGAATAAAGTTTGTAACCAATAAATCCAACAGACCCTAAAACGGTCAAGCCAGTAACTCTTTTGGTATTTTTCCAGAATTTAGAAAATCCTCCCTTTGGGGTAGGAGATGAAGAAGATGAGTTGAATCTATAAGATGAACGAATGAAATTATTCAGTCCAAATCTTGAGATTGTATTTCTACTATTTTGTAAAACAGATTTGAACATCTTGGAAGTGTTCGTCTATAAAACAGAAATTTTCTAAAAAATTAATTTATCAGGTAAATGGTAAAAATATATATTTTATGAAAAAAAAATTCCTGGACGATATCGAGCCGGTAAGAAGAGTCCGAAATTTTCCACTGAGGGTTTTAGGTGTAACACCCGAGTGATTTATATTGTCAGTAATTGGCTGGAGTGGAGGTCAGATAGTTATAGTTAAATATGATTGTGGTGGAGAGCTTAAATAGGGTATAGTTATGAATGATCGTATATGCTTACTGTACAAGTATATCAATTCACCCTTATAGTACTTGGTAGAGATAAGGGATTATTTGCTGCGAGCCTCCTTTAGATCCGAGCCAATTTAGGTTAGTCGGTAGTTACGGACCATGGGATGTCGATCGTTGCCATGAAGCAAGCAATTATAATTACAATTACAATTATAATTGATTTCACCAGGAGACTTCAATCTATTGGGGGCATTACAATAATATTATCCAACCATATCCAATACCGTCGAAGCCGCAGGGAGTCTGTACGCGAGCCGATTTAGACGCCACTGCTGGGGATAGACTAATTGCGATGTTGAAGCCCTGTGGAGACAGGCGAGTGTGTATAGAGTTTGGTGTATGGTGTTTGGAGTTTGGTGGTAGCGATAGGAACCGACATAATCATAAAAATACATGTATGGATATGCAAATTGACACTAGGAAAATAGCAGCTAAATCCATCACACATACCGTCTATCAATCACATTAGATAAAGCCAGAAACACGCTCTTCATTCCATCTATTCAATTTCTCACTTCTTAAATGATAAAGTTTCCTAGACTCTTTAAAATCGTCAATGAAATCGTCCAACTTGATATTACTTGATTTGTAGTCTCTTATAAGGGATTTTGAATGTTGGTGATTGAAGTCAATTAGTTTTTTATATTTCAGTTTCAAGATATCTTGATTATAATTAGCTGCTTGTAGTTTATATTGTGTCAATTCCAACTCACAGAATTCATGATAAGTTTTGGTGATCTGGTCGATTAAAGTATCGATAGATTGACTGGTGGTATTATACTGTTTTGAGATTTCGATTATCTCGTTTAATTTGGTGATTTGTTGGTGTAGAATGTGGGTGATTTCGTCATTTTTCAGTACAAATTCGGGCATTTGTCTTATATACCCGGTAAGAATTGCATGCTGATCGAGTAGCTTTTTCACGGTATCTTTGGGCAAGACTTCTAGTTCTTTTGGGAGTTGTTTGAGTTGAATGGAAAGGGGAGATATTGAAGGGATTGTGGTGTCAGTCATGGTTGAGTCAAGATGAAATGCGCAGTGAGGATCAGTGAAGGTCAGTGAAGAAGCTACAGTAAAAGGGGAAACTATAGTGACAATAATACAGAATGCACATGGCATATGCATTTAGGTCAATATATACCGGTATATAAATGAGTCGTTAAAGGAAATATACAAAGCCATCAAAAATTGCATTAACTATAAACTAGTTGCAATGTTCTTAGTATACAAGATAATTTTTTTTAAAGTTTTTCTAATGTTATGATAATCGTTTAGTCATTCTATCGTCTTAATGTACATCATCATGAAACTCATTATTTAGGAACCGCAGGAGATGCAACTCTCATCTTTGTTTGAGGGTTGATAATCTCAATTGGTTTTCTGATTCTTGGGGTTGAAACTCTTGGACTTTGAGGTCTTTGAGAAACAGGAGAGATTTGTTCACCATTCATATTGGCGTTATTAGAAGTTGGTGAAAAAACCGATGCAGTATATGGGTTAAATTTTTTGATACCTGGACTACCGAAACTATCGGCATTAATCTCAGGACAAAATTCCATGTCATCTTCAATATCAAATGATTTAGACAAGTAATATCTTAATCTGGGATTATGAAACAGGTATGATGAAGATACTGAAGAAATCGAAGAACTCAAAGAATCATAATTTAAATTATGAAGAGTTGGACTTCCATTATCCATCATCACGCCATTAGAAATTGGTGGGGAATATTGTTGCAGCAGCAGGGTCAGCAGCAGCAGAGGTTGATAGTTTCCATACATGTATTGATTAGCCATCGTTATTAATGTATTTTCCTGAGTTTTGGCGGTTGGGAATTTGTCAAGTTGGTATTGCTTACGGTCAATTTGATTATCGATAAAAAATAATTTTGAAATGCACTTGAGCTTTTATAAAATCCCTGAATTTGTTGAGATAACTTTCTTTTTTCGCGCACTTGGGGTTTTGTGTAACGTCATGTATTGTTTGACCAGCCAAATAATTAGGGGTAGATGATTCAAAGTGGCAGGTTTTCAGGTTTTCTTTCCGGGACAACTTGGACAGCATTATGTACCAATAGTCAAAGGGTTTGGCCACAAAAATGGCGGTTTACACCCCTTTGTTTTTTGGTATCACATTTTATTAATCGTGGTCGTGTCTGTTCATCTCCATCTTTCCTGCAGGAACACTCCGCCAGCTCATGATGGGAATTGCAGCAATTTAAGAAGACTAATTTCGGATATTCTTACCGTTGAGTTGGTGCACTGTAGATCTCTAATAACAAAGGTTCGTATATATAGTTGGTTTGGTCTTTATCATCGGTTATCAGCTGTTATCAATTTTGCAATTTTGCAATTTTGCAATTTTGGCTATTTTTATTCTTATGTCTTGTGTACCTGTAAAAATGACATATTCTGTGTTCTCTCAAACCATAAGCTTTTCTACGACTCAAGGACACCGACCCTAGTCTAGCTCTAATATCTGATGATAACACGTGTCCCGACCATTTCATGGCTGCAAATTTATGACTACAAATGAACGGGTATAACCCCATTATAACCCAATTCTTTTGAACAGCTCTATAGTCAGTGGTTCATCAGCGGTCAATGCAAACCTTCTATGGCAGGTAGTTTTTAACTTTGACGAAGGGAAATCCAAGGTAGACGGCAAAAGTACTTGGAAAGTTAGTCTTCAGGCTTGTCGAATATCAGACTTTAAAAATACAAACTTGTTCAACTAGACTTCATATATATTGAGGATAGTTCTTCCAGTGAATCTGAATTCCTTCTACTGATTGCGGGATATCATATTGAAATAGCCTGTTAGAGTCAAAACGATTTTGACGGTGACAATTGTCTTCTTGAGTATAGAATATCACAAGTCTATATTGTTTAGACCGAGTTAATCGTAATCCTTGGGCACAATGGAAAAAATCAGTGCTTCCACATTTTGGTTTAATCGTGGAAATTTTCAGTAATTTCGTGTGCCATTTGATTTTTTTCAACGCGTCTCGGTATTAAGTGGGAGTACGTGCACTGGTTGTAGAAATGGCTGCAAAAAAATTGAGAGAGTTTAGAAGCAATGGAATCTCGAGATATTCACCTTCCTATTTGAAACTATGGATATGGGACGAGCCATATACAATACTCAGCCAAGACTCCCCGGAAGAAGAATAACTGATAAACGTGGAAAAGAATGATAGCTTAAAAGGGGGGGGTCTATCAATGTAGTTGTAACAGTGGAGTCATGGGGGTTTAGCGTTGGCTTCTTTTAAATTCTAGTGTAGGATGTAGATCAGAGATATTTTAGTGTTTTGAAGATTGTATATCAGGCTATTATAAAGCTGAAAATGGTTCAAAAGATTAAATTGGCGTAAATAGGAGAAGTCGATAGTTTATATTTCCAAGTGATACCGTATATAGATCGCTCAAGTGAGCTAGACAGTTTTAAATCATTTTTTTAGAGGCATGAATGCCATTTTAAGACGTCACTGGTTGCAAAAAATGTTAATGCCCAAAAAAAATTAGACAAAGCCGCTAAAAAGAAAAATTCAATAAGATATTTTTATTTTAATAAACAATAATAACTAATAAAGGTGGTATCTGTAAATTATTTTCATAATACTTTTGAATTTCAGCTCTAGTAACAAGATCAGACTCAAATCTCTTCCAATAGAGTACCGTCTTGATCATACATACCTACAGTCTCCCATTCTTCCATTTGCAGCCCATCTTCATTCCTTATAACTACCTTTTGGAAAACATCACGAGTATCTATAAAACCACTTTCAAATCTACCAGGCAACAGAAAATAATCCAAACTTTCAGGGACAATAAAGCCCCTGATATAATTATGATCGATTTCCAAATATTTCAAATTTATGCCAGAGAAATCCAAGAACAAACTTCTAAAAGAGCAACGCAATTTTAGGTACTCCAAGTTTTTGGGAAGTCGGTTTATGAATTCTTGGGTTATATAACGTGGGGATTTAGGTTCAATAACCATCTGTCCACGAAGAGCAAAATGTTTCAACAGAGAAGGTAAGTTGAAACAATTCACATCTTCAAAGGATTTGCCATTAGGAGCCCACAAGTCTAAATATTTCAAAGGTTGGTTTGAGATAAACAGGCCAATACCAACAGTTTCAGCACCACCTTCGTCAATTTCAATGCTGAGATTTTCAAGGTTACCACCGCCTACTAAATTCCCAGCAAAGCCCTTTAGTTCAAGTTTCTTACAACTTGCGGGGATTCTTGACGGGGAATCCTTGGCGACACCCTTTCCAAAGATGTGAAGTGTTTTCAAACCTTCAGGGAAGGAATCACAGTGGTTCACCGAAAATGCATGTAAATCGAGATGCTCAAGTGTTTCAGGGAATTGATATTTCTCGAAGTCCCAAGTACCCTCTAAGCCAATAATTTCAAGACTCTTGAGTCTTTGAAATTTATTCAAAGAAAACTCGAGATCCATGGATTTCATATTCAAAGCGTTTATAGACAACATTTCTATATCAGCCGGGATATACAAAAAGTTTGACAAATCACATTGTCTTCTTTTTTGTGTAAAGCAGACTCTTTTTAAAGTCTTGGGGAATTGGACTTGTTGGCATGAAAAGTCAATTGAACATTTAAATTCCACCAAATTTGGCGGTAATTTTAGCGATTCATTGAATTCAAAGCTGCAAAAATAGGAGATATCTAAAATTTCAAGATGTGAAAATATCAGAAAGTCAAACGAGTGCCCCGGAAATAGCTGTATCTCCAACTCTTTTAAAGTCAACGGTAAATCAGTCATTTTGAACTTACAATCCTTAGGCGTCGACTTTACTTTCAAGGTCTCAAGATTCAATGACGAAAGATCAGAAATCAAACCTTGATATAAAGTGAGGTTTTTCAAGTAGGGCAACCCCTGCAAAAGATTCTTCAAACTTTCACAATCATATATAGATAGAGCCGTAACAGTCCTAATATACGGTAATGCCTCTAAAAAGGATGATACAAAATCATCAGGCTCTGTGTATGGGATCGAGGGATCAGGCATCGTGTTTGGGACTTCCTCATCACCCCATATCACTGAATGCAGAGTTTGACGTACTGCAAGTGATTTAACTGGATAAGCGGAAGAGGTATTATTAGCAGGAGGAATCGCAGAGGTAATTGAGATAGAATAACAATCCAATTCCTCATATTCCATAAACTCATTATACTTATCAAAACCAGATTTTTCAAGTGAAAAGAACATGCCTCTACTGTCATTATCGTTGAACTCCAAAGTTACCGACCTATCGGTGGGGTAGAAGGGTGGTGAATAATGTTTTCTTCTCAAGGAGTCCTCGTATCTAAGAACATATCGATAGTCCTCGTTGTGCAGAAGTCTTCCCTCTGTTCCAATATCAAATGTTACGGGGTCTAAGGGCTTTCCCGTATACACAGATTCAATTGTTTCGGGTGGCAAGAAAGAGAAAATCACGTCCCTTACTTCCGTTACGGTATCCCCAAACACTTGTTCAGTAATTGCAATCATTGACGGCCAGTGTTCAATTGTTTGGAATTGAAATTGAAGAAGTGCCAAATTACAACTCAAATAACCTTTTGTGTTAAAGTTAAAGATGCTGTTTTTGTTGGTGCACCATAGATTTTGACCGGTATACAAAAACCGGATAGATGTGGTAAAAGAGGGAGATAAGAAAGCGGGGCAAGTGTGGTGAAAAAATAATTGATTATTAGCTAAGTCCGGTATGCAAAGCCGGCAAAAAGATAATCGATTACCGAAATGAGGAAATGCAACTTCTCCGATTGACTTGATTCTATTTTCAGGGAATCTGTACCGCTTCTATAGACATTTTGGAATCCTTATCTCTCCTATTTTCTCGTATCTGCCGGTAATCAATTATCATTTTGCCGGCTAGGCATACGGACTTATCCACCTCTTTTGCCTCATACATATACGGCGCCATCAGGTGAGGACTTTCGTATACCGGACAAATTCTATCGAGCACCAAAACTATTCGGTGTGAAACACCTGAGCATAATTTGAGCATCAAAGTCCGATATAGTGTAACGGCTAGCACGGTTGCCTTTCACGCAGCAAACCCGGGTTCGACTCCCGGTGTCGGAATAACAATTCTTTTTTGCATACAATCATATTGTCTTATGGGTTGTTAGTTGTAAAACGAAAGGGCACACGCCAATAAGTAAAAGTATGGTTGAATTTTTTTTGGCAACTCTGCTCATCCTATTTTTGTCAATAGTTTAAAAATTGGCTGCGAAAAATTTACATTGAAATGGCCCAATTAGGCAATTTATCTAAACTGTGCCATACTTGATATATGAAAGAGGAAGATCATTAATTTTTGCAATCAAATGACACAGGCTTCTTCAGGTGTTGCTAGTGTTTCCTTGACGGATAATCTCCTAATTCCCGAAACATATTCCAAAAACCAGATCCAATATATTGTTTTACCAAATGGTCTTAGAGCACTTTTGATCTCGGATCCCAATTCCAATACAAACGCAATCTCGGTATCAGTTAATTCGGGTTCAAATAATGATAACGGTATTATTGGATTAGCGCATTTGGTTGAACATTGTATTTTTATCGGCACCAAGAAATTTCCCCAGCCATATTATTTGATAAATAATATCTTTAAGGCTGGAGGAACTGTTAATGCATTTACTACATATAACCAGACAAATTATCATTTTGAATTACCTTTGTCTTCCAATTCTATACGGAATTTGGATCCACAAGTGAAGCAAGATGAACCAATCTTTGATTTTCTCCTAAGATTGTTTGCAAGTTTATTGAAGGAACCCTCGTTCGATGCTAAATTTATTAACAGTGAAATCGAAGAAATTAATGAAGAGCATCTCGCTAATATAAATTCATCCGATAAAATATTCTACCATTGTACAAAGTTGTTGGCCTCATCCTCTTGTAGTTTCCATAGATTTGCAACCGGCAATAAAAGTACCTTGGAGAATGTACCCAGGTTACGAAAACATTTATGTACATATTTCAATAATTATTACCATGCATCTAATATGGCTGTTGTTATAAAGAGTCCATTATCAATTAACACATTGAAGAAAATGGTTATCATGAATTTCAGTGACTTGGTCGATAGACCATTGAAATTAATCAAGACAATGTCACTTTTTGACTCAACTCTGTTGAATAAAACTGTTCAGGTGTCATACAAAGAAGATCCTAAATTAAGGGTGATATTTCCTATCAGTCATCTAGACGAGAAACTTATACAAGTCACCAAAATATGGATAGACTTACTTGGACAAGAAAGAAGAGGCTCATTGCATAATTATTTGACAAAGAACAATCTAGCTATCAATGTCTATGTATCAGATCAACTAGTTGATTATGGCAATTTGATTATTATCATTGAAATTGATTTAACATCAAAAGGGCAATCCCGGATGGATAAAGTCATCTGTAGCGTTTTTGCATACATAAATGTTATTTTACTAGCCCCTAGGAAGAAAATCAATAGGATAATAAAAGAATTTATCCAGACCGAAAAGTTGAATTTTAAACATATGGAATTCAAGAGTGCTTTAGAAGAAGTCACTAAATTAGGTGAATTGATCCACTATACTAAGCCTTCGTTTTTCCTACTTGGTTATACGTTAAGGGACGATGTGGATGCCGAATATTTCTTATCTGCTACGCAAAAATGGCTAAATCGAGAAAACTATAGTATCATAAACCTTACTTCAGAATCTCCCCGAGATACTGGTGAACTGAAGAAAGATGAATTTTATGATTTTGAATATTTTACTTTTCAGAATGACTTTTCGGGATGTAAGAACCAGATAAAAAGTATTTCTAGCTTTTATAGACTTCCCAGTCCCAATAAATTCTTGTCATTAGCCCAAGAGTTAACTGATTTGAACCTTCGAACATACGATGAAAGGATCTTCTTCTCTAGCTTCATTGTCAAGTTTCAAATAGATAAAGACCCCGTATTACTAGAAGCTACCGACAACTTTGAGCTTTGGTTCAAACAGGAATATAACTATAATGGAAAATGCTTTGCTTCTTTCCAAATAAAATCCAAATTCTTGAGATTGAACTGTTTCAATTATGTTGCAGTTGATCTACTTAGTGAAATACTTGGAGAATACATAAAAATAGATCTATACAAAGCAGAAGCATTGGGTTATACCTGGTCCATATATCCATTACAAAATAGTACTAATTCGATCACTTTCAACTTAAATGGTCCGAGTTTTATGTTCCGGGAAGTCTTATCGAGGTTAACTAATATCATTCTAGAAAAACTTGAAAAGATTGACAAAGTGCCATATTCCCTATTTATGAGGTCAAGAGTAAATTTAAGAAAACGGTATGATAATTTATATCAGCAAGAACCATTGCATCAAGCATTATCATTGAACGTGCTTCTCGTGGATCAAAATCTTTATTCTTTGGAAGAACGGACTGATGTTTTAGAGGAAATATCATTGGAGACAATCGAAAGGATAGCGAAGGATTTCCTACAAAAAGTTTATACGAAAATATTGGTCTCCGGAGATTGTGATGAACACTATTGTTTTGAAGTATCCAGTATCATTGATGATCTCACTAAGCATTACGATGAAGAATTAAAAATCAATGAGGATGAACCTGGCAGTTTCATGCCGGTTTTTGGGAAGTATATATTTGAGATAGATATCCCAAAAGACACAAACTTCTGTTACTTTTATATCAGCATTGGAGAGAGAAGTAATATAAATCTGTGTGCCATAGGGAAGGTTTTGGAATACTTGGTTAACAGTCGACTTTACCAGTTAAAAAGCGATCATAGCCTAGGATATAGGATTTTAGGAGGTCTAAGAATATTCAGGAAGATTTTGGGTTTATTCATTTATGTTGAAAGCTCCGAGAACAGCCATGAAGTAATATCCAAAAGAGTAGAAGAATACTTGCTAGATATTCAAGATTATTTATTGAACTTGAATGAATTGAAATTCGAAGAAGAAGTCATGACACCATTACTCACGTCATTGTCTTACCATAGCGAAGGTCTGGTTTCTCCTGACATCCTTTTTGATATCTTGCCCAGTCAAAGTAGTACTAATTTTGAGCTGGTAAGCAAAAGTTATTTTGAACACAAAAGCTACTGGGAAAAAATTATTAACAAAAGTTACAGGTTTAAGGGTATGTATGGACAAGAGGAGTATGACAGAGAGTTTTTGAAGAGGTTAAATCCTCAAATATTGACAAGATTCTTGAAGAAAATGATAAACCCAGGATCACCCTCAAGCTCAATTATCCTAATAGTCAACAAAAGCAAAAAACTCAAATCTGATTCTCCGGATGAAGAGAATATTCGAATGTCATTAGATCTGTACAGCTCTTCAGAAATACTTAGGTCTCCGAGAAAACCAAAATATCTTTCCAAATTACTAAGTCGTAACAAAAATTTTCAAGAGGCGATATATCCTAGTGTCCTGCCACGAGAAATATCAGTGGTGGAATACCTTTGTAACTGTCCTGGAATCAAAGATTCAACAGAGATTGATAGGAAATTGAGTCATATTGTTTAATAATACATATATAACTATACAAAAACAGTAAAAAATACCATACATAACAAAGCGAAACCGGGGAAAGGATAAATTGCACTACCTATACTACCCGAGTCACCGTCATCATCATCGTCATCACTAACACCTGATCCAGATCTAGAGCCACCGGTACCAATCGCTTGTCCAGTATATGCCTTTGTAGCAGCCTCGCTTGCAGAAACAGCATCAGGAATTGAAGAACTAACCACCTCAACAGATGAGTCGGACGTATACTTTACTTTTGCCAAAGAAACACTCAAGTCTTCCAAATCATAAACCACATAGAAGTTTCTTAAAAAGTTATCACCCAATAGATAATATGGATCACCACTAGTCTCGTCGCTTTCCTGACCAAGAATACCAAGATAGCAAGTAGAACCACTAGTGGCTGGAACTGCAAAACTCAGTAAAGGTACCTTATAAGTATACTTAGAAAATTTGAATTCGATATCAGCCTTATTATCACAATCCATAATATAAGCACCAGCTTCTCTTGAAAATTTAAGGTTATATTTCAGGCCGAAATTTGACATTATTTCTTCAGGGAAATAAGTTAAGGTTGAACCAGAATCTAATAATGCAACAAACCCGCCTTCCGAAATTTCAGCATTATCTTCACTTGGAATAGTTACTGAATCTAAATTGATAGTTAATCTCATTGGGGAATAATATCCTACAGATTCATAATTGTTAACAATCGGAAAACTGATCAAGTCTCCCTCATACTTTGCGGTATCTATAGCTCCAAATAACAATTCACCTGATTTAGAATCCGCTTTACCTAAATATAGCGAATATAAAACTTTATTAATAATACCTTCCGATTTTAACTTGAGTGGTAAATTTTCATAAGTATATCCACTGGAGTAATAAGACACAGCAGTAGTCTCCAACCCAGATAATCCAATTCCCAAAACACCAATATCAGAAGAACTATAATTCACCACGGCAAATGACAAATCATTGATAGTAGAATTACCGAACTTAGCAGTATCTGTACCCCAATAGCCGATAGCTCCAGAACCATCGGCATATCTGATAAGAAATTCAGGAGCAGAGGAGTTGGTCTCAAAACTATCAGAGCCGTCAACATCAAATGATCCGTGAGATCTACATGGATTATCACCCAGTGCAGAGGGTTCGGAAGGCGCAATTCCAGACGTTTTAATTCTATTTGAAGATGTAGCACTTGTGGCTCTAGCGGATGCAGAGATTCTACCAGTTGCACTTCTGGATGTTGTAGTACCAGTCAAAGAGTACTCATCATATCCGGTAACAGATGTGAGATAGGCTATAGCACTTGATAAATCAGCTATATCACTACCTATAAGGTCAGTCGAATTTTCCACTTCCTTATTTTGTTCCAAATCTAGGGAAGCGTCTTCCGAAAGATGATGCCCATTTTTGAAAGCACCAATCATGTCATCCAATTGTCTCTTTGAATAAGATTCATAAAGACATTCCACATCTTCAGTCATAACCCAAAGATCAGAAGATCCTGTATCCACCAAAACTTCCACTTTATTCTTTTCAGAGCCCAATTCCAACTCAGTAAGATAAAAAGTATCGCTGTTTTCCAACTTCAACAAACTAGAGCCATCTCTTTTATGGTATCTACCTCTTTTCAAAAGGCCAGGATTTGTTACCTCATCACTTCTAGCAACATTGAAAGATAATTTGAAAATTTGATTTGCATTGACAAAAAGTAGTAACAGACCAATTGATAGCAAGGTATTTATCTTCATATTAAATAGATTTAAATTTGAAAAGTCATCAGGAAAGGCACCACATTATATATTCCGCGGAAATTGCAAACTCGTAAATCTAAAAGTATCGTTTCCTAGTTATATGCAGGTGTATTTAATCGTAAATTACCACTAAGAGCCGCTGATCAAAGATCGCCCGTGAGGTAGAAAAGGGGCAATAGGGTAAATTGTAGATATAGTATAACAAATAGAATAGCGGCTGTTCATAATGAATGACTTCAGCACCGAGTAATTTATACTTCATATGATGTTCGTTTAAAATAAGCCTTGAACTTAACCAAACCCTTAAACTTTTGAATCAGGTTATGCGCCCTCGCATACTTAAAAAATTTTCGCTGAAAAGATCAGTTATGACTCAGAGTGTTAGTATTAGTAGTTCCGGATATATTTCTACTGGATGACTACGCTAATCTTGATTTTCAGGCATTTTTATAGTAAAAATAGTCCTACATTATAGCTACAAAAATGGTTAGGCGCACTGGTATTCTTTAGGGTATAGATGATAAAAAACACAGAACCTCCAGGTATCTGCTTAACTGACTACAAAAGCTCCATGCTGTCCGCTAAAATGACTAAATTGAAACCTAAAGATTGACGTATTCCACATCTGTAGCCTTTTATCAAGACTATATTTATCACTTTTGTGTGTCCCTACCATACTTTTTTCTTTTATTTTAATGTTGCAAGAGTAAAACTGGCGAGGCTCGAAAGAAAAAATGTTGCAATAATTACCGAAATAAAATTGAGAAATGGCCTTGGTGGATAATACCCCTGTTATTGTATCAGTCCAACAGCTTATCGAAGGTATAGACGACGAGACCCTCGATAGAGCATTTGGACCCAACTCCCTTGGAATTATAGTAGTAAAAGATCTCCCAAAAACATTTCCTGAACTTAGATTAAAAGTACTTAAAAGTGCATCAGTTCTTGCGAATCAACCACCCGAAATTTTGCAGCAACTCGAAAGCGAAGAAAGCACTTGGGTAACTGGTTGGTCATGCGGGAAAGAGATCTTGGGATCTGGAAAACCTGATTTCAATAAAGGACTGTTTTATGTTAATTGTGCTTTCCATCAACAAGATGATCTTGAAGGCCCAAGACCTGAATTATGTAAAAGGTTTCCCGATTATAAGGCTTATACGACAGCTAATTTATGGCCCCCTCCAGAATTCGGACTAGAGAATTTCAAATCAGACCTTAAACTGCTTTGTAATTTTATCATCGAAATAGCCGAAAAAGTGGCATTTAATTGTGATAATTATATTTCCAAAAGGTTTGACTTTGAAGAGAAATATTTAGAAAATATCGTGAAAAACTCCACTTGCACCAAGGCCAGACTCTTGCACTACTTCCCACTCAAAGAAGCAAATTCTCCTGTTGGCGATGATGACTGGTGTGGTGAACACCTTGACCATTCGTGTATTACTGGATTAACATCTGCTTTATTCATGGACGAATCAAAGGGACTCACACACGACTTACCTTCAAGCCCCGACTCTGAATCGGGATTATATATCAGGAACAGAAATAACGATATTGTAAAAGTGAATATTCCAAAAGATTGTATAGCTTTCCAGACCGGTAGTGCATTACAAGAGGTATCAAAAAATAATTTCAAAGCAGTACCCCATTACGTCAAGGGGACGAAATTACCATCTATCGCAAGAAACACTTTAGCTGTCTTTTGCCAACCTGATCTAGATCAAATGGTCAATAAATCAGAGAATTTCGCTCAATTTGCTGCTAGGGTTTTGGGTGCAAATCATTGAGCTTTCCATACATTTTCAATGCAATGTGCAGGACATATATCTATTTATCGTACATATTTTAATGAAATATTCGCACAATATCCATCGATGGACTTGAACCTGATCCCCATTACCAATGATATTGGTCGAAATATAAGTCTTACTCAAGTTCCCACGTTAGATGAAGACGTAAAATTACTACTTCGAAAATTGGGGCATCCCATCACTCTTTTTGGTGAAGATAAATCCGATAGAAGACAACGGCTAATAAAGGTAATGAACGAGATGCCTAACACCGACTTTGCAACCAATATGGAGGTTGATGAATCTCTGGAGGACGAGGAAGAAGACGACGACGAAGAATTTTATACACCAGGGACAGAAGAACTTTTTGAATCGAGAAAACGGATATTGGATTATTCTTTACAACAAGCTAGAAATAGACTTGAAAGGCTTTCACAAGAGTACGAAAAAGACTTTATAAAAGTGTTGAAACACCGAAGAATAATCAATGCAAAGATGGGAAAATTAGAGCTATACGGGTCACAACTTATACCGAATAACCAGAGATCTATATGTTCGATTAGATATAATGATGATAATAGTAGACTAGCTTGTGGCCTGTGGGACGGGAATATATATATACTCGATCGTCAATTGAACTTGGTATCGAGACTGGTATCCGGCTATCATCTGGAAAAGGTGAGTGGTCTAGATTGGAATGGGACATTAGTAGCTACTGGAGGACAAGAAGGGACTTTGAATATATGGGATACTAGTTCTATCGAAACAATGAAAAGCCCCAAATCATCATATAAAGCACACGAAGCCAGATTGGCGAAGACCGTGTTTCATCCCGATAAAGTTCATTTGGCATCGACTTCTTTTGACCAGACTTGGAAATTATGGAATGTCGAAACAGGACAAGAACTCTTGCAACAAGAAGGACATCTGAAAGAAGTCTTTGCTGGTAGTTTCCACCCTGACGGGGGGATATTTGCCACAGGGGGTCTTGATGCGTTGGTGAAGTTATGGGACTTGAGGTCAGGTAGATTAATCAACAATCTATCGAGCCATATTCAAGGAATATATTCTATGGATTGGAACTCCAATGGTTATTATCTTGCCACAGGAAGTGCCGATTGTTCCATTAAGATATGGGACATAAGAAAATTGAATGGTGATATTACCAAAACTCAGCCAGAATTAGTTTCAATTCCTGCCCATAAAAAGATCATTAGTGATTTAAAGTTTTATAAGCCAGCAAATAAGCAAGTAGAGAAATTGACAGAACCAGTGACAGATGAAAACGACAACAATGCCACCGTGTTGACCAGTAATGGTCAGTTACTTGTAAGTTCATCATACGATGGAAATGTGCATATTTGGAGTAGTGATAATTGGGTTAAGGTTGCAGAGTTAAATAGTACAGATAAAGTTTTAGGTTGTGATATCTCACAAGACGGGACCCAGGTGGTCTCCTGTCATTGGGATAAATCAGTCAAATTATGGGCCAGTCCGTGAACTCCTATTTAATATAGAATATATAAATAATGTCAAAAAGTCCAATTTCAGTAAACCTACACCAGGTGGCTAACCCACATAGATAAGCGAAAGAATGGAAGCTTGGTGCAGCAATGCTGCATATAGCCAAAACAAATTCCCCAAAGTGGCATAATCGAGAACAAATGCGAGACAAGCCGGAAAAAAATTGATGCAGTTGAAACCATCTGAAGTATATCATGAATTTACTAAGAATATTAGATAGTACGCCCGAACCACCTATTGTCGATTTGGAAATAGACCGTGTCAATGAAAGTGGTGATTATAGTCTTTCAACTCCGGTATATGAATTTCAGAGAGAATTAACTGATCAAATCGTCTCGTTACATTATAGTGATATATTGAAATATTGTGAGACAAACGATAAAACAGAATTGATTGTTAAATCCTTGGAGATTTGCATACATAATTGTACGTTGGTGAGCTCACATCCTTATTTGCTTATAACTCATTTCATGCCCAAGAATTTGTTACAGAGAGATATGGCCGTTAAATTGGCCGACACTAGTGGGAAATTCAATGTCTTGAAAGATTTAGTCAACGTCATTTGTAAGAGTTGTCCTAGTAGTCCCAGGAATCCCGGGAAGAAAAGGGTAAAGGAAGATGCCCTGCTGAAAGACCAGAAACATATAGGAATTATCCTTAGCCATAAGCATAAACTAATAGATTTGGTTGAAGCTTTATTGATAGGGAATGTTAATGTACCGATTATTTTAAGAAGATATGTCGGGAACTTTCTTAGGAGAGATCAGAAGAAAAATGAGCCAGCGAATGCTGGGGTGACGGTGCATTTGATTCCGGGAAACTTGGAGGATATTAAAGAAGATATTTCGGGAATAAAACTTGATTTGGTCATTAAATTTGATGATTTAGTGTCGGAAGATTTGGTACAAGATTTTAGAATACAACACAGATCCACGCCCTGTAGTATTATAAGATTGGTACCAATGTTGAGTATCGAACATTGTAAAATGTTTTATAAGGGACACGAACATGATGGGGATTATTTATATAAATTAACCAGTTCTATTGTATGTCTTCGGGATCAAATCGGGATCCTACCTCCCGACATATTTCCAATTTACAACCAAGGATTGAATTATTTATTGAATTTCTTCCATAATGTTTTTAATAAAGATACTTATCCTACATGGCCATTACCAGATTTATCACCTATCCCCAAGTTCTCGGCAGTTGACGTAGAAAGATCATTATTAACAGAGGTTCATTTCCATTATACGCCTTATGACGTTGATAATACTAGCAATGACGATGACGAATCTACCAAATCAAAAAATAAGGGGAAAAGACCCAAAAAAACCTATTACGAATTAAACCGATTAAAACTGAATTATATCACTAACCCTCTTACGAATAATTTTGATAATTTGATCGGAATATTCAATCATAATATAAACAAATCCGAGGTTAATCATCTTCTGTTCTTAACACACAAGTTGATGATGCAAATTAATAGTATCTATTTGGATTATGACTTGATAAAACAAGAACTAGACTTACATTCAAACTATAATGAAGATGAAGTTCAGGAAAGAATAGGGAGGAGGAAGTTAGAATTAGGGAAAACATCGTCGAATCTCGTTGCAGACATTGATCATTGTACTTCTAGAATTGAATCGGGCAACAGGAAATTCAATAAACGAGTGGAGGAAATCGAAGCAATCACTAAAGCAATCGAAGAGTTGAAGCAAGAAATCGAAAATTTTGATAAGAAACAAGATATTATCAACATTGAAAAGAAAGTTAAGCTAGTTCAAAATCAGTTGAAAATATGGAATTTGAGCAAATCAGTCGAACAGAATATCCATCGGATTAAGTTAAAACAAGAAGAAAAGAGTTACATGAAAGCTGAACATGAAAACTCTCTCAGTTCAATAAAAGAATCTAAAAATACAATCAAAGATTTGAACCAAGTCAGTGAAAATCTTCAAAAAAGGTTGGCAAATTTCAGGGAAAACGACGAGGAGGAAGTTAAAAAGTTCAGAATAGATAGAAGTCAACTAATCAATAGAATTGAAATGGAGAAGGAACATAATAAGGAAGCCAAACAGAAACTCATTAAATCATTCAGGTATTTAAGGGACTCTTCCCATTTGAAAAAGCGAACGGGAAGAGGCTTAACCCCAAAATAAGACAGGATCTGCTAAATACGTGGGCTGGAAGACATCGAAACATATACCACTCTAATAAACATAACACACGTCGAATATATTCAAACCACAGTCACTCTAATAAACATAATACTCGCCAAACATAAAATTAAACTACACTGTACTATAAACTATAAATGGGCATTTCTGACCTCAATCCATCAAGAATCAATAAATTATTTATAGGACTTTCTCTCTTACCCAAGTACTGAATAATATCTTGGGCCAAACACCCACCGAGAATGGCACTTGTTGGAGAAAATTCAGTAAATCCTTGATTTTTAAGCAACTTAACATATTCATCTGTAACCACCGAAGAATTCAACTTTAAAAGGTCACAAGCTTCCAAAGCCTTTGCTCTTAGTTCAGCTTCATCTATATCGAGAGTTCTCTTGATATTGAGCAATGCAAATATTAATGGAGTAATTGGTGACAATCGTTTGAGCTGTCTTCTATTCAATTGCTGGGGAAGTAAATCAGATTCAAAAATTTGGGAAATCGGTTTATATTCATCAAGTATAGTCACGACTTCTTTACCAGTGGCAGAGTTCATCAGGACCTTTGTTATAGACTTGTTCAAACTCAATTGTGTTCCTTCTACTCGAGGTTGATTCCCCACTTCCTTTTCACTTTCACTTGTATGGGATATCAAATCTGTTATTATATAACCAAACATCCCATGGGTTCCTGTTACATATAACGGCAAATTAAATGATCTGGTAATATCGTTAAGTTTCAATATTTCGTCTTTTTCCAATTCGGTGGCCACGATCAAGTCAAACTTCTGGAAAAAATCAGCATTGTCTTGCATAATTTGGTTGAAGTCCCCGGAATTGATGGATATTTCAACTCGATTATTCAATTCTTTTATGGACTCAACGACATGGGGTAGCTTGGGCTGTCCAATCTTTGTATCGTCGTCAGGAAGGAAGAATTGTGCCCCATAGTCTCGAGGTTTTATGACTGAACTATCCAATAATTCAATTGAATTGATACCTCCTAAAACGAGATTCTTCACGGCTTCGGTTGCAATTGACCCAAAATTGATTATGAGGATTTTGGCGGATTTCAATCTTAATTGGGTTCCGATTCCCCATAAACGAATCTGCCTATCATATAACGCAATTTCGTCTATTGGTTAGTATTTTCAAGTATTAGTGGCCGGATGGGGGTGGACATACCTCTTGTTAATTCACTAGTCATAATGATAAATTTTCACCCACTCAATTTTTCAACTTAGGTGCGACGAATGGCTGCAAAAATTACAGACACTGTGATGTACTTCTGGTCAGAGATGCAATATCAGGAATTAGAGACTAGTTACAGTGGAATGGATAGAGGTTATCAGTGATATATGATTAGAGCAAATTGGGGGACTTAACTATCAATCATTTATTACTTTTCACTGTTTATATTGTATTAAGAAGAACCAGATACAACCAATTTTTGTAAATGTCCCATAAAAACTTGTAAAGATACGTCATCAGTCAAGACAACTGCACCATTACCAATCATATCTTGATTATTGTAAGAAGTTGAAGGGTTTAATTTGGAATATAAGAATCTTGCTTGAGATCCTCCTTCTTCAGTATCGATAAATCTTGGTAATGGGAATCTATCGACTAATAATTCTGCTGCTTCTTGTTTTGGCTCTGCTAATAATTGTTTGAAATTTTCATATTCTGGTAAGTCTTGATATCCAGCTTTTCTCCATTCACTAATAGTTTTACCATGGAAAATCAAAATATGGAAAAAAGTATCCAATAACAAAATAGCATCATCTTTGACCGAGACAGAATCTAATAAAACTGCTTGAGGGTCAGAATCCAATTGGAAAGATGTTAAAGTTGGTTGAATCATGACCAACGAATTATTGGTATCTTCATTCAACAAAATATGTCTGTAAAATGCAGTTTCATCTGGAGAGTTGTTGAAAACTTGTAAGAATTGAGATCTTCTCAAATAGTAAATGAATTGGGGATATAAAGAAAATTGAGGACTTAATCTAAAAGTTTCATCCATATCTTTTCTATAGTCGGCAAATTTTTGACATAATCTAATCAACATTCTATCGATCCATCTTAAAACATCAGCCCCATCATCTTGTTCTGATTTGAATAATGTTACTCTTGACATAATAACTGCAGCAGCTTCTTGATCGAAACTTTGAGTTAAAATTCTTTCATCACTAGTCAATAAATTAGATACGGTAGTTACTCTTAATCTATAAGTTCCAGAACTGTGTTGATAATGAGTTATAAACTGAATATAACTTTGAGAATTTGGTGGTAGATTTTGAGTGTTAGCGATGTCGAAGAATACCGAATAAGAATGTTGGGGTGATAAAGCACATAATCTATATTGTGAAGTACCACCAATACCAACTTCGGTTTCAGAAACATTTGAGGTCTTGATACCAAGAGATGATGCATGACCTATAAGACCACTTATTTTCAATTCTTTTGAAGTTTTGATATCAAAAGTTCCATTAAAACCCATCAATAAATATCCATCATCATCTTTATTGAATAATCTTAAGAAAGATTGTTTGAAAATAGAAGTTGTGAAAGCATCCGTCAATAAAAGAACCCCACCAGTCAAATTACATAAGTCCTTCATTTCCAAAACCCCAATTTGATCTAAACATCCACCAAAGATATCCACAATATGTCCATTTTTGACCACTTTATCGGCAATAGATTTATAAAACTTGTTAGCTTTTTTGAAATGTTTAGCATTATCTTTATCGATGTCAGAATGAGATCTGATTGGTTCTTTCAACTGATTACTCACAATAATACCTGGTTCGAGGGTACAAGGACCAGAAGAAAATAACATAATTCTTGCACCAAAACCGGAATAAGTAGAACTCAATAAATTGGCAGCAATATTTAAGGCAGAACCAGTTGATCTTAAGGGTCTGTTACCATGGCTAATAGCCCAAGGATCTTTGGTCAAATTTTCTAATATAGTAGTCAATTGATATTCAACTTCATCTAAAGGTAAGAAGAACCGATTCAAAGAATTGGCAAATTGACCATTTGGAGGTGGTTGACCTTGATAGCCAGTCAAAACAGGTTTACTCAACATATCAGAGATTTGCTTATCATTATAAGTTTTATCACCTCTAAAAATATACGATTTTGAAACCGATTCCGAACCTAAATCGTGAAGTTGAACCATGGTACCATAAGTAATCAAACCAATCAAAGCATTTGGTGGTAATAAATTCAATGATACCACCAAAGAATCTTTCAAAGCGTTTAAGTTATCTTCATCTTGGCACAAGTCCACCACAAAAAAGAAAATTGGTGCATGGGGAACCGGTCTTGAAGTAATATATTCAATGGTTGAAGATGCTGGATTCAATTCTAACGGTAAATTTTCCAGAGAAATCCCTTGATAATGAGTAGGCAAAGGGTTTCTCGATCCACATAATGGACAACCCCAACTTCCTGTTGGATCAATTGAACAATAGGGATTTAAAATCGATTTACAATTTTGATTCATACAGTAAATTGGATCGTATTGAGCCACCGGCAATTCGTCACCTTGTCTGGTCGACAAGGGAGTATAAAGACAGCCGGTTGGAACAACTACTTTGTTTGCCTCCATCTTGGTGGCGGGGAAAGTATTCCAACTGAATCGAATTCCGTTGATGTCTTCTGCTTCTTCAAAGTTCATGGTGATACGTGTAGCTTTAGTTTATTTTTCAGCGAAAAGAGCGAGCGAGGGAACTGAGAAGTGGGAGAAGTGGGAGAAGTGGGAGAAGTGAGGGACGAGAGTGAGGGACGAGAGACAGGTTGGTGGAATATTGGGTGTAAGGGCCAATCAGGCCAATCGGCTGGAGTTTCAATCCAGGGTTAATGGATGTGTATGTAATGTTTATGATAGGCTTATACAGATATATGAATAGAAGAAGCATATTTAGACATGGATACACGTCGATACATGAGGTTGAAAATGGAATCAGAGAAAATGTCTTTATACAGGACTTTTTATCATTAATGAAAAGAATAGATAAAACTATATATATACATATATATGAAGATCTTGTTGTGTATTTGTGTACAAATATAAGTGTACGAATGTGTGTACGAGTGTTACGAGTGTGTGTACTAGTATGTATATAAGAATATATTTATCATTTATACTAAGATACTTCCCTTCCTTACCAATGCAAACACAGAAATACAAACACTAATGCATCAAATAATATACAGGATGAAACTACTTATGGAAAAGAAGTTTCGTCTCGGAAAAAAAAGCCTTCGCAACCCGGAGTTTAACTTTCCCCAGATTATTTACCTTGAAAGACGTTTGATTTATAATTACAGATCAAGCAACTGTACACCCATATATATACATCGCTTCATTTGTAAACCGGATAAATATCTTCTGCCTCATCTTATACCGTTCGGTATCCTTTCTATATCATTCCTCTCCAACTTCACTTTTGTAATCCTACGTGCACTGGTACAATTCGTATCAATCCCCGGCACCCGACAGAAGCAGGTGCTCGCTACACGGAAGAATCCCCGAAAAGACATGTTTTGCAATAAAAGTCTCCCCACATCACGAAAAACAAAATAAATTATACCACAATGACCCCCTGTCCACCTGCTTTCAAAAGAACTGCAACAAAAACTGTGGAAATCCCAACCCTGTGTTCAATCACACAACTCCCCCATATCTCCACAAACTTACCCTCATCCTCCTGCACACGACCTTCTCGGGGATTAAGAAAAAAAAATCCCCAGTATTTTATCACCATGACGGAAAACGATCCAATCGATTCACCGGAAGACGATGAACCAAAGAAAAATCAAGAAGTTAATGTCAAAGTTCTCGCTGATGGGAAGGTATTGAAGGTTCAAAAGACCCGACAACGGAAGATTTTAAGCTGTATATACTGCCATTCAAAGAAAATTAAATGCTCAAGAACTTTACCTACCTGTAATAATTGTGACAAGCTACAAATTGAATGCCAGTATTTCGTCAATGAACGGATCAGTAAGGGTGGAGGGAAGAAGCGGAAGGGAAATCAAAGTGATGAGAGTGTTGTTAGTAACGAAGGACTGGAGGGTCAGAATTTACAGACCCTGGAATTTCACACTGTTTCCGGTCAGGATTTGCTACCCCTTGCTCTGAATCAGACGGGGACTGGTCAGGTTTTGTCGAATCAGAGTGGACAAGTTCAGGGACAAGTGCAAGGACAAGCACAAGCGCAATCACAAGCACAAGCACAAGCACAATCACAATCACAAGCACAATCACAACCAGGACACTCCCAGAACATACAGAACGTACAGAGTGTTCTAGGACAGCACGGAGACAAGCCAGAAAATGACCAAATCCATGGGAAGGATGAGGACAAATTGATGGAGACCTTGAGCTCCAACTTCCCCAATTTACCGAAGTCTTTATTGCAGACTCCGGTGATGAATAGTGTCAGCAATAATATGACCAGTTCGTTTTTCAATGGATCTCATATGGCCAATTCCATGGGGGCTCCTACTGTTCTGAGTTTAAATGGTGGTGCTGCACATGGAAGCAGAGGTTCCGGAAATGGTACTGGACCAGGAGCACCTGGAGTCGGCACTGGAGCAGCTGGCGATGAAAAAGAAGACCTGTACTCATTCAATCTTAGTTCTTTCACTTACACTGGCTACCCAACAAACCATTTCAATCAAGCCAACAATTTTGGAAAGCTTATGAATCAAGAGACAAACCCAAACCCCAATCACTCTACTCTTTCCAGTCACAATAATAGCAGCACCAATATCAGTTTACTTTTTGCCAAGACTCCTAGCCACATATATCCTCAATCTGCTAGCATGTTAAACAACATAGATTCTCCCAAGAAGATTGAAACGCATGCTCCAGCTCCAAGCTTCAAACATTCTCCAAAATATTCAGGTGCTTCGTTTGAAGTAGATCGATTAAATAACACCAAAAACTTTTTGAATGGGACCAACACTTATTATGATAATGAAAATCTATTGGACGATTTGGAAGATCATTTGCCGTTATCGAAGGAAAAGTCATACGAATTGATCGAACGATATATGAATTCAGTTCATATTTTATTACCAATTATAACTAATATTGATGATGTCTTGAAAGAACACGATAAATATTGGAGGGAGTGTGATCCATATGATAAAAGTAATAATAATTCCATGAGTGACTTTAATCATTTACAATTTTATACTCTTTATTTCCCCATGCTTTATGCCGCTACTATAAGTGAATTTGAAGAATACGATAACCTTTTACTAAACCAAGATATTAATCGGTATTTGAAGGGTTTCAATAAAATTTGTCAATATTATAATTATCCTCATGGATTGAAAATCATTCCGTTATTATTGGGTAATGTAATTATTCAATCGACATCTCCAAATCCATCAACCATGGAAATGACCCAGATTATCCGATACGCCAAATTCTTACAGATAAACAAAGATCCTGTAGCTTCTTTGAATATTAAAAGTTATGAAATCATAAAGTTTAGAAGATTGCTTTGGTATACGATTTTTGGTTTGGATTGTTTAACAAGTCATAACTTCTGTTTACCCCCAGTTTGTAAGTTTGATGATTTCAATGTTCAATTACCTGATGAACAAGAACCGGTGGTAAATGAAATGAATGAGATAGTTGGATATAATTTAAGTACTTCCATATTATCCCTAAACATAAAATTCAAATACGATCGGATTTTGAACGAATTGGTTAACCAGCTTCATAACGATAACTCAAAAAATATAACCCCGGCGAAAATGAATGAAATAAAAGGGATGATCGTGGAATATTTTGAGTACATTCATCTTTCAATTAATAAGATGAATTTATATCATAAACAACATCCTCCAAAAACGGTCAACGAAATCAATTTAGTCAATTTCATTAAAAATCATAGTTGGAGTTTTGTCGATAGAGCTTTGATGTTACTTCATAAGAAATTTTTATTCAATGATCATAATTATACTGCTAAGTTAAGTGACAAAGCAACAAATGGAACTGATTTATTCTCAAATTCCAGCTCGTTAGTTAAAAATGATTCAGTGTCAACTTCCACCTCCAGTGGATCGAAAAGGAGATCAAGCTCAAACGCTTCTTTTACTTATTCTATTGATACTACTTATGATGTTCATTTGACTAAACCAAGGAATGGTATTTTATCTTATAATCAATTCGAAGATACTTTCCAAACTTTAACGGAAGAGAACTTGATCCGAAATTTTGTAAATTTTCAAAGTTTAGATTGGAACTTGAATTTCAATCAATTTCAAAATTTCAGTTATAGTGATTTGAATAACAATTTAATTCCTTCCTTATTACATAATTTGAATGATTTCCTTAAGTATAATGATTTCTTGAAATTTGGGAAGTTCAATTGGTATGTTAAAAGAACAATTCCATTAGACTCTATCATTTTGCTTTTCATCATCATAATAGTTAAATTCAAATTTGAAATGATCAATTTCAACGAATTAATTATTTACGTTAAATTAATCAATAAATCCCTTTTTATTCTCAATAGGAAATGGTTCAAGAATGAGAAGTATAAAAGAATGTTATCGTTAACAAACCTTACGTGGGAATATATTTTGAAGCGATTCAAGATTCTTCAAATCATGAACAAATTCACCAATTCGAATTTTACCATCAATTCAAATAATAAAGGTAAAATATTCAACAAATACGAATATTTCAATTATCAATTAACGGGATATTTGAATACAACTGAGCTATTCAAAACTATGCATGTAGCACAGCCGAGTCTTTCGATGGATTTAATAAATAAATTAAATCATCAAAGGAACAAGTATATAACAGATCGGGGCACTCCAAATCACACATCTCCATCAATGGGTCAACTGGACTTAATGGGCCCTATAAATTATGAAGATATTGACGACAATCGTAGTTTATTCAAAGACAAGGTTTCGTTTGATTTAATGGATGATGATTTACTAAATGCATCCCTTGCCTCAAAATACGACCATGATGCTAATTTGATTGAATCGAGTGATGACTTCAAAGTCGATAAAGATTTCAAAATTTCAATGAGTCTTTGTGACACATTTGCAATTGATGAGGCAGAATTAAGTCTTTTGAAAGATAAAATCTGTTTTGATTTAAAGAATAATTATGTCGACATCAATGACTATTGTGCTTTCTATATTAGTTTAGAAAATATTCTTCATGAGATTATGAATTTTATTGATTAATGTATATTTAATATTATCGTTTCGATACTCCGAGGCATCTCTAACAGGGTTGTAATTATGCTACAAAACTCATGTTGTAAAGCTGCAATATCATGAACAAGAAGCTTTTGAAATATACCTATGCCTCCTGTATACGCTACATACATTTTTAATGGTTGCAAAATTTCACGACAAAGCTATCTGCAGGAATTCTCAACGACAAGAAGCCTGGCTAGCTCAATCGGCTAGAGCGTTTGACTTTTACGATTGATTAAGCGATCAAAAGGTTGCGGGTTCGAGTCCCGCGTCGGGCTTTCTTTTTGCCTATTCTACAGAATATACAAAATATACATCGTAGTCGTTTTAAAGGGAGAAACAATAACGAATAAGACCAACAATAATATAGGCACTAAAGGTTGAAAATTTTTTCCACAGTATTTTTTTTTCGCATGGTTATATACAGGAGCATCTATTTCAGATACCAATAGAGCGCTTGAGAGTGAGTTAAAATTACATTATGAATATATTGATTCAACGAATAAATAACTAGAGTACTTAAGCTTTGGCGGCAGCCATTTTGTTTAATGCAGAACCATATTTGAACCATTCAATTTGTTCAGCATTGAAGGTATGGGATAATTCAGTTTCCCATGGTTCACCTTCTTGTGGAGAAACTCTCATGACAACTGGCTTACCTGGAGCAAGATCTTTCAAACCTAATAAAGAGATGTTATCATTATAATTAATTTTATCGTAATCAGCAACGTTGATGAAATTCAAAGGTAATAAACCTTGTTTTTTCAAGTTAGTTTCGTGAATTCTAGCAAAAGATTTAGTGATAATAGCAAAAGCACCCAAGAATCTTGGTTCTAAAGCAGCATGTTCTCTGGAAGAACCTTCACCGAAATTTTCGTCACCAATAACGACCCATTTTCTACCGGCATCTCTGTAATCAGCAGCGGTATCTGGAACACCCTTGTATTCACCAGTGTAATGGTTTTTAATGTTATTAGCTTCACCGTTTTCAACGTTAATAGCACCAATCATATAATTGTTAGAAATGTTTTCCAAGTGACCTCTGTATTTCAACCAAGGACCGGCCATAGAAATATGATCAGTGGTGGTCTTACCAACGGCTTTGATTAAAATTGGTAAATCAATGGCATCTTCACCATCCCAAGGTTTGAAAGGAGTCAATTTTTGTAATCTATCAGACTTTGGATCAATGGCAACATCAACAGAAGATCTGTCAGCTGGAGGAGCTTGGTAAGTGTTAACACCCTTGTCGTAACCTCTTGGAGGTAAACCAACACCAACTGGTTCCTTCAATTTGAATTCATTTCCATTAGGATCTTTCAAAGTATCGGTGATTGGGTTGAAACCTAAATCACCAGAGATAGCATAAGCGGTGACCATTTCTGGGGATGCAACAAAAGCATGAGTGGCTGGGTTACCATCATTTCTTGAAGTGAAATTTCTGTTGAAAGATGAAACAATGGTGTTCTTGTCACCCTTTTTGATATCTTGTCTATCCCATTGACCAATACATGGACCACAAGCATTAGCCATGACAACACCACCAAAATCTTCAAAAGTCTTTAATTGACCATCTCTTTCAATGGTAGCTCTAACTTGTTCAGAACCTGGGGAAACGGTATAAATAGATTTAGATTTTAAACCATGAGAGTTGGCATCTTCAATGATAGAAGCAGCTCTGGTCATATCTTCATAAGAAGAGTTAGTACAAGAACCAATCAAACCAACTTTAACTTCTAAAGGCCAGTCATTAGCAATGGCGGTTTCTCTCATTTTAGAGATTGGAGTAGCCAAATCTGGGGTGAAAGGACCATTAACGTGAGGTTCTAAAGTGTTCAAGTCAATTTCAATAACTTGATCATATTCACAACCTTCATCAGCCTTTAAGAAATCATTTCTGTACAAGTTAGCAAATTCAGAGATACTTGATCTACCAGTAGCATTCAAGTATTCAGCCATGGAATCATTGTATGGGAAAACAGAGGTGGTGGCACCAATTTCAGCACCCATATTACAGATGGTACCCATACCAGTACAAGAAAAGGTGTCGATACCGGAACCAAAATATTCAACAATGGCACCGGTACCACCCTTGACGGTAGTAATACCAGCTAATTTAAGAATGATATCTTTTGGAGAAGTCCAACCAGACATTCTACCGGTTAATTTGACCCCAATGATCTTTGGAGCCTTTAATTCCCAGGCCAAATCAGCCATGACATCAACGGCATCAGCACCACCAACACCAATGGCTAATTGACCTAAACCACCGGCATTTGGAGTATGGGAATCAGTACCAATCAAAAGAGCCCCTGGGAAAGCATAGTTTTCCAAGACAATTTGATGAATGATACCACTACCTGGTTTCCAGAAACCCAAATTATATTTAGCACAAGCAGAAGATAAGAAATCAAACACTTCCTTGTTCAAATCAATGGCTCTTTTCAAATCCTTGGCACTACCAACTTGAGCTTGAATTAAATGATCACAATGAACGGTGGAAGGAGTAGCAACTTGAGGCATACCAGCAGACATAAATTGTAAAATGGCCATTTGAGCAGTGGCATCTTGACAAGCAACTCTGTCAGGTCTTAATTTCAAGTATGAAACCCCTCTTTCAATATCTTGACCATGAGGATCATCCAAATGTCCGTATAATAATTTTTCAGCATAAGTTAATGGACGATTTAATCTTTGTTTGACAATTTCGACATTTTCCAAATTTTTCTTGTATTGAATAAAGGAGAAATCTTCCAATAAATTCTGGTTAACTTGACTATCTCTGGTGAGAGATGCAGTAGCTAAATTACGAATTCCAGTCTTTGAAATTCTTTTATAAGCAGATAACATTGCGAGAAAATTGGAATTTTTATTTGGGGGAAGGGGATCATTATATATGGGGAGGTGCGACGGTTTGGCCAATGAGAGGGAAGTTAATACAAATGGTCGAAACGCCGGAAGGACCCTCGAAAGTGAGACGCACCCCGGTAGTTTGGAGGCATGTTTGTGACGCCTGGGAATACAGCAATTATACGGTGGCGATAATATGGGGGCTGAAATTTATATTATCCAGTGATATATTGATTAGGGGTTGGTAGATCGTTCACCGTATTGTATATTGTTATGGGCAACATGTCTGCAATTGTGAGACAGTCACACACTGGTTAAAGGTTGTTTACCCCGGTGGTACCCTCGGATCTTGCGCATCTCCAGATTTCACATCGCTTGTTAATCGCGATTATTTGATCCATCATTGGCTCTATGATTTCGGAACCGACCTTCGCATCAGCAGTCACGGGAAAACTCCGAGCGACCGAGGTGTGAGGTGTGAGGTGTCGGTGTTTCATGTGCGAGAGCCTCGACACGCCCTTCCGCTCGGTATCCACCTCCCATCCACCTCCCCTCTGGCAACAATGTCGCGGAGTATGTCGTATGGTTGCAGACGGGATGTCGTGGTGGAGGGTGGGGGGTCAAGCCAATAATTATCGTCGCGACATGCAAACCCGGATCTTTATCCTTCCGCATCATAAAACTCCGACATGGCCACTGCAGCAGGAAGTAAATTTACCAGATTTTTACATTCAGAAACCGGTCCAAAAACCGTTCATTTCTGGGCCCCGGTATTCAAATGGTCTTTAGTATTTGCCGGTATCAACGATATGCAAAGACCCGTTGAAAAAATTTCCGGAACTCAACAAATCGCTTTATTCGCTACAGGAGTTATCTGGACCAGATGGGCCGGATTTGTTATCAAACCAAGAAATCCTTTATTGGCTTCGGTCAATTTCTTTTTGGGAGGTGTTGCTGGATTCCAATTATACAGAATCATCCAATTTAGAAGAGATGCAGGAGATAGTCCAATGCAAGTAGCTAAGTACATTACTAGTGGAACTGTTGAACAGAAACCGATTGAAAGTCCCGAATTAGCTGCTACCAATTAGGTATTTCAAGTGTTTCGTATATGTATTAGAGATATAGATTAATCGATATCCATTTGTGTTTTTGTGGTCTCTGGATCGGGGACCACTGGATCTGCCTCCACGGTAGATGCCGTAGATCCCATTGGATCTGCTTCTAGGGCATCTGCCTCTACAGCATCTGCCTCTACAGCATCTGCCTCTACAGCATCTGCCTCTACAGCATCTGCCTCTACAGCATCTACATCCACGGCATCTACATCTACGGCATCTACATCTACGGCATCTCGATCAATGGCTTGGATACTGGTACCCATGGCATCAATTCCAGTTTCCGGTTCTGGTTCCTGCTCCTGCTCCTGCTCCTGCTCTTCATCGTCCGACTCCTCGACTTCTTCCTCCTCCTTCTCTGCCTGTCGTATGTCATCCACTTCCCTGACCACATCCTGTAATTTGCCGTCCAAAAACCCCCGGAGTTTATTATCTCTTTCGGTCCATTTCTGGTTAATCCCCGTCAATTCTCTCTGGATCTTCTTTAAAATATCGTACTGAATCATCCGTTCGATTCTTAACCGATACTCGATATTGACAAGTGTCTTGAAACCCTCGAGATCAATCTTGGCTTTCGTATCGTCAACACTAAACACTTCATCTAGTTCCACTTCCCCTGTCTGGGGTGTTACCAACAGGGCATCGAATTGTTTGATGGCGTGAATTGATAGTTTCATTGATGGTAATTTCACCTGTTTTTTTGCCACCTCAAAATCTTCCATCAACGTATCGACTTCATCCCGTAGTCTTGTGATTTGGCCCAATCGTTTATTGTAACTTGAGATCTCGTTGTTGGTGAAATCAGTGGATTTTTGCCGGATAAATGACCCGTAATCTCGGTGGAATTTCGTGATCAAAAACGAATCAACGATGGCGGTTTTCTCCAAGTTTCGGTCGGGGGTCTGGAGAAGAGCTGATATGTTATCTTTGGACACACGAGCCCGCTCAAGTTGTTGTGCTAGGTCTATCATGAGCCAGTGAGAGAGAGCAGAAGTGAGAGAGCAGAACAAGTGAGAAACAAGTGAGAAACAAGTGAGCACAAACTGAAGCAGAGCACAGTGAGAAAAGTGAAGGAAGTAGAGTGAGAAGCCGATGCACAAGCTGAAGCCAAAGCTGAAGCCAAAGCTGAAGCCAAAGCTGAAGCCCAAGTCAAAGCCGAAGCCAACGCAGAAAGAGACGATGGATGTTTGACCATACATAAATTGAACTTCATAGAGTTGGAGTCCGAACAATTTTACTCATTTCTATACCACCACATTCTCTCATCACTCTTATACAGGATCTCATTTGCAGCCATTTATTATGTGCATCAAAGGACCAACATCGTTCACAGCATCATTGTATATTTCTTCAAGTTAAAGTGTGTTGGTGAGCTGGTGTGTTGGTGTGTTGGTGTGTTGGTGAATTGACAATTTAGGTCATATAGGTGATACTTATCCGTTTGTGGTCTTCTCCCCCTTCTCTCATGTGCCCTTCTCTTCTCCCACCCTCAGTCTCTCCCTCTCTTTCCTCACGTCTCGTCCTCGTCCCAAATCAACCTCCCACTCATGGCCGATATCCAATCCCTCCTAAACGCCCAACTAATACTATCAAACCTCAATCTCTTCCAAGCCGCCAAATGGTGTGCCGAAGCCATCAATGGTCTCCCTTCTCCCACCGTCGCCACCACCACCACCACCATTCCCTCGCTACCGGCCTCGCCCCAAGACATCCACGATTACCCCAAATTCATTCTTGCCAAAACCTATTTCAACGTCAAGGAATTCGACCGCTGCTCATATACGCTTACCGACTGCCAAAGTGCCAATGCCGTGTTTCTTAAAAACTATTCCAAAATCTTATCAATCGATAAAAGAACTGAAGAAGATTCAGGATCTCTGAACTTATTTCCACTCCCCGAAAAATCGGAGAAAAAGGGCGACGGAAACAAGTTTGAAAACAAGTTTTCAAAGATAATCCAAGAACTAGAAGCATACACAAGTGCCCAACCCGATGCCTTTCTTTTTTACTTGCTTGGGGTCATTTTTAATAAGAAGAAAAACCCCACTTTGGCCCAACAAAATTTACTTTCGTCCCTTAAAATTTTCCCCTATAATTGGCTGTGCTGGCAGGAACTTATCAAGTCAATTGTCGATTTTGATGAAGCCATCAACTTGATCTCCAAAATCTCGGAATCTCCTGGGTTGTCGAGTAATATCATGTTTGAGTTTTTTGAGGTGGTTATCTACCAGGAATTCATTCAACAATCGACAGAAATCACCCAAAAATTGGATTCCCTTTTAGCGATATTCCCCAATTTCAATTTCTTGAAGATCCAGAAATTCTTGGTCTGTTACAATTCTCTCGATTATTATCAAGCCGAGTTGATATTCGATAAGATCTTGGAGGATGATCCGCTTCGAATTGATGATTTGGATACTTACTCCAATATGTTGTATGTCATGGAAAAACGTCTGAAATTATCGTTTTTGGCCCAATATTCGTCAAATATCGATAAATTCAGACCCGAAACTTGTTGCATAATTGCCAATTATCATTCAATGAAGGGAGAACATGAAAAGGCTATTATGTACTACAAACGTGCTCTTATTCTAAATAAGAATAGTCTTAGTGCCTGGACTTTAATGGGTCATGAATTTGTTGAATTGAAAAACAGTCATGCCGCCATTGAAAGTTATCGTAGAGCCATTGATATTAATCCAAAAGATTTCAGAGCTTGGTATGGATTAGGTCAAGCTTATGAAGTTAAAGATATGTATTTATATTCCCTTTATTATTACCAACGAGCCACTAATTTACAACCCACCGATAAGAGAATGTGGCAGGCCATTGGTAATTGTTATGATCATATAGGCAAATCTCTGGAAGCGATCAAATCTTTCAAGAAGGCTCTTACTATTGAGTCAAACAATCAAGATTCTCCCACATTTGATCCGTTTATCTGTTATAAATTAGCCAACATTTATCACAAAATGGATTCTACCAAAGATTGTTATAAGTATATGAAATTATGTTTTGATCAAGAGTTGGAATGGGGGATCACCGATGAAACTTCAAAGGCCAGATTATGGTTGGCCAGACATGCGTTGGAGATGAAGAAGTACGATGAAGCCTATGATCTAACCCGGGATTTGAACCATAATAATGCCCATGATATAGAGGAAGCTAGGGCTATTGCCAGAGAGGCCAGAAATAGAATGAATAAGTAAATTAAGGTACTCTTACTAGAAAAAGATAACCATATATAACTAGTTCCTAATTGGTACTACACGCCGAATTTCAAAACCTATCTTCCCCCAATCTTGAACAAACTTGAAAGCAAAAATGCTCAAACACAAGAGCTGCTGATGCAAGCTTGCTAAAAGTAATGATGTACCGGTTAAACTTATCAAGAATTATCCAGCTCGGCTGCACTTTATTGAGAGCCAAGGCGGACGGTCACCTGAAATATAGTCATTATCTTCCTATAGATTGCCATATAAATTGATCTCAAGCTGCAGCAGACGGCAGGAGTGTACATAATATTGCTACAGAAGCAGTGGCATATGGCGGGTTATTTCCAGTGGATAATATCTGTCAAGGTTATGCTTACGACTATTAGTCGAGTGCAGACCAGAGTAATAAGTAGTATATATTAATAGATAAATTAGTAATGGATAGGCAATTAGTATTAAGTAGGTATTAGTGATCAGTAGTCTCTCATTTCGTCGACCAATTCATGTAAGTTAGATTTGGAAATCTTTCCACAAATGGAATCCACTGCTTTTTGTAAACTCAAGGATAATAAGTCAAGTTTTTCAACCGTAACAGCAGTATTGATATAAATCATCAATTTTGGTTTGTTGAGCGGTAAATTTTCATGATCTAATAAATTCTTTGATCTTGAGATAAGAATGTTGGAAGAAACAAGGACTTCATCGATAATTCTTTGTAAGATGAAATTTTCCAAGTTATAAAAAGGATTGAATTCATTATTGTTCTTTGATCTTTTACCAGTGGTCAAAAATTCGGTTGTACCATAATACTCTGGTAGTTCGATCGATTCTCTGAAAGAGTTACTAAGACTCAAGTGAATAACTGGAGAATTTATGTTGGAATTAACTTCAAGATACTTGTTTTTCTTTACTAATTCAATCATTGAATGATAAAAATAATTAATATTATCATGCAATTTGGAAATCAATACCGAATCACCATTTGAATTTGTGATTTTTAACTGCTTAATGGCTTCACTTGCTGCTTTTGCACAATATGGAGGTAAAGCAGCCGAAAAAACATAGGCCAAAGAAGATAATCTTTGATGATGAATCATTGGAACTTCTCCAACACAAAAACCTCCCGAACTAGCAAAAGAATTGGCCAAAGAACCAACAGTAATAGAAATATCGGATCTTGGAATACCAAAATGTTCAATTATACCTTTACCAGTTTTACCCAAAACACCAATAGAATTAGTTTCGTCTAAAAACAATCTATATTTATATTGTTTTCTTAATTCAACAATCTTGGGTAAATTAGCAATCAATCCATCATTGGTGAAAATAGCTTCGGTCACAATGAATCTTCTTCTCAATGGTTTTTGTTTATCCAACATTGGACTTAATTCTTTCAAGATGTTTTCCAAATGATTCATATCATTATGGTTATACCACTCAATATCACATCTACTTACAATAAGAGCTTTTTGAACAGACATACTTACTCCAGTATCAACTACACAAATATCACCTCTCTTTACAAAAGCTGGTAATACCGAACTTGGGGTAACGATATCTTGACCATATAAAATGGCTTGTTCACCATCTAAATATTCGGCCAAATCTTCTTCTAATCTAACGTGGAAATCTTGAGTTCCGTAGAAATTTGGAGGAGAACATGCTCCAACACCCGAATAATTAATCACGGCATCAGCAGCTTTTTTAATAACTTCGGATTCATTAAGGTTGAGGAAATCGTTACTGGCCAAATTAACAACATTGTCCGATTTTGTCAAGTTTTTTAACTTGATAAGATATCCATTACTTCCCTGAATCACCGGAACAGATTTATTTTGCCATTTTTCAATATCCTTAACTTCTTCAACCAAGTCTAAAGGTTGCCATTCATCAATCAACTCATCAACTTCCCGTTTAGATAATCTGACCAAATCACTTTTATTCTCCTTCTTTTTCGACCGAAGAAAGTAATGGACACCAAAAATAAATAATGCCAATTCAAAAAGTGATCTGATAGGGTCATTTTTATAACTGGCTTTAATGTACCATAAGAGCCAATCACCTCCAGGGATTTTACCAAGATAATCCAAATAATGGACAAAAGTATCACCTAGGGTGTTACTAAGACTTTCAAGAGTTGGCGGTAATGTGGTGGTGGCAATTGCCGTGGTGGTTTTGGTGGTGGTAAAGATATATTCACTTTCACTCGACATAATAGGGGCAGAACAACAGAAAGCAATGGGAATATACCTGGGAAAAGTGGGAAAAACGAGGACAAACGGAGATTTCTGTTATTATTGTATGTCTTTTCACGTTTATCAATAAAATAAAATATTCTATTTATCGGTATTTATTTCTGGCTGGTCAGTGGCAGTTGATTTTGATTTCAAGTGTTGATATACTCGGTTGATAAAAATTTTACCGCGTATTGCATAGACGTGCAGTAGGCCGCGAGCCTTCCGAGCCGATAGGCGGGGGGTTAGCGAGGATGGTTCCAGGCGTCGTGGTAGGTGGGCGAGTTGGGCGACGGCCGTGGTACATGATCAAACACTTAATGCAAGGTAGCAGAACAGGGCAACAAAATGGCTAGTGGTATAGACTTGAATCTAGGCCACAGGGTTTAAGTTTATGGAATGAAAACTTTTGAAACCCCATCGACATCTCTTCGGCAACATACACAACCCTCTATTCCCTTGGTAGCTAAAGTCAATCTACAACTATCACAAATTGAAAAACATTTACAGGGCCAAGTGATGATTTCTCTTTGGTTAATCTGACAAATTACACAAGTTAATGAAGTATTATAGTCATCTTCCAAGTCTTGTTGGACCTTTTGTTGTCCGTTAACTAATTGCTGAAGATATCCGTTTCTTTTACTAAGCAAAACTTCAATTAATTTCGTGGTTTCATCTTTACCTTCATCTTGTCTACTAAGGATTGTATCGAATTTTGATCGAGTGATTATACCATCGGTTTTAAGATGGTATTGGAGAATTTGTATGCCATTTTCATCTTCAATTAAATCTTGGAGTTGTTCAGGGGAGAAAAAGTTATCTACACTGACAATACTATCGCTATCACTACCAAAATCACTATCACTTGCCACATCATCATCATCATCATCACTGTCACCGACACCGTAATTGACTGAGTTATCGATTTCCGATATTTCAGACTCCTTTAAAAACTCTATATACTTTGTAGCAATTTCCTCGTCATTTAAATCATCTAATTCTACCAACTTAGGAATGGTCTTGGTGTTGGGGGCACTAATAGGTTTTATAAATTTCCTTAAAAAAGGAGGCAATCGTTGTCTTCTAGCTTCATATTGCTCATATATTTCTTGACCCACTTCATCATATTCAATGGGTTGTTCATGGATGGGCTTTTTCCATAATTTATCAACGATAATCCCCTTTATCAATTCATAGATATCAGTTATCATCATCTGTAAATATACGATTCTTCTTCTAATTACCGTGGTGTTTTTAAGATCATATTCATCATCATTATTTCCAGCATTATCACCTTTGACTAATTTCATTCCCGGGTCAGCAATCAAATTACCATAACCTTTACCTCCCTTCTTTATATAAGTCACGAGATGGTGGTTAAGATCAGAGGTGACCAAGCCCTTCAAATTGGAGGAGAACTTGTTCCAAATACTTCTTTCGACCCAAGTGTCGTCATCAACGGTAGCGATACTTAATTCGGTGATATAACTAGATTTTCCCGCCAGAGTGATGGATAGCATACCCAAACTCATTAAGTTAGCATAGAAATCTTGATCCATCTTGAACAATCTTCTTTCCGGAGCGTCTGGATCATTTTCCCCAATGAAGAAACTGGCATAATTCAAATCTTTCAAATTAAAGCCAGTTGCAAACACCGCCATAATAAAAATGAATAACGAAAGTAAGATAATCGCCACTATAAGTAATTGAGGTAATATGGAGCCGATTATAATGATGGGGAACTGTTTCCATTTCCCATTCAAAAAAATATTACTGAAAAATGAAAGTAGTCCTATACCAATTATAGTTGAAGGAATCAATCTATAGCGATTATTATTGATCAAGCCTCCGATCTGGATATTCAAATGATTCAACGTCAGAAATAAACAGATGATCAACAACTCCTCGGTCGGTCTTCTAACGATTCTTGGATCCCAAAGGAAAAATTTCCCGGTGGAAGTTGCTTCCTGAAACGCCAACGAATGTTCAAAAATGGTCAATCCCGCTTCCGTATAAGGTTTTTCGCCGTGAATGGCCGAAATAAACGTCTCGACATAAACCAGTAAACAAAACCCCACAAACACCGGCCAATAGATATCGGCAGAAGGACCTAGCATCACCAGGTACTTTGGAGTCTTCAAATACTTATCATCGGTAGCAATATCATAGTCAAACAAACGTACGGCGTCAAGAAACCAATAAAACCCCCCTGATTTCCCACTCAATTTCGCCATCGTATTAACCGCCACCAATAAACGGTAGCCGTTATACATCAAGACCGAAATTGATCCGATTCGAAAGCAAATTTGACTGGCCAACTTCAAAATGTCGCCAGCTTTTCCACCAGCCATGATACCCGAGCTTCGTCTTCGATTGGCGGCCATCTGTTGAAGTCTCGACGAATTGGTGGAAGCAATGACCAAAGTTCGATTCAAAATTATCCCCATGATCAAACAAGTGATTCCGTACCATGAGTAACAGTAGGTGACGAAAGCAGTTAGAGTGGTGGTTCTGGTACTGGTGGATTGGCCTTGGGATCGGATGGCCGACCCAAGTTGGTCCCAGAGAAATTGGATGACTCCGGTGTCTTCTGAGTCCACTACACTGGCCATATCGGCGAATTGGACTATGTCTGCCATGGTGGAAAGGTGCTAGGTACCCCGCGAGGAAGAAGACTGAGGGGAGGGAGTGGGACTGGGACTGGGAGAAGGGAAGGGAAGAAGGGAAGAAGGGAAGAAGGGAAGAAGGGTAAATGTATATATTGTACATATACTGTACATATACTGTACATATAATATATACTATACGTACTCTCTATACCTTCAACCTTTAACCTTTAACCTTTAACCTTTAACCCTTAACCTCTACATCATCTCACCTTCCCATCACCTTCCCATCACCTCACCATCTCTCATCTCCCTCACTTTCTCATCTCATCATCATGTCTAACAAACAGGACCCAAATGGAAATTCCAATGGAACTGGAACCAATGGGACAAATGGGATCAACGGAAAACCCAAACCTCCCGCCAGATCAACGTCCCGACCACCGCCACCACCAGCTCCTCACTCCAGAACTCTCCCGTCCAGAAATCTCCCCAAACCACCAATTCCTCCCTCCAGAGTTCCATCGGTAACAAAAGTGTCAAAACCTACTAGACCTCCAGCCCCTCGTCCTCCGCCACCGGGGAAAATACCCCCACCAGGACTACGCCAACATCCAACATCACGCCCCCGTCCACCGGCTCCTGTTACTGGAAGATCCGGTGTTCTTAGCTCTGATGAGTTACAAGATAGAACTAAAAGATGGCATCATCTCCAGAAAAAACGATTTACGCCCCCCAAATCCCTGTCCCTGGTGGGAGGACCGGTTCATGCCAACAGAATTGAAATGCCCCCGGAACACCTCCGGAAAATCATGATTGATCACGGCGATTTATCTTCTACAAGAGTCGCTGCCGATAAAAGAGCCCATCTAGGATCTCTTAAATATATGCCCCATGCTATACTAAAGCTCTTGGAAAACATGCCTCAGCCATGGGAACAGTCGAAGGAGGTCAAGGTGTTGTATCATATCACGGGGGCCATTACTTTTGTCAACGAGACTCCAAAAGTTATAGAACCAGTTTATAGAGCTCAATGGGCCGCTGCTTGGCAATCAATGAGACGGGAAAAGAGAGATAGAAAACACTTTAAAAGAATGAGATTCCCTCCGTTTGATGATGAAGAACCTCCTCTTGATTGGTCAGAAAACTTAGAAGATTCCGACATTCCTGATCCTATAGATTTACTGATAAATGATCAGGAAATGCTGGAATGGCTATACGATGAAAAGCCTTTTTTGGACCTGGAAAATATCAATGGTGACTCTTATAGTGAATGGTCACTTAATATTGAAAAAATGGCCAAGTTATATAAATATGCAAAGCCATTGATGCCTAATATATCTGATGCTAATTATTATTATCTTTTTGACAAAGAGTCTTTTATCACTGCCAAAAGTTTGAATTTGGCTATTCCTGGAGGTCCAAAATTCGAACCGTTATTCCAAGAAACAGTAGAAAATGATCAGGATTATACCGAGTTTAATGCTCTTGATCGGGTTATTTTCAGAACTCCTTTGAAGACTGAGTATAGAATTGCATTCCCTTATCTATATAATTCTTTCGTTAAACAAATCCAACTTTCAAAGTATCATCATCCGATCGATTCAGTGTCAAATGATAAGGAAGAAGTGGACTCGATGTCTTTCTTCTTTTCTAAGAATTTCGAACCAATTCCGTTGAAAACACGGCTGTTTGATGAAGAAGAGGATTTGGATCTCCCAACCACCGTTAAACCTTTTTTCTTCGAAAACCCACATAAGTCAGATCCTAAGTCAGAAGAAGAAGAAGAAGAAGATAGCGACGATGACATGATAGATGATTCTATACTTCCTATTGACCCTGAAGGAACCTCAGATGCTATTCAACTTTGGTTCGCTGCGTACCCGTTCAGTAAGACCAAAAACAAAACTGTCCGGGCCCCCGATGTTGCACTCATGAAGGACCTCTATCTTCAAAGAGCACCCAAGAAGCTACCCCTTAAAACCCGAATTTCTCATCAAAAACTCATAAAGGACTATGTGTTGAATGAACTTCATAGCCCCAAATCCTCTAAATTGAGGAATCGTCGAAAAGTTAGTTTGCTCAAGTCATTAAAGTCAACAAAATACTTCCAAGAAACCACAATCGATTGGGTAGAAGCCGGATTACAAGTGTGTAGACAAGGCCATAATATGCTCAATCTTTTGATCCATAAAAGAGGATTGACATTCTTACATCTTGATTATAATTTCAATCTTAAACCAACAAAGACTTTGACCACCAAAGAGAGGAAAAGATCTAGATTTGGTGGATCTTTCCATTTAATTAGGGAAATTCTAAAGGCAGTCAAGTTATTAGTTGATGCTCATGTTCAATTTAGACTCGGTAATGTTGATTCTTACCAATTGGCCGATGGAATCAATTATATCTTGAATCATTTGGGTCAACTCACGGGTATTTATCGTTACAAGTATAAAGTAATGCATCAAATAAGAGCTTGTAAAGATTTAAAGCATGTAATATATACCCGGTTTAATCATAATATTGGAAAAGGTCCCGGTTGTGGATTTTGGCAACCTGCTTGGAAAGTATGGATCAATTTTATGAGAGGTACCATTCCATTACTTGAAAGATGGCTTGGTAATTTATTAGCTAGACAATTCGAGGGTAGGAGAAGCAATGATGTTGCCAAAACTATCACAAAACAAAGAATGGATTCCTACTATGATTTGGAATTAAGAGCTCAAGTAATGCATGATATCTTGGATATGATACCTGAAGGTATCAAACAAAATAAATCAAAAGTTATCCTCCAACATTTGAGTGAAGCTTGGAGATGTTGGAAAGCGAATATACCTTGGAAAGTTCCTGGATTGCCTGAACCTATTGAAAAGATCATCCAAAGATATATACAAGCGAAGGCCAATAATTGGATTCAAGTAGCTCATTATAATAGAGATAGAATCAGAAGAGGTGCCACTGTTGAAAAAACTGTTGTTAGAAAGAATCTAGGAAGATTGACCAGATTATGGTTGAAAAATGAACAACAAAGACAAATTGATTTCGCTGAGAAAGGTCCTTATATCACTCCAGACGAAGGTATAACTATTTTCCAGACTATGGTTCATTGGTTAGAAGAACGGAAATTTAGCCCGATCCCTTTCCCACCATTATCTTATAAACATGATACGAAATTATTGGTTTTGGCCCTTGAAAATTTGAAAGAAAGTTATAGTGCTGGAGCCACATTGAATTCAAGTCAAAGAGAAGAACTTGCATTAATTGAACAGGCTTACGATAATCCTCACGAGTGTTTGGGTAGAGTAAAGAAATTTCTATTAACTCAAAGAATCTTTAAAGAAGCTGGACTTGAAATGATGGATTATTATACACATTTGGTGCCTACTTATAGTATTGATCCTTTAGAGAAGATCACTGATGCTTATTTGGATCAATACCTTTGGTATGAAGCTGATAAGCGTCAACTATTTCCTAACTGGGTCAAACCAAGTGACGATGAAATCCCACCGCTTTTAGTATATAAATGGTCTCAAGGTATAAATAACCTTGAAAATGTTTGGAGTACGGAAAATGGAGAATCAAATGTCATGTTGGAAACTTCATTATCAAAGTTCAGTGAAAAAATCGATTTGACGCTTTTAAACAGATTATTAAGGTTGATTGTGGATCCTAATATTGCAGATTATATGACTTCAAAGAATAACATTAATTTGACTTATAAAGATATGAATCATGTTAATCTGTATGGTTTAATTCGAGGTCTTCAATTCGGATCGTTTGTTTTCCAATTTTATGGATTGATTGTTGATCTTTTGATTTTGGGACAAGACCGGGCAAGTGAAATTGCTGGTCCTCCCAATGCTCCTAATAATTTCCTCCAATTCAAAGACGTAGGAACTGAGACTTCAAATCCAATTAGATTGTACACCCGTTATCTTGATAAAATCCATATCCTTTTCAGGTTCGATGCCGAAGACGCTGATGAATTAATCGAAGATTATCTAAACGAGAATCCCGACCCAAATTTCGAAAATGTCGTCGGTTACAATAATCACAAATGTTGGCCAAAAGATTGTAGAATGAAATTGATGAGGCATGATGTCAATCTCGGTAAGGCAGTATTTTGGGAGGTCTCGAGTAGAATTCCCAGCTCAATCACTTCACTCGAATGGGATAACACATTTGCATCAGTTTACTCAAGAGATAATCCTAATTTACTTTTTTCTATGTGTGGATTTGAAGTTAGAATTTTGCCTAAATGTAGAACAAAGACCCCAATTTCTTCAAGAGAAGGGGCATGGGACCTTGTTAATCAAGAAACAAAGGAAAGAACCGCCAAGGCCTTTTTGAAAGTCGGTGCTGTTGAAATTGATAAGTTTCAAAGTAGAATCAGACAAATTGTTATGTCGTCTGGCTCTTCAACTTTCACCAAGGCAGCTGCTAAATGGAATACTGCTTTGATAGCTTTGTTTGCTTATTTCAGGGAAGCTATTATATCCACGGAACCACTTTTGGATGTTCTAGTTAAATGTGAAACCAAGATCCAAAATAAAGTTAAAATGGGATTAAATTCAAAAATGCCCAGTCGTTTCCCCCCAGCCGTTTTCTATACCCCCAAGGAATTAGGTGGATTGGGAATGATTAGTGCTTCTCATATATTAATTCCCGCTTCAGATCTTAAATGGTCCCAACAAACAGATACTGGAATCACCCATTTCAGAAGTGGTCTTAGTCATGAAGAAGGGAAAACAATTCCAACCATATTTCGTTACATTACGTCTTGGGAGAATGAATTTTTAGATTCTCAAAGAGTTTGGGCCGAGTATGCCATCAAAAGACTGGAAGCAATGGAGCAAAATAGAAGATTGACTTTCGAAGATATGGAAGGTAGTTGGGATAGGGGTATTCCACGTATTTCGACTCTTTTCCAAAAAGATAGACATACTTTAGCTTACGATAAAGGTCACAGAATTAGAAGAGAGTTTAAACAGTATAGTCTTAATAGATTCTCACCATTTTGGTGGACTTCCAATCATCACGATGGTAGATTATGGAATCTTACTGCTTATAGAACTGATGTTATTCAAGCTTTAGGTGGTATTGAAACTATTTTAGAACACACTCTTTTTAGAGGTACCGGATTTGATTCCTGGGAAGGGCTTTTCTGGGAAAAGAGTTCCGGTTACGAAGATACTTTAAAATTCAAAAAATTAACCAATGCTCAGAGAACTGGTTTGAGTCAAATTCCTAATCGTAGATTCACATTATGGTGGTCTCCTACGATTAATAGGGCCAATGTTTATGTTGGTTTCTTGGTCCAATTGGATTTGACAGGTATCTTTTTGCACGGTAAAATTCCGACCCTCAAGATATCATTAATTCAAATTTTTAGAGCCCATTTATGGCAAAAAATTCATGAAAGTATCGTTCAGGATCTTTGTCAAATCTTCGATAGGGAACTTGAAAACTTACAAATCGATTCAGTTGAAAAACAAGCTATTCATCCTCGTAAGTCTTATAGAATGAACTCTTCAACCGCTGATATTGTATTGGAAGGTACTTACAAATGGAATGTATCCAAACCTTCTTTATTGTTTGATAAAGATGAAGCTATGGATGTGACCACCACCAATAAATACTGGTTAGATGTTCAATTGAGATACGGGGATTTTGACTCTCATGATATTTCAAGATATACCAGATCAAAGTTCTTGGATTACACCACCGATAGTGCTAGTTCTTACCCTACACCTACAGGTGCCATGATTGGTATAGATCTCTCTTATAATATGTATGATGTATATGGGAATTGGTTCAATGGACTTAAACCCTTGATGCAAACGGCTATGAAAGAAATCATGAAATCAAACCCAGCATTGTATGTTTTGAGGGAAAGAATTCGGAAAGGGTTACAATTATACCAAAACCAACACAGAGAAGCATTTTTGAATTCGAATAACTATGCTGATTTGTTCAATAATGATAACCAACTATTCATTGATGACACTAATGTTTATCGTGTTACTGTTCACAGAACTTTTGAAGGTAATTTGGCCACAAAACCTATAAACGGGGCAGTTTTCATGTTGAATCCAAAAACGGGTCAATTGTTTTTAAAGATTATCCACACTTCGGTATGGGCAGGACAAAGAAGACTTTCCCAATTGGCTAAATGGAAGACTGCCGAAGAAGTGGCTGCCTTAGTCAGATCCTTGCCTAAAGAAGAACAACCAAAAAATTTGATCTTGACTCGTAAGGGGATTGTCGATCCTTTGGAGGTTCATATGCTTGACTTCCCTAATATATCTATTAGGCAATCGGAGTTGAAATTACCATTCTCTCATGCATTGAAAAACGATAAACTAAGTGATATCATTTTGAGAGCTAGTGAACCACAAATGATTTTGTTTAATTTTTATGATGATTGGTTAGATAAAGTTTCTTCTTATACTGCCTTTTCAAGAGTTCTTTTGATCCTTCGATCATTGGGTATCAGTCAAGAGAAGACCAATTTAATCCTTAGACCCGATTCATCTGTCATTACGGAAGATCACCACCTCTGGCCATCATTTACCGATGAACAATGGATTGATGTTGAATCACAGTTGAGAGATTTGATATTGAACGATTATGCCAATAAATACAATATCAATATTCAATCATTAACCAAGGCTGAAATCAGAGATTTGATTTTAGGTCAAGATATAAATGCTCCATCTGCAATGAGACAACAAATGGCAGAAATCGAAGAGAATAAAAAACCCGAGGAAGGATCCAACGCTAATCAACAATTAACTGCTTTGAAAACAACAACCCAAAATATCCAAGGTGAAGAGATTACAACTATCACCACCACCAGTTATGAACAACTGTCTTTCATGTCAAGGAGTGAGTGGAGATCGAGAGCCATTGAGTCAAATAATTTACATCTAAGAAGTAAGAACATTTTTGTTTCGAGTGAAGAGATCATGGATGATAACAGTACAGTTTTCGTCATGCCCAAGAATTTGTTAAAGAAGTTCATACAAGTATCAGATTTAAGGAACCAGATTGGAGGTTTCATTTTTGGGAAACAACCAGAAGACTCTTCTTCGGTTATGGAAATAAGACAGGTAGTTATGGTTCCTCAATTAGGTAACACTCATTCTATTCAATTCCCTTTGAAATCTCCAGAAATCGAAGGGTTGGAGTTGCTAGGATGGATTCATACCCAATCATCAGAGTCTGATTTTATGACTCCTGTTGAAATTAATACAACTGCAAATTTCTTGGAGACTTATCAGGCTTGGGATGACACAAAGATCACTTTAACCGTAGCATTCACCCCGGGATCTGTTACGTTGACTTCTCATACTTTGAGCCTAGAAGGGTACCAATGGGGTAAAGAGAATAAAGATCTATTATCGTCAACTCCTGAAGGATTCTCGAAATCGTTTAGTAAGAAGAATCAGTTAGTACTTTCTGATAGGATTGTCGGATCTTTCAAAGTTCCAGATGATAATATTTGGAATTTTGCATTTTTAGGACAACTTTGGAGTGCCAAGAATGATTATGAATTGAAAATTGATGTTCCATTACCATATTATCATGAATTCCATCGTCCAATTCATTTTAGTCAATTTAACGAAATCGAAGGTCAACCGTTAGAAGCCGACCAAGAAGATAATTTCAATTAATCTATGTACGTTATTTATTAATACATGCATTTATAAAACTGAGTCCTATTACCAGTGTCTAACTGAAATAATATGATCTTCAATTTGAAGGAGAAGCCTTCTAAAATCATTTCTAGATATATTACCTTTCAACAAAATTAACTCCAAGGAAGTCTTACCATTCATGTATTTTAACAAACTGTAGAATAAAACAGTCAACTCAGGTGATAATTTACATTCTTCAGTGACGATTTTGTTGATCCATCTTCTCTCTAAAGCATTGGCTCTTCCTGGATCAAGAATAATAGTTTCCTCGTCGTCATCCAAGATGATTTCTGGACCGTTATTCAAATTTTTTATTTCCAAAGCAATATCCCCAATATCTTTATCGAAAGAACTTGGAGTTGACTCCACCACTTTAGTTTCCGCTACTTTAGACGTATTATCAGTTCCCTGAACCGCTCTTTTGGCCGGAGTTTTCTTGAAATTGATATTAAGAGCTTCATTCTCCATGTCTTCTTCCACTTTTATTTTAACTTTTTTAGAAACCCTTAACCAGATAAATGTATTAAGCTTGGTAACGTAACCATATCTGATCAACCACGCCAAAGCATCTAAATAAATATCCTTATGGTCCTTTGAAGGTATTATGGCAGCAAATTGACGAGGTTTTTTAGCCGGAGAAGACAATAATTTAAGGAACTGAGGTAAAGAAGGCATAGTTGGAAAAGACTTCTTAAAATAAGATATATCATCATATAAATTGATAGTAATTGGGGCCATGGGTGATACGATATAAACGGACCTTGTGTTTAAAGGAGTTATCACTCTAGCCCTCCTCCAATAGATTAAATGGAATGCAAAAGATTTAATTTGTGATATATCCAAAGAGATTAGATTTTTGAGTTTCAGACCTAATTTATAAAGACTCTCGGTCGGCCTGATCATTCTAATAAAACTAGCAAGTACCGAGTTCTGCTCTGCCTTTATATCTTTAATAATCGACTCAGGATCATCCAACAATAACAACGCCAAATATATAATATCATCAGACGTGGTATCAGCATCTTCATCATTCATATTCATATTATTACCTAATTCATCATTTCTATCAGCTATATTCCCTCCCATAATCATCGACATGGTATTGGACATCCCATATCGGGTAGTTTCACCCACATTAATCAAACCAGTTTTCCCCACTAGTCTTACGGTTGAAGATAAATGAGATCCTGGTAAATAGGGTACAGTTGATTCTGGAAGCGAATAAAACTCGGATTTGACAGGGATCTGGAACGACCGTAGTTTATTATTGATTGACAAGTTGGCAATTTCAGAATTAGAAATCGAATTGAACACATCAGCCATCAATTTACACAAGGACGATTTATCCACCAAATAAGTAGAAAGATCTTGGTAAATACTCTGATTTTTGAAGTCCTCTTTCAACTTCGATAACCATTTAACTTGAGACCATACATAATCGTGTTTCAGCTGTTCATGTCTCAACACCAACGATAATCTAGAAACCACATAATGGTACATTTCATCGGTTCTATAATTACTCTCAATCACCGGAGGATTCATTATGAACACCAAATGAAACATGTTCATCGACGTGAGATTAGGCAGATCTATCGATTCTTCCAAATTCGAATTATCGATATTACTGGGGGCCTTGGTCTTCTTTTTCCACGTACCATTATCAAAGCAATGGACCGGTAGTCCCAAATAGATATAATCATCGATATTGATTTCAAACCGGCTATTACACATCTCTTTGGGAGGACACAACATCTCGGTAAGATAATCTTGTTCAATGCCAAATATCAGGGTGGTTTCTTTCACACTGGTCTTGGATGCATTGCTTTGAGTGTCTGATTTACCCGATACCGTTTTCCGGAGAAAGTTCAAGGTATCAGAAGACACAGAATCTTGGGATTTTTTTGATTGGTGTCCTTTATTCTTGGCAGCTTTTTCGGTTTCCAGCTTGTGTTGACGGTGTTTTTCCTGGTCATCAAGAAACAGTAGCAAATCCTTCTTTGTTCCTGAATAAAAATTGTATCGTTTGGTATCCCATTCCTCATCAGACGATGAATCTGAGTCGACATTTGACACCTTATACTCGTCGTTTTCGGTGTCTTCTCCTGTCTGTTTGACAACGAGGGAATTGGGATATTTGAAAACTAGTTGGGGGCCATTATGGGTCGATATCACTAGAACTAGGCCTAGTAGACTTGGATTTGGGAGATTGAAACTCATAAAGTAGGAGTCGTGCCAGGCCTGGGGTTTGAGATAGGCCAATTTTCCAATTTTCGACTTTGACCCTTACACCCATACAAAGATAGGGGTATAATATGTCGACTACCAGGGAAGATGTTACCAAGAGGAAAGATTCTAAAGATATGTAAGGATTTCATGATGTATGTGACGTCTTCAAACGAAGGAATTTCGTTAAAAAAGGTGAAAATTGAATGGCCTTAAACTGCTGAGGTTAGGCGGTATGACATTTACTCGGGTAAATACCAGTACAACATACCTACAAAGAAACAAGAGACAAGAGACAAGAGACACAGGGAAAGGTAATACCCAGTATATTCTACTATACCGAAACCGTACTAAACTTGACATTTCATACTCTACGCTACTCTACTATACTTGACATTTCATACTCTACTCTACTAAACCATAGTCTCCCCTACATCTTATGTTTAATATCCTTCTGGGCCAATTGGACAAACCTACCTTGAGGAACCCCTTCAAGCCATTTGTAAAGACCAGTAATAACTTCCTTGGAATTGGCAGATTCAATCAATTTATCTCTTTGAGCCTTCATCAATTGCTTGTTCAAGATGATCGATGGTGCATGTAAGTCCTTGAACTGATGATAAATATCATCGTATACCCTTTGATTGAATTCTTCGGTTGATTTGAATTTAACATCATTATAAGACTTATTGATAAATCCCAATTGTTTCAAATCTGCCCCTGGAATAGGTCTAGCAAATAACAAAGCTTCAGAAGCTTTACTCCAGCCCAATCTCATAAATAAACTGGCGGATGAAGCCCCTTCACAAACCAAACCTAAATTGGTGAATGGACACAATAAATAAAATTTGCTATCATCCATAACATACACCAAATCACACAAGGCCAACAAAGCAGAAGACAATCCAATGGCTGGTCCATTAACAGCAGCAACCAATACTTTGGAATGGTTATGGAAGACACTGGTGATAAAAGTGTTTCTGGCAACAAACTTATTCAACCAATAATCATGACTGAACAAATCTTCAGTCTTGGCCTTTGCAATTCCAGAGTCTGAAAAATTGGCCCCAGCACTGAAAAATCTACCACTCGATTGAATCATAGTGACAACGGTATCCTCTTCTTTATCAGCTTCCTCGACATATTTGGCCAATTGCATATATTGTTCACCATTCAAAGCATTCAACTTATCGGGGATATTCAACGTGATAATAACCGTTTGGTCTCTAACTTCATAGGTAATGGCCTCAGACATGCTCAATTTCACAAAAAATATTGCAACGAAACTTGCAGATCGGCTTTAATTTATAGGTGCATGATTTTGCGGGGTGCGACCGAGGAACAACTTATCGGTTCGTGAGGATATACTTGGTGAGTAGCGTCCATGTGATCTTAGCATGGTACAGTAGTTTACCGGCGGGGGATTAGGCTTTTGGGCGACGTTGTATTAGGGTAGGTATTGGAGTACACCCTTGTTTGAGGTTGTCTTTTATTTTGGTATTTGGTTTTTTTGGTTGTTGCTGTTGTTTGATACATTTTTGCAATTTTGCAGCAAATTGGTAGAAGATTTTGCAACCTTTATTCTCGATTTGGCAATTGCTGCAATTTTGGCAGAAAATGCAATATATTTACAGTAGGTAAAGTAGATACACTAGATAGACTAGATAGACTAGATAAACTAGATACACTAGATAGACAACATACATATACATTACGTATGACATATCCACATCCACATCCACAATATACTTCATATATTATAAAACATCAACCCATAATGGTTATCTACCTCTTAAAACGACCAGCTCCTGTATACAGCACCCAATATTTCAAAACCATTTTTGTCAATAATCTTCGCACTTTTAACAACATGAAAGTAGTACATCCTAGTAAACAAGTCCCAGACTTTACGGACGCTTCGAGAGTAAATGTCGATTTTCTTTCAATTCCAGATTCCTCCGACTACAGGCTATATATTGATGAATTTTTGGTTCCGATATTCGAACTCGAAGATATACATTATGTCTTATTGACTCATGTTTCCGAATTATGGAATTATCCTTCTTCTTATCAATTAATGTGTAAATTAGTCAAGAGAACGCCGCTTACCAAGCAAAAATTTTTCAAGTCTAACAAGGAATTGAACGAGAAACTTTCCCAAGAAAATTTGGTGGAAAATGTCAATTTCGAATATTTTTACATTGAACTTCTGAATCTTTATCAAGTGATTGGCAATAAACAGGTTCTTGTATTCAACGAAGAAGAAGAAACAAGTTTCACAAAACTGAGATCTCCTGACGCCTCAATTGCTTCTGACCAAAGGAACGAAGAAAAAATCACCCCAACTCAAGTATTTCCCAGCTACGGAATGGTTAACTCGACAATTGAATTAAGACATGCCACATTCAATTGTTTAACTAATCTTAGTAAGTATAATTATTATAAATTGGTGGAGAATTTCAGTCATGCTCCATCAACAAAATTACAACATGGCGAGTTGGAAAGTTTATTATCGGTGAATGATTATGGGAAATTAGAAGCCAGCAAACCGGACGTGATAATCCAAAATGTCCGGACAAGAAAACCTTTAGCTAAACCTCGTAGAAATGTCACCAATATCGATCCAAATAACCTCGAATTGAAGGACATCGTGATCCCAGGACAAGGATACATTCCTGAATTTAATGTGAATCATCTTTGTCGGGTTGCCAGTTATTATATCAAAAACCAACATGAACAATTACCAACCACCCAATCTCAGGGTAGCAATAGTTTCTTCAATATTCCCAAGAAAAATGAAACTAAAGTTAACAGAAACATCTCTCAATTGGTGTTCAATAATGACTTTGATAATCATAATTATAACAAGTATTTCTATACCAAAACATATAGAGGCCCCGGAACTGGGAATTACAAGGATGCATCATTAATTAATCGAATTAATAAAATCCCTACATTTTCAGAGGCTGATAAGATAGCGAAAACTAGACACTTGAAAGATAGTCATAAAAAACGGCATAGAACTCATTTGAAAGGATTACTTTACGAGAAATTCAATAAATCATATGTCGATCATATCATAAGACACCAAAAAGAACAGGTATTTGATCATAATAATTTGGAGATGATTCATAATACTTTACAATTTAATTTATTATTGAATACTTACCGAGACATCTCGTTTGATACGTGGGGTAATTACTATAAATTTAAATTGACCGATTTTGAAAAATTGGCCGAACAAAAACATATCCCAGAAAGCCCAGACCCGGCTCCAAGTACCGGCCTTGGAATAGGTACAAGACAATTACTTCAAAGGTTTAATTTACCACAAGATTATAAGGATATAACCGAAAAAGTTCCTCTTGAACTTCGAGAGGGCATCAAAAGTCCAATATATTTCAACATGAAAACCAGTGAATCTGCCAATTCCCAATATTTGACCAACATTGATATTATCAAATTACCAAATGGTAATATGGTTGGTTGGGATAACTTGAAAAAGTACAAGGATCAGTAGAGGCACCAAATGCCACCACCAAGTCCATAGTATTTACCAGTCTAGGTAAAGACTAATCCATAAATATTTCAAACCCTTTGTTTTTTGAGGTAAATTTCACTTCATTAGTAAATAATCGTTTAGGCTGGATTCTTTGTTCAGATTCAGATAATTCTTTAATAAATTTTTTCCCCTTTTTATCGGTATATTCGTTATATCGTGAATAATCAACCTGTGATGTTGGTTTATGAAAAGTTGCTGGTTTATCCGATATAAAAGGGTCATCCTCCAGCATGTCTAAATTATCACTTTCTTCAGAATCAACTTCATCTCTACGTGTATTGACCCATTCTTTAACCATTTCATCAGTAATAGCCTGGCCCTTGGGAGTCGATGGGTCCAATTTAGTTTTCTCGTTGAGCAATAATTTCCCTATCTTTGGGCCCTTATTTCTTTTCACATCTAGTTTGGTGATTTTATGTTTTCTCATGGATTCAGGCGTAGGAAGCCCCTTATGAGCCGACGATATAAACGGCGAATCCATCAGGGTGGACTGTTTTTTGGGTGTGGAAGGAGGAGTTGACATGAGTGAAAAACTGGTTATCTAAAAACTGGTTATCCGAATTAGGAAGTGTAATGAGGGTTTCGACTGAGGCAGAGATGAGACGAGAATAGACACCGTTCAGTGGTTACGCATGATCTATATAAGATATATAAATAAAATAGAAAAAATAAAACATCTATCATACCATGTCTAACATACACAATCTATACCATACATAGACGTAGGACTATTATATATCAAGTCCCTTACCCACCGTTCTCCCCCCTCGCCTTCCCCATGTTACCCGTCTCACTCACACGCATAGCTGTACCTGACGCGAATCAAAATCAAAATATTCACCATGAGCTTCACCGATAATTTCTGGACTCTGGAGTATAATACCGGGTTTCGCCTTCTTTTCGACCAATTATACGAAGGCGTCAAAGAGAACGAAGCGTTTGTCAAATTATTCGAAAAAAGACTGGAACTGGAGTCGGTTTATGGATCGATTTTGAACTCAATTAATTCTTCATCTGTTTCTAGTAAGCGTTTACAGGACGATAATTACGTGTCGACGATTAAAAATGCATACTCCAAGATCAATGAGAATTTCGTGGAACAGGGGACCTATCACATGGAATTGGCCGATTCAATTACCGCCAAAGTCATAAGTCCTTTTTCGAAATGGTGTGGAGAACATAGGGAAAGAATCGAATATTCTGATTCGACTTTGACTGACAAGTACAAGACTTTCAAGAGCTACAAGACCAATTTGGAAAAAGTCCAGAAAAAATACTTCAATAAATGCAGAATATTGGAAGAATTCAAGGCCCATTTCGACGAGGAGGAACTACAATCTGCTGTCGATGAAAAACTGTTTGATGAAGATGACTATTATAGTGAAGTGTACAAACTTGGAGGTCTTTCATTAAACGACGGGGACTTGAAATCATTACTTACCAATTTGATCAAAAATATTGGTTTAAAAGACCATAAAGTACCTATTTTAGGGACCTATAACAATGTGACCAGTGGTCTGGCGATAACTCATTGGTTATTGAATAACGTGGATGAAATCAAAAATGACATTGACATGGCTGAACAGTTTGGTCAAGATTTGATTAATCATGATTTCATCAGACTTATTGGGACGATCAATAATAACAAGAGTTTCATTAATTCGTCCCAATTTTATTATCAATGGAAACCTAAAACTTTTGAGTTGATCGGATACGATACCACTGACGAGCTATTATCGAGGTCATCTTCGGTGATCAATCAAAAGACTCAAATCTCAGAATATTTCGAGGATATGAAACAAGTTATGGGTGTGAATGCAGTGGATTTCAGGGATAAATCTCAATATGTCAAGATTAGTCATGATGTAAATCAATTAGATCAACAATATTCTCAAATGGTCTTTGAGTTGGATAAGATTAGATGTGAACTTGAAGAGTTAATAATGGATCATTTATCCTTCATGGAGAAATGTGAATTGGATAGATTAAAAGCCATTAGAAAAGTCTTGTACGATTTCTTAAAAATATTTCAAACTTTCCACAAGGATAATAAGAATTTTTTGGATGAATTGATGATTCTAGAAGAGACTATAAATCCAATCAATGATTTGAAGTTCTTCATTGATAATTTCAAAGTTGGAAAATTCAAACCAAATGTCACGTTATATGATAATTATTACAACTCTAATGTTAATCAAACCTTTGGCGTGGATTTAACTATTAAATCCAGATTAGATAAAAAAGTCGTACCTATATTGGTGCAATGTATTCTTTCTCATTTAGATGGGGTTTATCCGGATTTAATTAATGATGAAGAAAGAATTAATCTATGGATTAAACCAGTATCTTTGAGTCATATTCATGGATTAAGATTCAAGTTAAATCATCATGATTCAATTGAGGAAATAACGAACATTTTGAATGATCAGCACCCAATGATTATCACCAATCTTTTGAAACTTTACTTATTAGAATTACCCGACTCATTAATCTCGAGCAGATATTATGAAATTATTAAGTCATTATATTCTAATTACCCTATTAATACCAACAATGATTCCATTGACAGTCAAAGAATTAACGGATTACAAAATGTATTAGTTGAATTACCAAAATGCAATTTAGCTACTTTGGATGCTATATTAACTCATTTGAATAGATTGGTTCAAATTATAGGGAAAAAGAATCAAGGATTAGCAGAAGATTTTAAACTGAAATTGGCAAAAGAATTCTCATCTATTTTCATTATGCCCAAGAACAACGGTCATTTCTTGACAGAAAGTTTCCAATCTAGCTTTATGGTGGACATATTCAATAAAAAAGAAATTATCTTTAAAGAACTAAGAAGAAATAATTCATCTCATGATAAATCCCATGAGACTGGCAAAATAAGAAAGAAGAAAAGTTCAAGAAATAATCAAGAGTCACAAAAAGAGAATCTTCCACCACTTCCTACGAAATCATCTAAAAAGGAAGAAATTCACTTGGACGATTCAATAGACATTTCTAATGTCACTACTGATCTTGATAATTCCAATATCTCCATTAAAAACTTTTCCACCGATTCCTTTGATAAAGGACAGGAAGAAGTTCAAACCCAACCCCCTAAAACTCCGAAGGCATCCAAACATCCTGCTCCTCAAACCCCAAAAGAAGTACCCGAGACACCCAAGTCGCCTAAAACTACTCCAGGTTTGAAGAGATCAAATTCTCCAAATAAAAAGTCATTGAATTCTTATTTGGACAAGGATAAGCCAAAGGGTCTGAATAATCCAAATAACATTGTCTCTTCTTTACCTACCAAAAAAGATATTGATTTGTCAGATTTAGGACAACCAAAATTTACTCCTTCTTTAGGTAGAAGGCCGTCTGTTAAGGATTTAGCCCAAAAATTTGATACCCCATCCAGCTCTCCGACTCCTAAATCATCAGGATCATCTACGAAATCAACTTAAAAGTTGTTCATTACTTTAGAATCTAAAATATACACTATAACAATTTAGCATGTTTAACATCATGTCTTAATCTATAAACGAATATGACCAATACTAGCATTATAAGTACAAGGGTTATAAGTATCCACCTTATAATTGAAGCCGATGAATCGTATGTGTTAACTTGTGTATTTTGATCATTCTGGTATTGTAATTCTTTATGATTGGACATCAATAAATCGACTTTTTTATCTAATTCTTGCATTGAATATTGTTGTTCTCTAACTTCTCCAATTACTTTATCATTTAATTTGGAAACCAATGATAATAATTCAATATATTGACTGGTGATAGAATCTTTGAATTCGTCTAACGATTTGTCGGAATAGCCTTGTCCATTACCAGTTTGGCCCTTTAAATTGACAACGGCCAACTCTAAATTATCCAACTTGTCTTTAATATTCGTATTTTGTTGAACAATTTGATCCAAAACTTCAAGATTCAATACATCTTTTCTCGAAGCTTCAGCTTTATGACTTTGAGCTTGAAGTTCATTATGAAGTCTTCTTGATCTTTCCATTAAAGATTCTCTGATTTCGGAAGGAGGGACAAATCTAGATGGCTGTTTTTTCTCTTCTTCTTTGACCACTGTTTGCACCGCAACCTTCAACTCTCCATCACTCATTAACCCGTGATCATCAATGGCATCCTCTGTCAAACGGTCAAACACATTCAATTTCAAAATCTCAAAAATCTCCTCACTGCCAGGACTTGCAGTACCAGCAATACCAATATGATAATTACTCGACGGGAACTTAATCTTATCGGTTTGGAAATACAAATAATTATCCACTTGAACTTTCAAGAAGCCAGTCTTTTTGGAATAAGAAACTCTTAAATTGAGTGGGACATCCGAGTTAATAAAAGACAATTCCGAGTCTCCAATGGTCTCACTAATTTCGTTTTCAATGATTTTTGAACCGTCATTGGCGAAGATCTTCAACCCTTGTTTTTCCTTATTATTCAATAAGAATTGGAAACCATCATACTTTCTTGGACCCCCAAAGTTGGAGAAATCTTTAGTATCTGGAGATTCAGTGATGAATAATGAAATCCCATTCAACTCGGCGAAATTCAAATCTTTGGTGGTGGCAGAAGATCTTAATACCACTTCAATTGTCCACTCATTATCGGGATTTGGCAAAGTTCCAAGTGACCACATGGCTCCACCTAGCTTTCCAATAAGGATTCTTCCAGTATCCAATGCAATATTATTGTAAAAAGACCAGGAGTTTTGAAGCTCATGAATATCAGATATGTCGAGCAAATTGGGGAGAGTTAATTGATCTGTGGTTGATAACAGACCCGGGAGGATGGCTGTTACCACCAGGAATATAAGGAAATATATGTAAATCATGCAGATCAATGTCGATTTTTCATTTCATCGCGCAGGTGTAGAAAATTAGTGGGTGCAAATGGGTATATTTTCGTGTAACTGGCGAAAGTTTGGGTGCAAAATTCTCTGAATTAGTTCATCTGTCCCCGTCTGGAAACATTTCTCCTAATTTTCCAAACCCCATTTATCTTATTGTTATAGCTCACATAAGGATATGACGGCAATGGTTCATTAGATTTGAAACTTTTTTTGTACCTTTTTTTGAATTCTTCTAGTAATGGTTTCATAAGAATCTCTGATTTAGGTATATCACTTTCCCCTTTAACCACGAGTAATTTAAACCCTTTCAGTATAAAAGAAACCATGCTATCGATGTTTTCAGTTGGAGGAATATATAGGTTGAAGTAGTTTTCAATTGTGTTAATACTATGGATAATTGCTGAGCCCATGAACTTGACATTATCGGTATTATATTCAATCAATTCGTTGAATTTGGATGAATTCAAATAGGGAATACTACCGGGAGTATGCATATATAGGTTAGTGTTGGTGTGAAAATATTCGTCTTCAATCAAATAAACACCCACGATCGACGTATCCAACATCAATGCTATATCATCGATATGGAAATCTAAGCCAACATCATGGTTTAATATAGATACCAAGTTAATTCCCATTATTGGCACATCTGTTTGATACGAAACTCTCAAAGGCAGAGTTTCCAATAGATGTTTCAGGAAGTCAAATTTGAGAGTATCAAGCTTATGGAAATATGCTAGTTTATTGAAATTTCTTATTTCAGCCGGTGAATATCTTGGTTGAATAAAAAAACCTTTCCAAATGAACAAGTTTTCAAAAGTCAAGCCAGACAAGATATCCTCACCATTGTCGTTCATTGTCGAAAGATATAGCAAATAGTTAGGTTTTAAAGTAGAAGTAATTTGATTAAGTAATTCTCTCCCATACCCTTTGACCCAACCAGGAGTATTTATAATTAAATGATGACCCTTTACTTTCAAGTTCTTATTGAAATGGGAAATCAACAGAAGGACAATATTCAAATATAAACCAGGGTTTCCTTGAGGACTTGTAAATCCATAGTAATAATGGACATCATCTTCATTATCGTGGTAATTAAAGCCAAGTATCGGATCATTATGATTAGTTAATGACAAACAATAAGGCTTGGAATAATCCGATTGTCCTGGGTCTAAATCCAAGACTGTTACCGGGGAATTTCGAACCAACTGATTCAATAAAGCCTTGGAGATGGTAGATTTCCCCGAATTTTTATTACCAATAGTGATGAAACTGGAGGGATCCAGTAACTGATCCAGTAAATCATTGATATCCTTAATGAGCCGTCTAGGAAAGTCTATACTATCTCCACAATGAGGAGCCACATCAAAAGAATATTCACCGGTAATCGAATCAAGATCCAGTCTTGAAAAGAGATTCTTAAATGGAGGATAATACCCAGCTATCGCTTCCAAACCAGTTAATAGGTTCTCCAACTTGACAATACTCTTATACTCACTGGAGAACAAATGCAAGTTATCTTCAGTCTGAATGTCGTCAACTTCAGATCGATCTAGTATCTGGGTACTTGATATCGTGGGTGCACTAGAGATATTCGGTTGGATTATGACCAATTCTTGTGGAGCATGATAATAATGGATCCCGTTTATAAGAATGGCTCCCCTTTCCACCACTAATCTCATCTGACCACTTATACTTATGACATCCGAGTGTTTTAGACCCAATACTACATGGTCTGGCTTATACACCGGGTTCTCGTTCGACTTGTTGAATGTAATCGACAGGGGAAGTGGTTCAATTTCCCGAACAGTCTCCGATATTTCTAAAATCGGGTCAGACTCTTCATCTGACTGTTCATACCGTATAACTGTTTCCTCTTCAAATATGCTTCCTTCTCTTGCAGCAGCGTATGCACTCATGAGAGGTGACGAGATGAGATGAGATGAGATGAGATAAGACAAAAGAGGCACGACAGCGTAGACAGAAAAGGGGGAAAAACAAGAAGACAGAAGCAACAGAGAAGAAAAGGAGCAAAGAGGGAAAGGGGTACCAAAAACAAAACAGTGACAATATAAAGGGGTCAAATCTAGACCATTTGTACGATTGTACGAGATGTTGAGTCAGGTGTTGGGTTATGCGTTATGGTAGAAAGTCAGAAATTTGGGGCCTTGGTACGTGCGGGAAGTGGTGGGACCGTACGGCTAACACCCAACACCATGGCACCACCCGGTTCTAGCCCCCAGTCAGCCAGGTGATTTACATAGCCACAAATACAAATGATACGATGTCAACATACCCAATCAGATTCCCAACACAAAGCCAATCCCCTACCTACATCACGTCATAATTATGAATAACCGTCTGGTCAGGCCCTCACCAGATACATAAATACCTTTACAATGCCGGATGCGCAGAAAATTTTATCTTCATCATGTTCAGATTTGTTTCTACAAATGCTCTGCAGAGCTTGAAACCGGTCATTTTACAGAACCTTAGGAACAATTCCGGGATTATTCTGCTGCAACAACCATCGTCATTCAATTTGAACCATTCATTTCTGAGATATAATTCCGGAACTGTCAATACCAAGAATCATTATGGCGATAAATTTGAAAAACTTCAAGGAGATCCGTTTGTTAGTCAGGCGCTCAAAGAAGAAGCACAGGTTAAGCTTAATTATTTCAAGGAACAGTGTACATTGTTGGAACACTACAAACGGTATACTGATGTTGACGGGAAAAAGGCTTTTTCTGAGACTTTCCACAATATATTGGCGTCATTTGAAGATGATGAATTGAGGGCGGTATTCACCCAACATGATTTCAGAAAATACGTGCAGTTGTTGAATTTTTCCATTTACAGAAATAGAACCAACAGATTAACCGGATCTAAAAATGTCGACAAAGATCAATATTCAAGCAGTACAACTATTGATGAAACTATATTGAAGAATGCATTATTGAAATTGAATGACATTTTAATGAATGGGGAATTCAAAAACATATTACTGGTGGATACTTTGGTGTTCTATACTAATGCTATGAGTCAATTCCAATTCTATGAACCATGTATTGATGCCTGGGAACAAGGGGTTAATGATCCAAAGAATAGTCAATTATTTTTAAATAATAAAGTATTGGGGGTTATTTTACCAATTGCTCAAAAAATCAATCGGTTTTCTTATGATGAAATCTGTAGAATCTATGACTTAAATACCAAGGAGGCTAGTAAAGTCGATCCAACATTACTTTGTTCAATGGGAAAAATTTCTATTTTGGCGGGCGATTATGCTAAAGGGTTAGATATCTTGGAACAATTATTGAAATATTCAGAAACTGTTAAAGAAGGTCAAGTAGACTATTATCTTGGAGATTTACACTTGGCATTTATTGGTTCATGTAAAGATATCTCTATTTCAAAACATTTCTTCGATAAGGTAATTAATCATGATTTACCATATCAAGTTAAATTGAAAGTGCCATATCTTCAAAATTTGATGGAAAATTGTTATCACTCGAATGAACCATTTGAATCGGTTATTTATTTCTGGAAAAATACTATTCATTATTACAGAAATGATAAACGGAATATTGAAATGAATAGTCGTTATTCAATTTTAAATAATGCCTTATTCAAGATTTTTTTTGAAATTCACCCCGATTTAACCAGTGACTCATATAAAAATTTGAAAGATGTCATCAAGATCTATAATGATGTCAAAGGAGTAGATGAAGTTTTCTTAAATACCCTTATAAGCAATTACAGTTGGAAGGATAAAACCGTATACAATCAATTGATTGAAAATTATAGTATTTATAAGATCAAAAGAACGCAAGTTTCTTACCGGGTCGGATTAAAGAAAATCGGGGAAGTTAAAGGCTTTTCCAATGAAGAAATACTCCATAAATGGGGAGAATCTTTAATAAGTCTCGACAAAAGAAATTTCAGATATATCCCAATTGCCGATTGGGCCTCCTTGAGAGACGCCACGATTTGGTCAAAAGAAAACCAAACAGAAAGAACCAACTTATACTGGAGCGTCGTGAAGGCATACAAAAACTATTTCCAAGACAGAAGTAATTGTAATAGATTCATCTGGAATTGGTTAAAGAATGAAAATGCTTATGAAGAAATGCAAGGGAAAGTCATTGAAGGTCCCCAGTTGGTTAAGGTTCCAAAATTCAGGAACTTGCAGGAAAATGTTGACTTTGACACCGCCTTCCAAATGACGGTTCTCAATAAACTTCAATACGATGCAAGAGCCGCCGAACAAAATAATTAGAGTTATGAATATTTAATATCACTGTATATAGACTAATATTTAATGTACATAGAAAATGAGGTACAGAAAATTTATCCCAAAACGAGATCTCCACAAATAAAAAAAAACCATTGACATTATGGGAAGTTGCTTTTCAAAACAAGACGAACGGCCGGCCAAGACAACGTCATCATCTCAAAGACTAGGCACCAATCACGTTCAAACCACCGAAAAATCCACTATTCCCACCACAAAACTGACGACAAACCCCCATACCCTTCACGAAGCCAATTCAGGGCACAAACTCGGAACAAGTCAAGAGGCTATTCAAGGGAAAAATGGCAGAGAAGCGGCGGCTCGTGCTGCCGAAGAGAGATATAATAAGCTCCAGGCCCAGGGGAAGGACAGCCAGGCCAAATTGAAAGCCATGTCAAAGATGTCCAGACAAGAGAAGGGACTTTAGATATGTTAATAGACGAATATCATAATGCGTACTACGGAGTCAAGCATGGGCGGCCAATACACATCCTATCCTATAAATATCTCCGTCAATTGAGCCAGAAACCCCACAAGTCATCTATCACATCTGGATGCGAAATTTCCACTCAACCAACAATTTCCTATAAATAGTGACACAACCCCAGATTCTTTGACAACAAGCAAAATGATGAAATTATTCAGTGGCAAATCGTTCTTTGATTTGGAAAGGAAAAAACTCGAGACCGTGTTGAAAGACCCGTTGCTCGAATTGGTGTTGGAATATTTACCTCATCTACAACCCACGATCCAGGAACAGGACGATTCATGGGAATTGATTGCCATCAAGTTGAATGACCATCAGTTCATTGAAACGTTGAAAAATACCCATCTTGAATCCAAGGAAGAGACACACGACTATTCTCTTGATGAACTACCTCAGTTAAATGGAGCGTTTGTCAAGGAACTATACCATAAATTCATGATCAGATTCGAGCAAGATATCAAACATCATAACTGGCAAAACAAAATCTATAGAATGAGGGCTATAGCACCTACCGATGGGGCACAGGAAGGCTCCATGTATTTTGCCTTCAATTTGCCGGTTAAAGAATCATATACCGACAAGGGTGATTTAATATGTACTGAATTATTCTATATGAGAGGTATTGACGTACAGACGAAAGCACAAATATCAAAAGAGAGGTTGTTGAAGAAATTACACACATCTTCAGATCCGGAAAAACGACAACACGAATTGGATGATAATCTTGCTCAAACTAAACGACAGCTGGTTGATTTAAAGATTGATGCTTGTATGTCTGAATTGAAGAAGAAAGATCAAAAAATCGACCATCTCAACCGGGAAAATAAGCGGTTAATGGAGCTTAACAGAACCTTGATCGATGAATTAAACAGGTTAAGGTCTTCGTGATACTTTGAGAATAAATGTTCAATGGCCATCAACTATAACATGCCATATACTCACTATCTATCTATTATCTAATATATCTACTACTTCCAACATATATTAATCCCAGGAACCCCATTTCCATAATGATTCACCAGGGTTAATAAGTTCTCTTTCGTTTTCGATGAAAATTGCCCCATTGTCTTCACCTTTGGCCCATAAGTAAAAAAAGTACAAGAAAAAATTGTCAGGTTGAGAGGCCATATCCTTTTTAATTTGTTTAACAGTAGTTTCAATCACTTTGAATGGCGATCCGACGCTACTCTCATACCATTTAGCAGCATCTTCAATTTTATGTTCATCAGAAAACACTCTATATTCGGACTTTAAAGTCAGAATATCTGAAGTGGAAATCACTAGAAGTACCCGGGCAAGATCGTCTAATCTCGTGAACTGCAATTTACCAGGCCCATCAGTTACTTTGGTATATACTTTATTATCCAAATCAAACCCAATTGAATTACCAAAGGAATAAAGATAAACCGGTGGATATCTGAAGAAAGAAGTAAAGATCCGAACCACTTTAATACCCAAATCACCAACTTTCTTAGAATGGGAAACGGCAATGTCTAACCCTGGATGTGGAATATCGGATGGGAGTTTGGGAGATTCAAATCCAAATTCTGAAGGAATATAAATTTTGGGCTTAATAGCTGCAAGTAATTTTTCAATTCCTCCAGCAATTGGAATAGCGTTTGGTCCAAGACCTTTAACTAAGCTAATAACAACATCAGTACCTTTCAAAGCTTCCGACAAGTCATCCTTGGTGATATCACCTGTTACAAATTGGATTTTGTCAGTAGATTCAGAAGATTTATCCTTGGTAGTAACAGCTTTAACTGGGAATTGGATTTTCGATTCAAGAAATGAAGATTCAATAACATCAATGAGTGGTTTTCCAACAGATCCTGAAGTTCCAATAATTGCAATTGTAGTCATTTCTAATAGGTTGTCGAATATAACAACCAGGTAATATCCTGTCTATTTATATTGTCCCTTGATTCAAATGGCTGCAAAATGCTTACAAATCAGATACAAGATGCCGGGTAACAGTCCACACCAATCTGCAACTCCTGTACTGACAAACTGAAATCTCCTGATTATCCCAATCTATGAAAAATGCTCCACGGTAGTTGTTTAATGGATAACGTCCAGAACCGGTATTTTAGGTAAATTTCTGGACTTCAAATACCATTCAATGCCAAACAAATATTCATATCAGAGCACGATTTTTTTGCATACAGATCCTGGTAACGAAAGCTAGTAATGAACTATACAATTATACGTAAAAGCCAAATACAAACACATATACACAGAACTATAATACACAATCTACATACAATCTACAATACAACAGCCTTATTCAATCTCACACCAGACTCCTGCAATTACCACTTCTATCTCACACGAAACTCGCGACTCAAGTTCATCTTGCATGTACTAATTCGCGGACAACTTTTCAACCAACCCAAAGCCATCATGGAATCCAGTTCCAAAATCCCATTATCCCATACCTTGTGGTCCCCCCATGATACAGTCAAGGATGCAGCCGAATCTTTGGGCATAACATTGACGGAAGAATCTGCCAAAAATTTGGCAATGGACGTAGAATATAGAATCCATGAAATCTTGGAAACCGCCATAAAATTCATGAGGAGATCTAAACGAAAACTACTCACTACGAGTGATATTAATCATGCTTTGAATGTGTTGAACATCGAGCCTCTTTACGGATATGATAATTCCCAGCCGGTCAATTTTAAACAAGCGTTGGTCGGAGCGAGTGGCCAAACATTGTATTATATTGATGATCAAGAAGTTGAATTAGAGAAATTGATTAATCAAGAATTGCCAAGAGTCCCAAGACAAACGACATTTACTGCTCATTGGCTTGCCATAGAGGGAGTTCAACCAATTATCCCACAGAACCCTTCGCCAAACGAAATTAAATCTTTACCTCCAGCAATAAGAGGTGCAACTTCTTCGATTTTAGGTAATAACATATTGAATATGACAGGTAATAACGAAAAGAATATCATGAGTAATAATTCTAAAACAAAGAAGGTTACCGATAAAGATACAGAGGTCAAACCACTTGTGAAGCATGTATTATCAAAAGAATTGAAGTTGTATTTCGATAAGGTTGTTGAAGTCTTGTTGTCGACAGACCCTGAAAAGGAAACTTTACAAATGGCTGCTTTAAATTCATTGAAAAACGATCCAGGTTTACATCAATTAGTACCATACTTTATTCAATTTGTTGCTGAACAAATTACTAATCAATTGAGAAATATTGATATTTTAACAACTATGTTACAGGTGATATCTGCTTTAACCGATAATAGGCTGATATTTTTAGATCCCTATGTTCATGCTTTGATGCCTTGTATCTTAACTTTATTATTGGCCAAGAATATCGGGGCAAATATCAAAGATTTAAATGATGAGAATAGTCAAAATTTATTAAAAAGACACCTTGCAGTTAGAGAATTCGCTGCCATTCTCCTTAAACATATCATCAATGTTTATGGATCATCTTATTCTACTTTAAAACCAAGGGTTACAAGGACCCTTCTCAGAGCTTTATTAGATAGCTCAAAACCAGCTGGTACCCATTACGGAGCCTTGTTAGGATTAAAGAACTTGGGTCAAGAGGTAATCAAATTAGTGCTATTAGGTAACTTGAAAATGTGGTATAGCCTGGTCATCGAAGAAATGTCCGAAGACTTTGCAAAAGAAGTTTTGATTAACAATGTATTAGATTGTTTAAACGAATTAAGAATCGAAAACAAATTAGAATCTGATGAAATGGATCAAGAAGTTTCCGAAGATGTCAAACAAAAATTGAGGGAAAGAATAGGAACACCATTGGCAGAAGATGTTTTGAAACTTTCTAATAATAGAGAAATTATTAGAGGAATCTTCTTCGGCGAAGTTAATATTTAAATTGGATGATTTACATCTATTATGTATCATTAATGTAATTTACGTTTAGTAGCTCTTTTAAATATTGAACCACTTTGTTTTTCGTTATCATGAGCTTCGTTATTTTGGATCTGATTATATGAAATCGGTGATCCATTAATTGATGATTCTCTTAAAGAATCCAAGAATGGGGAATTTGGAAATTCCATTGGTTCTCCAGGTTTATTCTTCCTTTCGGATGATATTATTACCAGCGGTGAAGAATTGACAGCAACTGGAGTTCTCAAGGCCTGAATAGCTAAACGTTCTTGAATCGGCGATAATAAAGGATCTTGAATTGGTGACAGATTCACCCCCTCTGGAGCCTTTGATATTGGGGTCTGAGTCACGTTTACTACTGGAGGTTTACGAGGTTTCACTGGTGTAGCCATGACCTGAGAGAAGGATTTAGCCGAATTCAATTTCGGCTTCTTGATTCGTTTAGGTTGTGAGAAAATCGAAGTCTGTTTGTCCAAGTCTGTCATAGATTTCAGTTTAGAGGCTGGCTTCGATAAGTCCACTTGTCGTCTCTGAAGATTCTTTGAAGACAAATTTGAATTGGATCTTTTAAATGACATTTTAGGAGCAAAAGTTTGATCGTCAAGATTAAGACCTTGTGGTTTTGGTAATTTAGGTCTTTCAAACTTAGATGAAGAAAGGGATGGGGTTAACCCGGAAGAAGATGGATGGGAACTTGAAGACGACGGATGACTCGATAAACCATGAGCAGAAGATGCACGGACCGACCCAGGAGCCGATTCATCGCTTAACTTTTCTGTAGTTTTTGTTTTTGATAAACTCTTTTGTTTTGTGGTTAGCTTCAAATTCAGGTCTTTTATACGATCTACAATATACTTTATAGTCAACGGTAGACTGGTCTTATAGTACGGCATCAACACATAAGCAACAAAATTGATCAACGTATTGGTCTTTTCCGTGTAAAGTGTATCCAAAAGTCTTAATTTTTCAATCAATAAATCCAAAGTTTGTAGCATTGTATAAGCATTAATATCAGATGACGATTCCAGAAACGTTGGAGGTTGAAGCTCATTATTGGTAACTCCTACACCCATTCCGATAAATGTTGGGATAATCTTTTTCGGATTGTTTTTTCGACGAACAAGACTTGGTTTTGATTTTAGTTTTGGTTTTTTCGTTTGTGCCGGATGATTATTGTACAAGAATTCCTGTTCAATAAATTCCATCGTCACAATCAATTCCAATAATATGATAATCTGTAATTGGGACTCCCTTAATTTCAATCTGAGAATAATGACATTCAACTTCTGATTATCGTATGGCAAATCATGGCTGGTAATAAATTCGTGTTGATGGGCAAGTTCATAATGTTTGTCTAGAAAATCAGTGGAGTGATCAAGGCTCTTCAATACGCCATATTTCCCCTCGTGTCTCGAATTCAACTGAAAGATAGGAAGAAGCAACTTGAACAAGTTTATTTTAGTGGCCAGTTTATCGATAGATAAAACCCTTAATCTAGATATGGCAGTCTTGGGGAAATAACTCAATGGGATAGACGTTGAATACAAAATACTATAATATCGAGATTTGATATAAGCCAAAGGATCCGTCAGTTGTTCTGGCGATAGAATTGATTGTTTGTTTGAAGTGGATCTCGATAATAAAGGGGGCTTCATGGAAAAAGAATCCACAACATCATTAGGAATCAACGTCGTTTCATCCACCAGTTTCACGTCGTTTGAAGCCTCGAAAGTTATACCATGTTTAGGCCTAGAGCTGTTCCATTCAAGGATCCCATATACATTTCCAGAAACATGAAATAATACCCCTTCTTTTGGAATATATGAACCTAAAGTATTACCAAATGAGACACTGAAAAAATTGCAACCATTGAGGGTAGTATGGACTTGGTTCAGGACATTGATGAGGATTAGGGAATCGGAAAAGCGTTCAGGAAATTGGCCAATATTGACAGATCGGAGGATAGTGTTGACTGTGATAGTTATGTTTCGTACAGACCCCGAGTCGTTGGGGATCACTGCATCGAAAGACGTTATCATACTACACGTCTACGCGTAGAATTTCACATCCATGGGAATGAGATGAGATATGATCTGCCAGAGATGAGAAACAAACAGGAACGACACTAGAGTAGGCTGACGAGCGAGACTAGAGCAGAGTGAAGAACGAGACTAGAGCACAGTGAAGAACGATGGCATAGCAGAATGACAAACCATGGCCCGCCACCCAAACCTTAGTTCCTTCATCGTCTAGTTCAATATAGTTGATATAACCAGTAGGCCGTTTGGGGAACAGTTCCTGCATATACCCATATACCCGACGCGGCAAACCAGTGGAATTGGTTGCGAAATTAAAAATGCAATGAATATGACATAACGAAATGGTAACAAACCTTAATCGGCACTAGTATGTGAGACATCTGCAAGGACCGTGAATTATAGGTATTGATGTTGGCGTCATCTGAGACATTCGCCAGAGTGATAAACCATTAATTGGACTATATATACAGATGGTCCGCCCCAGTGATATTTTTTATGGGGGAATTCCGGTTCTGACGCTACCAACAATGCCACACTCAAGCAGTATCACACTTGCCATAGAAAACGATGGAAGGTGCATTCTGGTTGAATCTGACATAATATCTCGGACATTCATCGCTTGGACATTCATCGCAATCCCCTATTATTGGCAATTGTCTTGTAGATAAAGTGATCAACGATAGCCCCTGCATTCTCCACCAGATTGCTTAATATGTGGATGATTACTTTTTCACAGCCATCGGACTGTCTGTAAACAAGATTGTCTGACACCTAAGTTCGCGGCGTCTTGTGTACACGCCACGCCCGACATTGCCAGACATATGCAAGGAACAAATTGTAGGTTGGTCATTCTTTGATTAACCTTAATTTACGGGATCGTTGTGAGACCAAAGTAAGCACTTTGGGTAGACCATGATATCATTCTAGTCTCTTCAAATTCTCTACATAGTACCCTTAACAACTCGACTTTAAACTCCTCCCCACGAGCTTCAACCTTATTCGTTGCGTGATTGTTTGGCAACGGTTACCACTGCATATCGCCTATTTGTCTGATACACAGGAAATATGACAGACAGACATGGAGAAGTTACCACGACATACACTCAATCCCACAAAAATTTCGCACCTTCACTAACAGGAAAGTGTCGTCACGACATTTTTAAAATCTGTTCAAGCACTAGCAAATTCGCAATTGCTAATTTGCAAGCTCAAATCGCCTTAGAGTAATCAAAATACGTCCAAGTAGGCACTAGACTTCGCACCAGTCTGGACCCAAACTCGAACGGTAATACTTTCGATTTCGCTTGCTTGGCTTTTGGAATTCGTCCCTTCAAAATTAGTTTAGATACCACTCTTTAAGCACGCATTATACGAATTCTTCAAACGAATTCTTGTTTCTTCTTTTCCGAATTCTTGAACGAAAGGGAACAAATTATTTTACCTGGTAGTGCGTCTTGCTTTGTTAACCAATACCACTAATTTTACTTCCTGCTGCGAATTGTCACTAGGTGTACGAATTCTTGATCTTTTAGTTTCGAAATTATATAAGTATATAGCGTAGAGTCTATAGAAGAACTACAATTTTTATACTACGTACCCACACCTGAGACCCCCGTACACCCACACCTGATATTTGCCCAGTAACAAATTAGATATAAATATATGAATTCATTTCTAGGAGCCGTACGGTTATGTGGCGCGGCCCTAATTTGCGATATGGTGGAATACCGTAATTTTTCACGAGGGCCGCAAACGCATAGATCTCCTTCGGTATCACCTTAGCCATTTTACTTTCTTGCAAAGGGTGTACAAAGATTTTGTCGACGAAAAGTATCCAAGAAAACCGTCTCTAAGATATTCCTCATTTAATTAGAACCTAATGTATGCTTTTTTTATTTTTTAAACAACAAATATTAAATACAATTAAATGAGCCACAAAACCCCAAACACCATACTCTGGATCTTCTCACCTTTCCAATGATCCACCATAGCGTGACGTCCAAGAGAAAAGGAATTATCACCAGCTTCAGATAAGAGACATTTTGATCAAGAAAAACTTCACAATCTGGTGATGCGTACCAAAGATTATTCATGAAATTATTAGCTTTTATCATATTACTATGAGTTCTAGCCTTTATCTGAGCCTTTGACCAATATAATTCATAAACCACACGATTATCCTTTGGGAATCCTTTAGTAGTTGGATTTTTCTCGATATAATCGACCAAATCACTTTTATAAGACATGGCTTCGTTCTTATCAACCACATTTTTAATAACTGAGCATCATCTTTGTTGAATCTTCTTTTTCTTCTCTTCAGATATCTTATCAAGATCAGAAAAATCAATGGCTGGGATGATGTTTTCACCTTCAGCAGCAATTTCATCAATGCTTTCAGATAATCTTTGTTTGAGATTGATCCACGACTGTTTCATTTTTTGGGATCCTTCACATATGCCCTTTTCAATCAGCATACAGCTCCGGAAACTTGTCCACTTTACTGTTATCTAAAGAGTTGAAGACAAAGGAAATGTCTGCACTACGTCTAACTTTAGCAGTTGAAATATCAGCGTGACGGATTTGAGTCTGAGCTACAGTTGGCATACTTAATTGGGAAATTATTTCGATAAATCAAATCAATTGCAAGCATTTATATTCGATGGGAAAAATCTGGGGTAAATCCCAAGTAGCGCAATTGGGTATTCCGACCCACATTACATATGTGCAGCATATGGTCCGATGTTGCATCGAGCTAGTGCAACTGTCTACAGAAGTGAACCAAATTCAGGTCTTAGATGGTGCAATATGGTTCCAAAAATACATAGAAACACATATGATAACAAATTTTATAAACGTCAGAAAGGGCAACGAACCGGTTATAGGTAATGTTCCCCTAGCATACCTGTGACATTCCCCTAGCATACCTGTGACATTCCCCACTAAAATCTCTAATATATTACGACCCTTGAACAGATATATATTACTACACAAATACATGTCTACGAAATTAAGGTAGTATACATGGAGATGACCGAACAAATATCGGGGTCCTTACATTTAATGTCTCTTCTCCATATGACTGGTCCAACTTACCAAACAATACAAACAAATGACCTTAACAAAAAATTCCTATGTACAGTGCTTGCAGAGAAGCACCGCACCCTCATTATCTGGATGTCGCAATACCCTAGTCGCGACATTCGGATATTGGAGGTTATTCATCAAGGAGACACTGTCTTGACATTTAATCGCCAGACAGGATCGGCAATACAGCCACCATCGAACCACTTAAATGATTATCATCATCTAATATTAGTGGCATTGTTAGTGTGCACGATCAAACCGTAGAATAAGGTTGATAATGTTTAGAGCATGTCTGGAGATTAGTTAAGCAGTGACCTATACATACCTTAATTAGTCGAAATCGGGTCTTTTGGTGCAAAATTATTCTTTTAATACTATTCAGTGCCTATTGTTTTATTTTTAGTCAAGAAAGCAACTCAAACAATAAACTTGCGGAAATACAGTTTATACAGTTGTGTCCGGAAAGTTTCCGTGATGTCTGTAATGTGAAACACTGGCAATTGACTTGGTCCACCTATATACTAACAACCCAAGTGTATATCCCGAAATACTAAATCATGTGCCGCCTGATCTATATAATCTACATTATGTATACTTGACCCAGGGTGCGGGGCCCGGTGAAGCGAACGCTGATCCGTGTTAAATAATTGCAAAATTGTGTGCACTCATTTCCCTTGCATACACATAAAATGTGTCTTGCATATCGTAGTTGTCATCTAAGATGACTGATTCTAAATGTCTTGAAATAATTTTAATCTCCTCGACAGACTTCTATTGCTTAGGCTAATGGGCTCAAAAAAAGAAAATTGTCTCCTGTTATTTCAGTTGCGTCACTGGCCAAATCCGGATATTCATGCTTCAGCAATATACTCGATGTCTTATTACTTGGTCCACACCGGATTTTCCATCATTAGTATTTAAATGATCCGACTTCTTGTTTCTCTTATTTTTCAAGATATTTTTGGAAAATCTCTCCTAATACTTGAAGTTTATCCATAACCATTTTTTATTCGAAAAAAAAAAAATCGGAAATCCGTTGATACTTTTGTAATTTGTAAACCCATTTCCCGTTTGTCAACTTTGAGCCAGACTCTTGACTTACAATTTATTTGGCAAGTTTTTTTTCCAAATTTTTTTCCAAATTCGATATACAAGTTTTGTCCTTTCATTACTTTTGTCATATATCAATAGATTTATATTTGTCATCCAATTTCCATCGTATTATTCATCTGAGACACTTTATATATCATATTGTCTCAACTTCACGGCGGTTAATATAAAGTAATTTTAACAGGTCGAAATATTTAAGGTTTTCCAAACAATAGTTTGAAACTAGATCACCAATTAATAAGTTTGACTTATTCAGTAGTATCGCCAATTGATTTGAGTTATATCGTTTCAAAGTCAATTGAATGCATTCATGATAATAAAACTGTCTGAAAATCCATCGACCTAAGATATTTAAAACTTGAGTATAATGTCAGAAACTTATCCAATCTCTTGTATTTCTTGCAGGAGGAAAAAAATAAAATGTAACAAGAATAAACCATGCAATCAGTGTAAAAAAAGAAACATAATATGTGAATTCCCATCAACTTTCAGAAATATTGAAATCAAGGACAATGGTAATGAAAATAAAGAAAGTCTTGATTTCAAACTGGACTATGAACAAGATGATATGTTTGAAGATGGTAATATTATGTCTTTAATCCATAAATTGAAGAAGGAAAGAGACGATGTCCTCAATAAAAACTATCAATTAAGTGAATACAACAAACTGTTGACCAAAAGAATCGAACAAATGAATATCCAATCAAATTATTTTGATAAATCGGATCTGAATAAATCAAATGATATCACTGCTAATTCGATAGGTAACCCCAAAGATGAAGACCATGGTAAGTATACCGTATCAGGTGAAACAAGTGAATTGGGTAATAAATACTATGGTCCCCAAAGTTCGAGTTTCATGATTCAAACTTTGAAGAGTAATAACCAAGCTTTCTCTGATCCAAATCATTACCCCAAGAATTATCTTGATCAAGATAATACCATGAAATTTGAAAGGTCTTTGAGGAAAAAGCCACTACCCAAGTTAAAATCGGGTGTTGCATCAAATGAAAATCTAGTCATGATTCATAAAGTAGTTGAAAAGTTCTTCCAAAATTATTCTTCGAACTTCTACAAAACGTTCATTTCAAAGATCAGTTTGGGTAATTTTTTGAACACGTATGATGACATAGATAATAATCTATGGGAAAACGACGATGATTTGTTGTTACTTCTAATGGTATTAATTTTCGGGTTAATTAGATCAACTCCAGTTGAAGTAAATGAAATCTTTGGCGTCAGTCGTACAGAATGCAACAACTTTGTTTATGATTTGATCCATAACAATTTGATCTACAATTTTGAAAAATTAAGACACAATTTGTTAAATGAATCTATTCTTACCATTCAAAGTTATATACTTTGCACAGAATATTATTTCATTGAACAAAGATATGAAGAAAGTTGGTCAATGATGTTTCATGCTACATCAATTGCTTATTCCATCGGACTTCATGTAACCCATAAGTTAGAATTAAGGAAAATTAATGAAATCGATTTAAATTCTGGTAGCGACAGCACCTTAGAAGAAAGCGATTATGATGAAATGGAGGATATCATCAAATTAAAAGTTTGGTTCTCCTTAAGAATATTAAGCGACAAAACTTGTTCGGTTCTTGGTAGACCAAATCCAATATCCACCCAAATTAACTCGGTAATTTTGAAATATAATCAGAACTTTTCAAACATCAATTTGAGCCAGAATACCACATCAATTTTACTTAAAATTGGATTAAGTGAATGTCTTAGACTATCAAATATGATGCTCATAGAAAATTTTATGATCGATTTCACTTTGAATGATTTATTAACATTGAACTCCAAATTTGAAAAGGAAATTTACTTGATAGAACTCTATCTAAGTGAAATAAGCGGTGGAAGTCAAAATGCAATTGAAGAAGGTGGTAGCAAGAGTTCATTCTCGGGTTCATCATCAAGAACTACCGAAGGTATTGAATCAGGATTATCGACTACATTTTCTTCTAATCCCGCTCAATCAACATCCGAAGACCCTGATTCAACTAACGAATTGAGTTATGATGAATTAAACTATTTACCAATCAAAATCGAAGAGATTGACTTATTGAACGATTTAATTGTCTTTTACATCAACAAGGCCAAATTATTTGAACCTTTTATACTAAAATTCACCAAGATTGATGATGAAGCCATATTAATACTAAGCAATTTATCAAATTCCATTGTTAATTTTTTGAAATCGATTATCAGATTGTTTGAAGTTTTTGAAGATAAATTAACCAGAAGAAAAATATTCAATTTGAAAATTGGCAAATACTTCAGAGTTAATTTCCCCTACTTAAATTCTTTCATGTACCAAGGTATTGTGATAATTTTCACATTATTAAATTATAAATGTAAGGATTTCATCAATTTACGGTACAGTGAAAAATACGATAATGTTAAGTTTATAAAATTATTGAAACAACAGATTAATCATCTTTTGATGATTGATAAGAATTTTGAAGATAGAATTTGGTCGATTAATATAATCTACCTTGCCAACAAAAATTTGGATTTAATCGATTACATCGAAAAGCAAATCTATCAAAAGCCAATAAGCGATGAAGACTTTGTCAATTTAAACAATGTATTACTTGGAGATCAAAATTATCCTCAACAAGCTATGCCATCAAGTGGCAACATGGATATGATGTCTGGTAGTCCAATCAACATTGGAACATCAAATCAAAGTAACAATGAATTTTTGAAATTCAATTTAAACGACCCATTCTGGATAACTAATCCTGATAATCTACCATATTATTTGAGTTCTCCAACTGAAGCATTCCAGCCAGATCCAAGAGAGAATGATTTAGAAATTGGAGATTTTGGCCAAACTAATATTCAAGGACCCGAAACTGTGGGCGGGGCTATTACAACTTCTGGGGCTAAATTACCAGATTTATCATCCAGCCAAGGTCGTAAATCATCTCATCAATTACAATCGACCTTGAACCAAACTCTGGGATTAAATTTGAATGAATCATTTCCAGATGTTCCAATCAAACAAGAGTCTAACGACAAAGAATCTAATGAACGTAATAAGAAGATAAGACTAGATGATTTCGGTTATCTTCATAAGTAGTATGTGATACTGTAATATAGATTAATAGATATTTAAACAATCATGGTTATTGGTGTAAGGGGCTTTCTAAACTGCCGACAGCGGCCGCCCACCCGCATTATTAATCGAGACATGTAGTTGGCCAGTTACATACAGGACCACCCTCCATCCCCAGGAACATTATTAAAGCGGTTCCCCAAAGTGCGCGAGAACTCCGAACAAAAAAAGTGGGAGAAAAAGAATCCGGAAAAGTTCCTACCGATCTCTAAATTTAATCAAACAAAATGTCAGGTTTTAAAAGATTTGCTGATCAAGTATTTACTAAACAGACATTTAAATATCTTTTTACAACTCATTTCTGGGGGCCTGTATCTAATTTCGGACTTCCAATTGCTGCTTTAATGGACTTGAAAAAGGATGCCGATTTAATCAGTGGTCCAATGACTGGATCTTTAATTGCTTATTCAATGGTTTTCATGAGATATGCTTTAGCAGTAACTCCTCAAAATTATTTATTATTTGGATGTCATGCCCTTAATGAAGTGGCTCAATTGGGTCAAGGTTTCAGATGGGTCAACCATCATTATTTTGCTTCAAAACCTGAAATTAAATCAGCATAATTAGAGTATATAATATATGTACAATACGAGTGATACCTGGTAGTTTTAGTCGAAGATTGATTTTATGGCATCCGTTTGGGTGGCCCCGAATTCTATATCTTCTTCGTCTCCGAAATCAATATTGATTTGATCAATCTCCGGCTCACTATCAGAACTTTGGGACTTGGGATTTCCAGTTGTCACAGGCTCTATACTTGTATTGGTGGTGGTACCGGTACTCTCAATTTGATCATACTTTTGATAACTCTTGGTTATCACGTTGTCTACACCAGATTCGCCTTCATCATCATTAGTTAATTGGATTAAACTGACCTTAATGGCACTTTTGGTAGTATAATTGAAGACAATTATATCACCAGGTTGTTTGAAATAGATATCGAAATCATCAATCTCATCCATTTTATGCTTAATGAGTCCTACAAGGTTAATGAATATCTTGAAGAAAAACAATTTGAAATTAATGAATTCGTCATGATTACCAGATATACTACTGTCATGTAAATCATCAATGTTCAAGGATATGGTGATTGACATTGGTTGTTTCAAATACTGATTATTTTTCACGATTTGTTTGGTGAATCCATTGAACAAGATTTTCCGATTTTTCGTTTCAATTCTGAATTCTTCCGTTTGGTTGGGGATCATATCTATGAAATCCTTCAAGATCTTATGATCTATTTTGATGTGTTTAACATCTTCCGATTGGTGATGATTGGCTATATATTCATCAGCGGTAGACGCCTGTATGCTTTTTATTGGATGGTAATTTATTTGGTACTTTTTAACAATCAAATTCCGTTGGATATTTATAAGTAATTTGAAATCATGATTGAAACTAATTCGAAAGTTGATTAGACTATCAAGATCGAAATTTTTGAATAAAACTGATAAATGACTCGAATTAACAATAAACAGATACGTTCTTAGCACCGGATCATAACCTTCCTTTATGCATTTATCAAATAATACATTAAATTTTTCAAAGAACTTATCATCAAAAGTCACCTGAGCTTCACCTGTCTCAGTGCCGTTAATGGCAGAAACCGTAAGACAAGATTTCGAAATACTAAATTTGATTTCATCACTGAATAATGATAATGAAAGTAATGATTTACACCATAACAATTTGTTTTTTTCCAGTTCAATTGATGCAATAAATGACATTCAGTAAATATTTTCATCAGGTGATGGTGACTCTCGTGCTCGTGGTACGAGTCGTCGCGAGTCACCGCTGTGCATACACCACGACCCCACGAATTTAGCAATAAACGAGACAAATGCCCAGACACACCGTCAATAATTGGGTAATTGGCAATGAGTTCAACGATCCTAGTAATAAACCCAAATTCAAGTACCCAAGTCACAAATGACATGAAAAATAACCTACCTGATATCCCCGGAATTGAGTTCCATTATTACACGGCTCCAGAAGAATCACCCAAAGAAATCGTTGGAACTGAGACGTCTATAAAATCGGAATTGGTAGTACTGAAGGATCTTGAATCCAACCATCACTATAAATACGACGGATATCTAGTATGCTGTTACTCCGATCATCCCTTGGTGTATTCATTGAAAGATAATGTCAAGTGCCCTTCATTGGGTATCATGCATGGGTCATTGCTCTATGCCATGCAAGATCCAACCGTCAAACTGATGATTATTACTAGTGTTTCCAGCTGGAATGATTTACTTGATGAAGGGATTAAAAATATATTTGGCGTGGGAGAATTCCCCAAATATATGGCCAAAACCCGGAGCTTAGATATTAGAGTATTGAGTTTGAATGATCCTCAAGTATATAAACAGTTAGAGTCCAAGGTTGCCGATTATTTACTGCAAGAACCAGACGTAGGTAGAGTACTTCTTGGGTGTGCGGGTATGGTAGGTTTGGATTCCAAATTGAAGTCATCATTTCCCCATATTGAATTTGTAGACAGTGTCAAAATCAGTGCCCAAATGTTACTGGCTTTAGTAAGACATCATCAAGATAGTTTATAGAAAAATATGATTTATCTATACCATTTCTATTTGGGTAACCCCGGTGCTAGTAAGCGCAGTTAACGGGTTAGTAAGCGCAGTTACTACGGATTAGTAAGCGCAGTTTGCGGTCTGCATCTGTCTCTCATGCTGTCATTTTTGCAGCATCTTTTTGCAGCATCTTTTTGCAGCATCTATATTTCTAAAGAGTGCATCCATACAAACTGCCTTTGCAAAAAGCTGTTGATAGGCAAATGTCAAATTTAGAAAGCCGTCATTTTTTCTTATTACCAAAGCTTCTTCGCCAGGGACCAAGTCATCAGCTATATCAAACTTCGTCTTAGCTACTGTTACTCGGGGCTCTTATTCTGCACTCGTGCGGCACTCGATCCGATAAGCAGCAAATCGGCCCAATTTGGTTATTTGCACTTTAGTCGACATGATACAGTATATAAAATGTGCCAGATCCTTTAAGAACTATTTCTCAACCATGTCGAACAGTATGTATCCGATATTAGGACAGACAATAATCATAAACCACCTACCATATGTATAGTACCCTACCATGGGCACATGATAAACGCTGTTATTCCTTTTTCCATACTAACCTAGACCTTATTTTATACACCGCAAACACTCCCAATGGGCAAAAAATCCCGCCACTCTTTGAACTTTTAAACTTAAAGTATGAACTAAAAAGCGTCGATCTCTATGCCGGAGAACAAAAAAAGCCGGAATTTGTTGAATTGAATCCTAACGGCAGAATCCCCACATTAGTTGATAATTCAACTGGTATTGCCATCAGTGAAACTGGTGCCATTCTTAACTACTTAGTTGATACTTATGACAAAGATTTCAAATACAGCTATAAACCAAAAACCAAGGAATACTATCTCCAATCGGAAATTATTTTTTTCCAAATGGCAGGTCTTGGTCCAATGCAAGGACAAGCACATTTCTTCGAGACCTTTGCTCCAGAAAAAATCCCATACGCCCAACAAAGATACAAGAACGAGACCAAGAGATTATATGGGGTACTTGAAGAATACTTGAAAAGAAATGGAAATGGCTATTTAGTAGGTGATCATCTTTCCATTGCTGACATCATTTGTTTCCCATGGGCGTTAAGTCTTGAAGCGCTTGAGGTGGATATTGATGAATTTCCTTTGGTCAAAGAATGGACCAAGAAATTGGCCGGTATCCCTGAAGTCAAAAAGGGTGTTTTCGCCTTGGATACCCCCAGATTGTGGCCTAAGTATCTCGACAACTAGGTCCAATCATGGCATAATTTACATAAACAACAGAGAAGTATATAAGTAGATAATCTTACCACCTGGGCTTTGTTCCTCAGTGTCTCTCAGACCTGTATAAAACTTCAATATGACAATATGCGATTGCGAAAGTCTCCACAATGTCTAAACCATCTCTCATGAATAGAATATTACAGCGAAGTTCCACAAAAGACTTGAATTCAAGTCCAGAAGCAGAAGAAGAAGAAGAAGACCCTTTGCCACCACTTTCCCCGGTGTCTTTATCCGGCTACAAACCGAATACAAAGCGGAAACTAATGACCCAAGAATTGTCTAATAATATCAGAAATCTTTTACCAGGGAGACTCCAGTTATTTGATGAGTGGCAATTGATATATTCCATGGACCAGGACGGGATCTCACTTAATACACTCTATTCTAAGTGTGATTTGGGTCATCAACTTGATCAATTGAGACGCCAAAAACAGTTACAAAAAGGGTACGGAGATCAAATCATTAATAACTTTATAACCGCCAATGGTTATCAAAGGGACTATAAGCGTCCAATTGGATTTGTCATGGTTATAAGAGACGATAGAAATAATCGGTTTGGTTGTTATTTGAATGAAAATCTTAGACCCATGGATCATAAACGGTATTATGGTAATGGGGAATGCTTCTTATGGAAATTAGAGAAACTTGCTGTTGATCATAGATTCAAAGCGTTTATGTACACGGGCATAAATGATAATCTTGTATACTCCAATCATGATTTTATAGCCGTGGGATCTTCCAATGGACAGAATGGATTATGGATAAATTCCAACTTACTAGAAGGTGTTAGTTACAGATGTGATACTTTTGGAAACGAAGTTTTGAATGGTCCGGGGGATTTTGGTGACAATCCATCCATTGGCGAAAAGGGTGGGAAATTCAAGATTTTAGGGCTAGAGATTTGGAGAATCGGCACCCTTGAATGAACTTGATGAGAGATGGACCCCAATTCCAGGACGTCATTTGAAGGGATCACAACGGCGCAAAGACGTCAATGTTGTCAACATTGATAAATGTCAATATTTGCCAATAAACATAAACAAATATGCCATGAATCGCCCATTATCATATTAAACTAATCATTCGATATTTCCCTAAACACATGCATTTGAGCCATTTGGGAATAAGTTTCTACCAATTAGGGTTTAAGGCGAATGTCTGCGGCTAACTGAATCGAATGGCATTTATTAAGTTTCGAGATAGGGGAGAATTAAAGTAATGATACTTTACACTTTGTTTAGAGAGAGTATGGCAAACAAACTATAAGGTAGAGTATTAAGCATTGGCCCCAGTTATACAGGTTATAAATAGAATTATATAGGAAATCAACAACAATGGCCCAACTAGCCGAAAAAAAACTGTTGTCGTATTTCTTATGCACAATCGGTAATTGCTAACGACTACCATCTTGGGCCTATTAATTTGTCAACACAATTAAACTAATTTTTTAATATACAGGTTTAGGACATGAGAACAAAAGAACTGGCGACAATCCAACGTAAACTGCCAATCAATTCCCCCTTTCTAATTTCCATCATTCTTCTATATGACAATACATCTAAAATTATGATATTATTAAGTTATATACTATTTATAAATTTTCGTGCCGTCCTATGTAAGATTTTCAAGCCTTGTTAACATTAATTATGGTTCCTCAGCAATAATTTTTTGGGTGTGAATTTCACAAAAACTATTATCGTGATTTCTATGCGAGGAACTTCTCTATAGCTAGCAACTTCCTAACTTTTGATATACTCTTCAGCTAGATCGAATGATTATGTGGTCACGGACCCGCAGGTCGAGAGCTTAATTTTGTTCTTTCATAACCTTATTTCAGTCGCCATGCACTAGATCTCCATGTGGCTTTTACATACATTGATTTGCTTAGCGTGTGGTGGACCGAACTTTAAAATCGTTGGGCGAGCTGGCACCGCTAAGCTTGGAGCCACTCAGTGAGAACACCAATAATTCCGGGCAATACACATCTGATGTGACAATGCATCTATTTGATGGGGACAACTCTGAAACATTAGTATACAAGACTGACGTTAGTTTAATAGCCGACTAGATATTATTAAGAAATTAGTGTTTCAGATCATGCAATGTAGATCCAGATCAGAGAAGAAACAATAGGGACCGGTCTTACCACGGCCATTCTGAAACAAATAAAGTTGACGATTCCTGTATATAAACTAGTCGCTTAAACGTTAATTTTATTTCAATTATTTGCGATTCCAAATTAAGGTACAAGATTAATAATTGCCCTAAACTGTTGCCAGTTTTTATACTTGAAGTATTCATCACTTAATTGCTCTCTGGTCTATCAACGCCCTTAAACTTTTTGACATCAATGGCCTGTCGCCACTCCTATTTACAGCAGTTTTTCGATATATGTGTAAGCTTAGGGATTTGCGATTTATTTTTTATGCAGCCTTGACGAAATGGTTGCAAAAGTGTGGATCACCGTCGGTAACTAGTCACCAATCGGAATCTCTTTTCGAACCGACGAATAGGGATTCTGTATTTAACTGAGTAACTTACGAACTTGGCAGATTCAAGGCGATCTTGTGTTTACATGATATGCACATCACGTTTTAAGTTATGCACAGTGGCTTAATTTGTCGGTAATATTCTTTTTTATTTTTATTTCGAATTTATTTTTTGCGGCAATCAAAACTACCACATCTTCTATTTTTAACATTTTGCAGCATAATCTCGACCTGTGTGTTTCATAAATATCGAGTATATAAACACCCTCCATCCTCTTTTTTTTCTTGCCAATATTATTAATATTATTCATTCGTTATGAAGGCTTCCCAAGTTTTATTAACTGCAAGTTTAGCTTCTTATGCTATCGCTACCTATGGTAATGATGGTGGTAAAGGCCATGGTGGTAAAGGCCATGGTGGTAAAGGTCATGGTGGAAAAGGTGGTGAAGATTGTGATACCACTACTCCAGTAGTTCCACCAACCCCAACTACTGATTGTGATACCACTCCACCAGTAGTTCCACCAACTACCCCAACTACTGACTGTGATACCACTCCACCAGTAGTTCCACCAACTACCCCAACTACTGACTGTGATACCACTCCACCAGTAGTTCCACCAACTACCCCAACTACTGACTGTGATACCACCCCACCAGTAGTTCCACCAACTACCCCAACTACTGATTGTGATACCACTCCACCAGTAGTTCCACCAACTTCAAGTGCTCCACCAACTAGTAGTACTGTTAAGACTTCAAGTGTTCCACCAGCTTCAAGTGCTCCACCAGCTTCAAGTGCTCCACCAGCTTCAAGTGTTCCACCAACTTCAAGTGCTCCACCAGCTTCAAGTACTGTTAAGACTTCAAGTGCTCCACCAGCTTCAAGTGCTCCACCAGCTTCAAGTGCTCCACCAGCTTCAAGTGCTCCACCAGCTTCAAGTGCTCCACCAGCTTCAAGTGCTCCACCAGCTTCAAGTGCTCCACCAGCTTCAAGTGCTCCACCAGCTTCAAGTGCTCCACCAGCTTCAAGTGTTCCACCAACTTCAAGTGCTCCACCAGCTTCAAGTACTGTTAAGACTTCAAGTGCTCCACCAACTTCAAGCACTCCAAAGTCTTCTTCTGTTGAAAGCACTAGTGTTACCACACCTCCACCAGTAACTACTTCAACTGAAACAGATACTGTACCTCATACTACAGTTGTTACTGTTACTTCTTGTGAACATGAACAATGTTCTACCACCAAGGTTACTACCGGTGTTACTGTTGTCACTGTTACCACTGACGAATGGACTACCAGCTACACTACTTATTGTCCATTAACGTCTTCAGTTCCAGGTACTTCAACTGAAACGACTGTTCCTCCAGTGCCTTCTTCTGCTGTTTCCAGCTCTGCTCCAGCTTCCAGTGTTGCTTCAACTGAAACGACTGTTCCTCCAGTGCCTTCCTCTGCTGTTTCCAGCTCTGCTCCAGCTTCCAGTGTTGCTTCAACTACTGAAGGATCTTCAAGTGCATCTGCTTCAACCCCAGCTATCCATGAATCTTCTGTTGCTTCCACCTCAGTTGTCACTTCAACTCCAGGTAAGTCATCTATTGCTTCCACATCAGATACTACTACTGTCCCAGAAGATTCCACAACCACTACGACCGATATTGAAACTACTCATATTACCGTTACTACTTGTGAAGATAAAAAATGTGAAACTTCAACTCTTACTACCGGTTTAACTACTGTGACGGTCAGTACTGATGATAATATCACCAGCTATACAACTTATTGTCCTTTAAGCAGTACTAAATCCAAAGAAACTCCAGCCACTACTGAAGGTTCCACTGAAACACCAGCTACTACTGAAGGTACCACTGAAACACCAGCTACTACTAAAGGTACTGAAACACCAGCTACTACTAAAGGTACTGAAACTCCAGCCACTACTAAAGGTACTGAAACTCCAGCTACTACTAAAGGTACTGAAACTCCAGCTACTACTGAAGGTACCACTGAAACTCCAGCCACTAAAGGTGCTACTGAAACTCCAGCTACTACTGAAGGAACCACTGAAACTCCAGAAACTCCAGCTACTACTGAAGGAACCACTGAAACTCCAGAAACTCCAGCATCAAAACATGCTACCGGAGAAAATGAGGTCCCAACCACCTTAACCAGTGCTGCTTCTCCAGCTCCAAAAGCTCCAGCTCCAAGTGGATCTCCGGCTGATACTCCATCTTCTCCAGAAGAAGAAGATACAACTAGTTATGTGTACCAGACACAAACTGCTACGGTTGCTTCCGAATCTGAAGGACCAAAATCAGTTGCTGCTGGAGCTCATTCTCCTTCATCAGCTGCTGATATTTCTACATATGAAGGATCCGGTAACAAAGTACCAATGGCTGGATCTTTCGCTACTTTGATAGCTATTATGTTGACCATGTTCTAGGTTCGAACAACATTTCTTTCTTATACCTTTTTCACTTTGGGTTTTTCTTTTCATATACTTTTTTAGATTATCACGTCATTCGGACTATTTTTCGTTCTTAAAATATTGGGTTTTGTAATTATATACTATACTTCGTAATATAAAAATTAATTATCAGTAGCGGTGAATCGCGTAGGTGCAAAAATCTCAAACTGGCTGCAAAAAACAAGAGAGCGCAAAATAATATAAACATAAAATTTTATTATAAACCTATCCATACCGTTGAGGATGCACTATTCACAGGAAAAAAAGGTGGAGGAACATAAGTTCGAAATATTGTAATTGTTGAAATGAAAACTTTTTTGAATGCAAAAACAAACATGAGTCGTAAAATCATGAAAATATATAGTGAAATGATGGTCCTTGTGTTGAATTGGACCATCATATTTGGCAAGTTGAGTACCTGTTGTCCTGCGACAGTGAATTAAATAAAATCAGACAAACTAAAGATAAAACAGACTTTGAACTTAAAGTTCATTATTCAAACCTTCAAATATTCCAAAAAGCTGTTTAGCGTTATCGGTGAAATTGTTATTAACAATATTAATTAAAACAAATTCTTCACCAAGACTCTTCAAAAATCTGATGGAATTTTGAACTTCTTGTTCTTTATCTTTAACAAAGTCTTTAGCAATATCACTTTCAAAGATTCTAACCCATTCAGCGATCAAACTATAAGCTTCGTCTTTCCAAGCTAAGAAAGAGTTCCTTTCAACAATAGTTGGTTGGACAATTTCTTCACCTGGGAAAACCCCCCAAGTAACAGCATTGATGTCGCTATCATTGGTGTTAGTAAATAATTCTCCCGATTTGTCTACCGCATAATAAGTTAAAACTTGAGCATTATCATTATGTTTTGAATTGTAAGAATCTACTTTATCGAGGAATTTACTTAAAGTTGATTTATGACAGAAGAATTCCAAATATTGTTTTTGAAAAACGTAACCATTCTTTGGCCCCCAACCAAAAATCTTATCATTGGATCTAGTGGCGTTAAGAGGAGGTTGTGAATTAATGGTGATGAATCCATTATGGTTCAATCGAATCAAATCATCAGCAATAACCGTAGTATCATCACCGACAGCACCATCAGACCAGGGCATTGATTTCAATTTCCCCTGTAAGAAAGAAATGGTCAAATCAGCAAATTCTTTCAAAGATTGAGGATGACCCCATAATTCAAAAGCTCTTTTAGGTGATTGTCTTAATAAATCAGCAGCATTCAAATCAATATCACCAAAAGCCGGAGAACTTGAATCACCCCATCTACCGTTTGGAAACTCGTCCCATGTAGAAGTACGGGAAATATAAGAATGTTTTCTATTTTGCCAAAAAATTGGACGAATAGCTTCCTTTTGTCTTGAAGGGTTTAACGATTTTCTCCAAGGTAAAACAGCCCCTCCAATTGTTTCATGTGATTTGACTTGTTCAATAAGGGACAAGCTTTCCAAACACATAACTGTGGATCTTTCCAAATTCATAGTATAGAAATGTAAATGTTTAACGTAACCAGAATCAAGTAATTTATTACACATGTCACTAACCAATTCCGTACCCTTTTCTCTGACCAAATAATCGTCATCTTTGATAGGATCTAAAGCATCAAGGAAATGTTGTGGAACTTTAACTTCTGACCATTTAGCTCTTCTAATAAATGCGGCATAGGTAGATATTGGCATAATACCTGGAATAATTGGGATATCGATACCGACTTTTCTGATTCTAGAACACCAATTAATGAAATTATCAGCATCATAAAACATTTGGGTGATAATAAAATCCGCTCCGGCATCACATTTTTCTTTCAAGTATTTAACAGTTAAATCTTGATCTGATTCTTCTGGATGTCCCTCAGGATAAGCGGCAACACCAATATTGAAATAATCACCATATCTTTCTCTGATATAGAGAATCAAGTCCTTAGCATACTTGAAATCTCCTGTGGACTCTGACCCATCTAGAGGTGGATCACCTCTAAGAGCTAAGATATTTTGACATCCTGATTGTTTGGCTCTTTCCAACGCTTCATCAATAAGAGAAACAGGCATATTGGTACATGTCAAATGCATACAAGTTTCCAAACCCAAGGCTGATTGGGCGGTATAAACCATCTCATTGGTTAAAGAAGAAGATCTACCACCTGCATTCCAAGTAATATCGATAAAAATTGGATTCATATCGTACATTCTATCCATTCTATCGTAAAGATTTTGTACCCCTTGAGTGGTTTTTGGAACGAAAAACTCAAACGAGAAGGTGGCCCTTGGTGGACTAGGAGAAGAATATGCCTGATTCAATTTTTCAGAAATCCTCATGGTGTATTAGCTATAAACTATTGAAAATTTTAGAAGTCGATTAGATCAAACGTTGAATGCGACCATTCGTCAAAATCACGTGGGAATATACGACTCTCCTATATTAGCTCCTTTAACGGAGACAATGTACAGGACCGGGCAGTGGAAATAAGACTATAATTCATCGTTATCCCATTCATCACCGTCGATACCTACGTCACTATCTACGTCGGTATCTTCATCGACATCTTCATCTACATAATTTTCTTGTGCTTGTCTCTTCAACGCCGTTTCTTGTACCTGTATCACGTCTCTGTGAAGCGTCTCCCATTCAGGTAATAACCGTTTTGCAGTATCCAATTTATTTTCATGGGTCTTTGGATTATTACACAAATCAATATTCTTTGCTGATTCCATGGTATCATCGGAACACCAGGTTTCACACCACAAATATTCTTGTGGAAGACTATAAATTGGAATAGTTCTTTGCATGTTGTTTGGTAAATCTTGATCTAAATTACTTAATGAATTTCTATCTGATGATAATTTCTGGTAGTGGGATCTAAGTCTGTCTCCAGCTCCGATTTCTCTGAACCTCGTCAAGTTGACTTTGTATAATGCACTAATATGATAATTCAAGTCGTCTTTCAAAACTTCTTGCCAGTATCCCTGTTTCCAGAATCGGAAGCCATCCATTTCTTTACGACTATCACACATGGGTACGAACCCATATGGAGCATCTCCCATGTCCAAGTCAACCAATTCTTGCATATCGGACCGGCTGATTTGATCGGCATCTACAAAAATCACCTGTTCCACATCAATAGGGAATAAGACATCGAGGAATAATATCTTATATGCCCATATAATTCTTTGCCTAGAGACTTGTCTTCTGAGCCAAATTGGCCATTTATAAGACACATATTCGTATTCGAAATTGTACTCTTCGGCCAAACTTGGAAGGGATTGTTTGAACTGGGGAGATAAGTAGTCGGATATCAACCAGAATTTGACAGATGATTTAGTGTTGTTGGTTACAGATGCCATCATAATTGATAAAAGACTTTCGTAGATATGACCGCTGGCAATTGAAAATATATTTATATCAGCGTGTTTAACTTTGGGTGCCGAGATATTAGAATCGGTCCTCTTCACCCGGGGTCTTAATACTAACCCATCCAAAGTGAATATGTCAATTGGCACAGATTCTTGTGCAGAGGTACTTGAATCAAAGGGGTTTGAACATGCAGATAAGATATCATAGCTATCGAGCAGCTGTGGCGACTTCAATTCCCACAGTCCACTATTTGCTGCAAGCTGAAAGTATCCCAAATTAGTCATCACTATAGTATCCTTACTGTCTTGATCTTGTGTGATGCTGAGGGTTAATCCCTTGGGTGGTAAAGCTGTTGTAACTTCAGTAGCATAACCATCAATCAAAATATTGTTAAGTTCGTATGTCACTGATTGCGGTGAGTCTGAAGAAGAAATGGTGTCAAGATCGAGATTTTCAGACGTGAATTTCGGTGATGCCAACCATCTCTTTGGAGCGTATATATCAAGAGAATGTTTTCTATCCAGGACATCCAATGTCACAGCTTTATTTTCTTCGATATATCCTTGGCTATCAAATGATAAGGGATACCCGGCAAAATTCCCATAGAAGTACCGTCTTATCAAAGAATTAGGATATTCGGATTGTGGTTGTATCAATACCCTTGTTCTCAAAAACGGAAGGTTTATAACACTTTTGATAATGCTAATTATTTCTTGGGAATAAGGTATCATTGGGTCGATCAAAACGAACATGTCAACAAACGGCTCTATATCGTTGTCAATGACAAAGGAATTGTAGATATTCAAAGACGAGAAGTCGAATCTGGCAACATCGTCAACATATTTATCGTCATCGATATAAAAGGATTTCATTACTCTTGAAAGTAAAAGGTCTTTCCAATCATGGAATTCAAGGCCCAACGAAGGCTCGTAGAACTCAGACAAAGTCTTTTGTTCAAAAATTTCGGGATATTTAACCATGAAGTTATCGATAATGGACAATCTAAACAGATGTTCGAACTGCATTATCGAATCCAATTTCTTCAAAGAGAAGGGCTTACCAAGTCTGAAATATCTCGAGTTTACAAGCATGAAAGAATGATGTGATGGAAGACCTTCATCTGCCACCAATTTCCTGATATTTTGATGAAGAGCGTATTTCTTTTCGTTATCTTTAGCTGTCTTGGCTGCTTCGATTACTTCATCAAGCATGGTTTCAGTTAAAGTGCCCTGTGGTAGATTCTTAAGTAGACCAGAAGTTGAAAAGTCCACCACCCTCAACAGCACATCAAAACTCGATATTCTCATATATTCAAGAGTATTAACAAGTTGCTGTAGAACGACAGAACTACTAAGATCTCCAAAAATCCATACCTGAATATCGTCTTTTTCCACTATGTCCGATTCCTTTCTGAACGAAACTGATAAGTCCATTAACAGTTTTGAAACTTTTTTATATTTGAATCCACTGCTATCTTTTGGAAAAACGGTAAGATCACGTTCTGGTTTGGATCCTTTATAAAGATATTGTCTCATCGATAAGCCCACTTCACCTTTTGATAAACCATTTTGCAATTTGGCGATATCGAGGCCTAGTTGTCTGGCCATTTTTGGTCTCCAATCAGACGCCAAATCTGCCATAATACCATTGAAAATGACCACAGGTTCTGTGATTGAAAACATTTCGAGAGTGGTCTTATAAATATGAGGCAACAGGTAATCCCCAATAGGTACTAAATCAAACATTTTCTGAATATCTTCATCTGACTCGCTCATATATGATTTATATAAGAAGGCAAGTGCTTCAGTTGGAGAAGTAGTATCATATAAGAAATAGAAATATTTTGCCAATTTTAAGTCCAATTCAGACTCGATCATTGGCATAACACCAAGTCTTTGAGGAATTCCATTATCTAAAATAACTTTTGAAATGGTGAACAAAGATTTAACTTGTTCTTTATCTGAAAAATGAATTACAAATACAAGATCATGAACATTCTCTTTAAGAGGCGGGATTCTCCCCTGAATTTTACGAGCATCTTCACCAAGATATACTTCCTCTCTGGCAGTAGGGAAGTCCTTGTAGATTTCATCCGATTCAATATCGTTGATATATGCAATTCCACCTTTTTGTACTGTTCTGCCTGGAATGAATGCATGTTCAAAAACTCTATATCTATTCTCATCGGTACCGGTATTATACTCACTTAATTTAACGGCAGCATTTAAGGCAAATTTTATCAACAAGGTTCTTGCTTGATCGAGGTTGAACCCTAGCTCCATAATTTCCTGGATAATATGAAGTTCATTTTCAATTCTATCGACTAAATGGAAAGCGTCGAGTTCCATCCAGTTAACAGGAGCACCATTCAAATATATACCTACCGAATCCTGAAGAGATCCCATAGCTTGGTTTGCAGCAGCATTTCGTTTCACTTTTGCATCAATTTCAACTGAATTAAGGTCGTCGACTTTATCTAAATAATTACCCAATAAATCATTCAACAATTCATATTTCCCTCTGGCACTACCTTTGGACGTCAATACTTTAGAAGCTATTTTAAGACCCGCCGTTTTAATGAATTGCTCGGGAGGTTGTGGTTCAGAGTCCTTGAGGGAAAGCACTGCTGCATAATTAGGTAAAGTTTCAGCTGTTGGTTTGGAAGGAGTATATCTCCAGGCAAATCTTAATTTTCCGGCTTCAGCACTTTGAAATAAGTTACTGAACATGCTTTTGAAATTAGGGTCATGTAGCCCACCATAGAATACCAACACCGGAACCTGTTCATTAGTACCTATGATTCTATCGTACAGCTTTAATTCATGTGATAAATCACTTTTTTTGGTGATTTCAAGAGCAAACAAATCATCCGGAGTACAATAAACCCGATCCCCACTCCATAGCCAAGAATCCGGTCTTTTTTTGAGTTTGGTGCCAAAAGAATCAGTAGTACAGATATCACCTCTCTTCTCAAGAACCTTGGTATAATCATTATAGTGAGAAACGATTCTGGGAGTATAATATTTTGCAGCAGTTTTCAAATCGACAAACGATTGATTGATTGGGCTCAAATTGGCAGCCGCTTTTATCTGTCTATATACCAATTCGTCGTTATCAACACCAGCGAAATCACCAAAGTCTTCATCGATGTCCACATCTTCATTTACAAGAGAGAAGACACTGTGAGCATATAAAGATTCATCAACTGCAGCAATTGATTCCAATAATTGGAGATAGAAAGGAGCAGCATATGACCCGTACTTCAAGTCCACACTCAAGGTACTCCCCAATCCATATTCGAGTAACAAGATAAATATAATAAAAAGGCTTCTCATTTATTAAATATATCTGGCAAGACAATCGACTGAAAAATAAGGCTCAGAAAATCAAATGTAAAATCAAATAAATAATTCCCACGCATGTCCCATTCCCAAAAATCACTACGTACAATTGACCCTTCGTTGTATGAAGGCGACGACATGGACATACCAGTTCTGTCGGAGGATTCAGAAGAATACGTTGAAAATGGCGACAATTTGTTTGTGGAGTCCAGTGATGATCTGGAGTATCTTGATGAAGAAGAGGCCAAGGAAGATTATTTTGATAGTCTTCGAGAGGTACAGAATATCAGAAAAAGACGTGAACCAAGAAACGCCAATTTGGACCCAAAGGAGGCTGCAAAACGTGAACGGCAAAGACTAAGAAGGAGGTTTCTTTTGAAAGCTAGGGATAAAGATAATGACCCGGAAGTTAAACTACATCTTTCTGCTGCTAACGAAGCTTTCGCATTGGGGAATTATAAAGAGGCCATTAAACATTATAACGAAGTTATACGTATAGATCCTGAGAATGTTCAAGTGTACAAGACATTGGGGGATATAGCGTTTAAAGATGAGCGGTTGAATGATTGTTTAAGATACTGGAAATTGGCGGCCAGTGTAGCTAGATCTGATCGATCATTATGGGCTATGGTTGCCGATTTAAGTGTTCAATTGGGTCATATACATAATGCTATCAACGCTTATGGAAAAGCCATTAATTGTAGTGATGATGATGATGAAGAGGAATCCGAGTTAAAGTCCGATTATATATATCAAAGAGCCCTTCTTTATAGAGATATAGGCCAATTGGGGAGAGCATTAGATGGTTTTAGAAGGTTACATGAGAAACATCCTTCGAGTCCTGATTTTCTTAAAGAATTGGCCCAGACTTACGTAGCCAGTAAAAGAGAGAATGATGCTATTAGACTTTATTGGGATGTATTTATACAAAATACCGAACCGGATCCCGATTCTCTGCCTAACGATATTACAGAATTTGATTGGACAGCCTTGAATATCTTAACTGATTTATATATCTCGAAACAAGCATGGGAATTGGCTATAAAGGTCATTAAACTTGCTGCTCGGTTCTTACAAGGACGTCAAGAAGAAAAATTTTGGGATGATCAAGACAATGATGCTGAATTTGATGACAGAAGAATTGAATATTTGAGAAAAGTCAATGCTAAAGCTGAAGCTTTCAGTAAAGTTACCAAGGATATTCCTGTGGATATAAGGTACAAATTAGGTTATCTTAGATTACAACTTGATGACATGGATGAGGCCATGAGACATTTCAATTTTTTAATGGATGAAACGGATGATGATGATATTGCTGATCTTTATATGGAAGCCGGTAAAGCCTTGGAAGCTAATTATAAATATCAAGAAGCTTTACAATTCTTAACAAGGGTTAGTCAATACGATCTAGAATCTATTACGTCTCTTGCAATTTGTTATCATGAATTGGGCGAATACAAAGCAGCCAGAGATACTTATAGAGTTATATTGACTGAGACCCCTGATGATGCTGATATTAAAACTTCTTTGTTAGAATGTTTATTCAACCTTGGAGAAAATGAGGAAGCAATTGAACTAGAAAAAGAATTAGCTGCTATCGATCGTCTTAAACGGGGTTTAACCAAGTCTACCGATGGAGAAGGCTTCCTTATTGCTGAGTCTCAAGGCGATGGTATTCTTCTAGGCAATAGGCCTGTTAAGAAGGGACAAAAATTGTCTGATGAGCAAAGAATCAAAGCGGAAGAAACGGCCAAAAAGAAAGTTATGGATATATACAGGCGTATGACTAAACTGGCGGATGATTATCGAAATGGACAAGCTACAGCTATTAACACTTGGTACACTTTAGCATTTCGTTTAATTGAAATTTTCACATCAATCCCAAATTTTTTCCCAAAAGATAAAAGTAGAACTTTCAAGGGTATTGTCCAATTTAGAAGGAAGGGAAATATCTCATTGGATGAAAGGATTGCCAGACTTTATGATCTTCAAGATCTAGATGGACAAAATGAAACTTCAAGACAAGTTTTAACTGCTCAAACTGAATTTAGAGGACTTGATTACGATAAATGGTTTATGATTTTTGTTCAATGTGCATTGTACGAAGCTACATACAAACATAATCTAGAGTATGCCAACTTAATCATAAATATTGCTCAAGAAGTCAGTGTTTTTATTCAAGATAAATATCGTGAAGGTCTCTTGAAAGTAGTTAAATTGATTTTTGGAGTCATTGGTGGAGATTATCTGACACTTGTGACTTCCCAAATCAGACACTTTTTGACAACAAATCAATTCTCCCCGTTTATCTTGAAATTATTTCTTTGTTGTTTTCCATCCGGTAACGATGCATGGGAAGCCTTTGGTAATTATAATCATCAGAAATTTTTCTTGCGTCAGTTGAAAGGATTTGATTCAGTGGTTTCAGGTGAAAAAATCACCGGCATGGCCACAATCACTGCCGATGTGAAAGGGGCCAGACTCGGCGAAGAATCACCCGGATTACTTTATATCTATTCTAATTTATTAGGTGGGAATAGAAATTACATCTCACCTATCGTGTATTTGAATAGAGCCTATAGGCTTTATAACAAAGACCCAATGATTTGTCTAACCCTAGGATTGGCCCATGTTCATAGATCTATGCAAAGGCTAAGTTCCAATAGACATATGCAACTTCTTCAAGGTATTAGTTACATTCTTGAATATCGGGAACTCAGACTTTTAAATGCCACTGATTATGAACAACAAGAGGTGGAATATAACATTGGGAAGTTGTTTCATTTAATTGGACTTGTGAGTGAAGCAGTGGTCCATTATAATAAAGCATTGAAGTATCACGATAAATTGAAAAATGATCCCGATTTTGACTTACTGGCAGAGATTGCGTATAATTTAACTTTGATTTATAATGTCAATGGTAATTCCTTCTTGGCTAGAGAATTAACCGAGAAGTATCTCACCATTTAAACCCAATATGTAAAATAGTGTAATGTATGTAAAATTATAACCTGGACTATACGCAAAGGTCTCAGTCTCACTTCTCAATAGTCCCATCTCATTCCATCTCATCACCATGGTCAGATTGAAACAGAGATATATCCTTTTTGAAGTACTCCAGCCACCTGCTGGATCCACCAATCCCAAAAGTGAAGAATATGCAATATTCACCAATTTTTCAAATTCACCTGCCGAAGCTCTACTATCACTTCATCGTCAAACCCCCAATAAAATTAATCCAAAGACCATCTCAAACGCTATAAAACAAACCATTCAAGAATTTTATGGGGATTTCGGGGCCTCATTTGCCACCCAATTGAATATCAAATATTACAACAATAAAACATCCACCGGAATAATACGATGTGGAGTCCAGAATTTCCAATATATCTTGGGAGCCATGGCCATGATAAATCAAATAGAGGGTAGGCCCATTATATTGAGATGCACTCATGTTAGTGGCACCATCAAGAAATGTGAACAGTACGCCATAACACGTAATAGAGATTTGATGGTTACCATAGAGGTGGACCAGAAACGGAAAATTGGTCAGTTAAATATCATTGAATAGACATGCTCCTCTGGATCAAGAGCTCCTCTGGATCAAGAGTCAGAGCACTTAGCGGGTATGCGCTTGTGAGGCCAATACATAATCAGATAAATATTTTTCAGTACTAGATAATTTCCTCTTCAACACTAGCTATGTCTGTCGATTACTCTGTGTATCTTGTCACCGACAGCACGATGATCCCTGAATCTTCCACTTTCCTTAAACAGGTGGAAGATTCGGTCAACGGGGGGGCTACGATTGTCCAGTTACGGGAAAAGTCCATATCGACACTTGCTTTCGTTGAACGGGCACGTAAGGTCCATGAAATAACCAAATCTAAAAACATTCCGTTGATAATTAACGATAGAATTGACGTGGCTCTTGCAGTTGATGCAGAAGGTGTCCATGTAGGGCAAGATGATATGCCAGCTATTGTTGCTAGACAATTAATTGGTCCTAATAAGATATTGGGTGTAACTTGCTCAAATCCAAAAGAAGTAGAGATTGTTTGTAATGAAGGGGTTGCTGATTATGTGGGAATTGGAACGGTTTATAAAACGTTAACCAAGACTGATACAAAAACTCCTTCAGGAACTGGACCTATTGGAATTCGTAAGATGTTGAGAGTTTTGCAGCAATTCAATTTGGCAAAACTGGAGCTGGAAAAATTAAGATGTGTCGCTATAGGAGGTATTAACGAACGAAACGTTTCAAATGTCATGTATCAATGTGTTACAGATAACCAGAAGCTTGATGGGGTAGCTATAGTTTCATGTATTATGGCCAGTCCTAATGCTCGTGAAGCCACTATTCAATTGAAGAAAAAAATGGATAATATCGTTTCTTGGGAACAAGATGATTCTGATCAAAGTATACCAGATATTTCGGGAGCATTAGTGCATCACATTACCAATAATGTTGTGAAGAACTTTAGTGCTAATGTGACTCTTGCTATAGGAGCATCTCCAATTATGTCTGAACTTGGGGAAGAATATGAAGAATTCGCCTCCAGCGTCCCCCACATTTCTCTAGTACTTAATTTGGGGACACCAACAACCCAAATGATGGGATTATTTGCTCATGCTATCCAAGTTTATAATAAGCATGATAAACATATTGTGTTTGATCCGGTCGCTGGTGGGGCAACTGAGGCCAGACTAGAATGTTGTAGGACTTTACTAAATGCCGGTAGAGTCACCGTCATCAAGGGAAATGTCGGTGAAATATCAGCGATTTGGAAATTATCGTCAACGTACCAACAAAAAGATTCAGAACATAAGCTCATGAGAGGTGTAGATTCAATCGCTAATTTACTGACATCTGATATTAAGCAAATAGGTACTGAAGTATCTCAAGATTTCAGATGCTTTGTGGTGATTACAGGAGCTGTGAATTACGTCATTCATTCCGAAACAAACAACATTGCCCAAATCCCGGGTGGAAGTGAATTAATGGGAAGGATCACTGGATCTGGATGTTCTTTGGGTAGTACCATCGCAGCATTTTTGGCTGCAAAAAGCCCATCGACTGCAAATAAAATCGAAAAGTTAAACCTCTTTTCCACAATTGTCAAAGCTGTCGAGTTATATAACCAAGCAGGGAAGGCAGCAGCCGAAAAGGGTTCAACTCCCGGCACTTTCATCCCCCATTTTATAGATTCCCTCTATTCATTATCCAAGTGAAACTCTAAATAGGCCAATAAATCCGCGACCTTCTATATCTTAATGAGAGCCCCAATCCTACGCGTACAATATGGTAGTACAAGGGAAGAGAAAACCCAAGGAAAAACCTGTTGAAAGACCACCTCCTACATCCCGAATAACCAAAATCGCTTCTCTCAAAAAACACCCCGATAAAGAATACGCTAATTCCCTTTTACATGATGTTGCCAAATTAGTAGCTCCCATAATGCATGAAAATAATTTCAAGGTCGGACTACTTTGTGAAATGTTCCCCAAAAGTGCAAACTTATTAGGGCTTAATGTAAATAGGGGTCAGAAAATCATGCTACGTCTTAGGCATCATCATAACTCCAAGCTGTACTTGCCTATGTCGGACATAATAGGTACAATGCTCCATGAACTTACCCACAATCTCTATGGTCCTCACAATGATCAGTTCTATAAATTTCTAGATAATTTGAAACAACGATTTGAGGAGATCCAGTACAATCCAGGGCTGGTGCAAGGGTATTTTTGTGAAGAGAATAAACTTGGGGGACGGGGCTCTTTGTTCAATGAGTTCAAGAGTATTAGAGATAAACGAATAGAAGCCATGAAACCGAAATATAAATCTGAAGTCCGGAAACTCGGGGGTGTACTCGGGGGTGTCAAAAAAACTAAAGACCCTAGGCAAATTAGGTTACTTGCGTTGGAAGCAGCAGAAAGGAGGTTGAGAGATGCAAAGGCTTGTAATTCAATGGAGCGAGAACAAGCAGAACCAGACGATGATGAGCTTGAGATAATTGATATAAGTGGTCCACACGAACACGCCACAATTGGCTCCAATACGTCTATAAAACCAACCATCGATATACCAAATGGTTCTGGACCACAATCTCTATCGACAAAATCTCAACCACCCTCCAAATCCAAATCAATATCAATGTCAAAACCACCGTCTGACATTGAGATAATCGATCTCACACTAGACCAAGACTAAAAGATCTGGTCGTATCTGTTGCGCTTTGTTTCCCAGCCATTGCGCGGGGCAATACGATCGCACTGACCTGCATCACCTTTTCACGTTCAGCAATTTTCTTATAACAACATGTCAGATATAAATTTGTCCGATCAAATTGAAAAGAAACTTGCAGCCAATGGAGGAATTAAGGGGTTGACGGGATCCAAACCTACATCGGGGATTTCGACACCGACGACCATTGAAAAAACTGATTCTGTAATCAACCTTACTAAACCTGCCTTATACAGTATTTATAATGAGAACTCAATTACGGCGTTGAATGGAGATGATGACAGTGACGCGAATGAATTGTTTGTTAACACCACGAGGGTTGAAACGGTCGTTTCGGAAGATGAGCCAATCAAATCGAAAGATTCTGTTTCTTTGGTTTTGTTCAAGTTCGTGTTAAAGGTTGCAGTATTAACTGGGTGTGCATTTTTTTACAATGAAATTACAAGACATATCAGAAATAATCATATAAACTCCAATGCTCATACATTTCAACCATTATATTTAACAGAACATTTCATCACCGGTTCTTTAAGAAATGCCAAACCATTGTCTGTCATCATTGAAGATAGTCAAATAAATTATATTGTCGTATTGACTATTCAGGGAATTGTAATGGGATTACTGCATCCTTTTTTAGATTTTTTGATTCCAGGTGAATACAATGGTAGAATCTTGACCTCGAACCCAGATCCAAAGAAAAGAAATGAACCAGCTACTCTTTTCAATGATACTTTAAGACTGATGATAACTTTCTTAGGGATTAGTTACGCCATCAGGAATCTTGAATGGTCTTCTCCTTTACAAGTATCTGTTGTCTGGTCATTATTAAGTCCATGTTTATGGTTAATTCTAGATGGTACTATACCGGGATTACTTTCGGGAGTTGCTGTTACTGTTTATGGATGTCTCTTTATATTATTTATGAACTTTGAGTTTATAACTACATACTCGACAACTTTCCCCGAATTGATTCCTATCTGGTTATGGACCAGTAGTTTTTTCTTCTGTGGAATGATCATTTTCGGTAAAATTGGTAGAGCCTTATTTTAATAGCTAGGATTTAGGATATTTAATAATATACACCCGCACGACCGGAAAATAAAATCTTCGCATTTTCACCAATTAGAATCGAAACAAAAGTAACCATCAATTAATCATGTCTGGAGGTCCCGTACCAGTTTGGAAAAAATATACTTCAGGATCCGTTGGGATTTGGGAAAAATTAAGACGTATTTTGGTCTTGGTACCAAATAGATCAACTGGTAATCCACTTGTATCACATTTCCGTGCCGTCCCACCTGGTGAAAGAGTTGAAGAATCAAAAAGTTATGATGAAAATGTAACTATTCCAAGTGGTGATATCAAAGATAATGCATATTTTAGAAGGGACTATAGAAGAAACTTTCCTCAAGTTCATGGATTTGATCAAACTAGAGTTTCTGGTTTATTAAAATTAGGTTCTGCTGCCCAACCAAGAATAGCCATTGGTAATCAAGGTACAAAAGAATTAGAAGTTTATACTTCAAACAACCAAGTTAGTTTATCAACCACTTTGAATACTATTGATTCAAATGTTGTTAAAGGTGAATTATTGGGTTCAGCTGGTGAGCCTATCGTTGCCCCTTCTTTAAACAAATTTTCTTGGAAAATCTTAAGAGAACCTGAACATGGTATGTATAGTGATGAATATCCATGTCGTATTTTCACTGAAGATAAGTCTGCTCGTCCAACTAAGTAAACTAAATTTTGCATCATGTACTTTATTTCCATAGATAATATATCATAAGTTATTCATTGTAGTTTATATTTGATATATATTTGTTCAAAAATCCCCATCCCATAAACTGAATTCCAAGCTATAAGATAATTGATTGGCGTTTTATCTATATCCTCCATGAAAGTCTCCATTGTCTGTTTTGTTTCGCAAGGATGTATTGTGAAATATGTCCCCGGTATTAGAGGGTGATTGTCTATAGTTAACGGGACATGTTTGATTAGTCCCAAATCATCGATATTACACTGTATAGATTCCTCTATTTCATCACCAGATTTCTTCAGAACTTGAAAGTATAGTACCGGCACTTGGTAAAATAAGTCATACGATATGATCATATTAATTATCACTTGAGTATCCGGGGTCTTTAACTCAAGAACTAATCTTAGCACTTTCTGGCCGACGATCGTATCAACAGAATTGGAGATTATACTTAACACATTCTCTTCATTTGTATCCATATGGTTCACCACCACATCTTCAAATATTTCCAATGCATTATTAAACTCATCACTGGATAATTGCATTACCTCGCTGATTGACTAAATAGAATTACTGGTAAGACTTTTTAGAAAATACTCACATCCCAGATAAAAAATATCCGTTTCATATATTGACTATAAACAATGGGATAACACATTACACATAATTAGATCACTTCACCGTTCAACAGGAATTATACTAAAGGTGATCGTAATCCCCTGAAATGATTCCACGGGTAATAACTATACTGACGGTATTTAACGCATTAAAAAAAAACCAAATAGAATGGGGCAGAGACCCAGCTTTATATCAGGATTGATTACTTCTTCTCTTCATCATTGGCAGATTGCTCATATAACAAATTCAGTTTACCATTAGGTAACACACTAGCGTTACTAATTGAATTTCTATTATACATTTCCTTTACTTTTTCAGCATTAGGGTGATTTAATGGAATTGTTGAAGGAACAGATGCTTTACCGGTGCCAAGTTGTTTTTGCATGGCATAATCTCCGCTATCAAAGTATTTTTTTTCCTTGATTTTGGATGATAAAATCTGTTGTCTGGTAGGTAATTTCCCATACATTCTGTAAATTTTCAATTCATCAGGGGATAATTTATCTAAATCCAAGTTTTGGGTATTTTTTGGAGGACCTAATGGATCATCTTCATTTAAAGACATGATGTAGAATTATTGGCAAATACCTATCTGAATATTCATGACTTAAAAGTTGCGACAATGAAGCACGGGCGGTCGTGCGAAGGGATAATGCAGATGCCCATTATCTTGTTAGACAATTAATGGGATGATATGATACAATAGAATTGAAATATTCACCAAGTATACTATTATATCATAAACCTCAAGGGGAATTGGAATATAGTTATTGGGTAATTTCTCGATAATCAATTTAAATTGAGGAGTATCAAGTATTTCATATTCAGAACTAAAGGTTTTGAAATTGGGGAAATAGTCAATTACCAAATACATATCAAAGGAATCCAAGGAAGCATTGAATTCACTTGAATAAATGAACTTGTGGGAAATTTGGAAGTCGATAGGTGTTGTGGCTGGCCAGCAGAGTTTAATGAAGAATAAACTGTTAGATTCAAAAGTCGACTCATTATAATTATTCAACTTCACCAAAATCGTCCCATTATCCCCATCTTTCACCGACTTTAAATCAACGGTTGTTTGATTATGGTAATCATTTTTAGAATAGGAATATTTATCGAGTATTGGATATTCGAGTATAACTGAATGAGTGGAATTGATGGTTTGATACTTTACGTTTTCAAAAGATGCAGGATATAAAGGAATATCAAAATAATTAGGAACTTTGAGTATATATGGTTCGGTATTGGCATTGATAACTGATACCCATATTAATGTTAATAAAATTGACAATATCATTTACGCCAGGTTTTATTTTATATTTATTTTTCAACCTGATGCGATTCGAAGACCTGGTACTTGATCAAATTGCAAAATCAGCTTTTTCCCTACGTTAAGTTTCAATCGTTTTACCAGGGTGAATGGAACCGATTTAATTAATCGTTCAAGATACTTTTCATCAGTTTCCCAACCTGAGAAATCTAAAGTTTGTAAATGGGGGAAGATGATGCCATCTAGAAACACCTTTAGCCTGCTCATCATAAGATATTTAGGTGTAGTTTTCCCCTCCAATACAATGGCCAATGAATTTATATTGGTACCGTTGGTGAATGGAGAGTCAAGAAATTTGGAAAGCCGTTCCAGGTAAAGAAATGCAATTTGTTCGGTGTATCGTAGTTCAAAAGTAACTAAGGAATTATTCTCATTGAATTTAGATAATGTGAAAGGATATTCCCAAGTACAATTGATCAATTTTAAAACCCGGATATTCGGAGTACCAGTGGTCTCATCCCAATTGAAATGATACCCATTCAACACCAAAGTAGACAAATTAGGAAATCCTCTTAAATGACGCAATTCAAATATCTTTGGTAAATTGCTTGATTTAGTTAACCGGTTAATATTCTTGGGGTTAGGGTTTTCTGATAAGCTCGATGTTTCATTATGCTCGAGATCGTAGTATAATTCCAAGTATCTAAGTTGTTGATGGGATCTATATTTCAACCAATTCGAAGAATTAAAACTATTGATACTAATACCATGCAAATAAGGTAATAATTTACATATATCTTCAAAGATATTTATCTGCCATTCCCCATAACTATAGGTATCGATTAATCTTATTGACTTGACCAGGGATCGTTTTTTAATCAAAAATTGTTGAAATTGTTTCTTCTGGAAATTGAACCAAAGACCTTTAATATTAGAAAAGATAAATCGATCTAGTTGTTGATAATAGTGGGAATTCAATAATAAAAGTTTACAAAATTGATCTCTACCACAAAGATCTCGTATTTGTTCAATTACTTGATCCGGTAGAGTGTATAAAGTGACTTCACGCTTTACTCTCTTCTTCATTAGAATGTATCATTTATTGATTACTGGTGAAAACTGCGACTTTTAAATTATGTATATTTTTGTTTGAATTTGAGGTTTTGCCAATTGAACTGGTGTTTTTATTGTGCTGCGAATACCTTATATTCCAACAGATTAAAATCAATGCTGAAACAGTTAATACTGATAAATGACATCTCAACCCGGATAGTGTTGGGGCTATATCAACTACAGAATTAGACAAGTCATTAACTACATCAGTTCTAGAACTAAAGATTTAGCTAAAATAGACCATTTGGACATCATAGTTAGAAAAGGCAGTTGGTCGAAAGCGTCAATTGATGGCGCTACTTCTACTTTCATGCATACAACGCAAATGGTGGCTCGTTTCATGAAAACATTTGCAATAGAGATAAAAGGACTTTACGTGAACGTGATTTAATTGAGGCTTTTGCCAATGTTGACATGAGAATGATAAGTGATGGAGTCTGGAGTGACAGCGCTGACCTGATTCTTCTCTCACAAAGAGAGACGGAAATGACGAAAAACTTCTTGACCATGGTCAAATGCATATCTTAAAAGATAACATGCCCACGTATGTTGGTTATCAATATATCGCTAGACATGAAGGGGCACAACAAGTCTTCTTTTATTGATAAAGGGCTGGAAGATGATGCATAAGATGTGGTGGTGGGAGTATATGTAGACCGTCAAACTACATTACCGCTGAGGGTGAGTTATCAGTAGTCATCGATCTCCGATTATAGTCTCTCCAAATCACCTTAGGCCACGGCTCTGATATCTGCATCTCAATCTTCCGCACCTTCAGTTCCAACAGTTTTTTGAGCTTCTTAACTTCCTGGCTGCGTATGAATGTAAATCAGTTATTGCAACTATTAACTACACTCATTCACAATTCAATTCAAGAGATATACACTGATCTAAAGACTAATATTTTTCAAATATTTCCCTTGGGAGCTATCATAAATATTGACCAGTACAATCCTCCATTTGTCACCAATTTCTTTCGGTTAGTAAATAAATCAGACGTCAATACCGTGGTGAAAAATTGTATCAATTTCGGTTGCTTGGGCATTGATATCATCTACGGGTTTTCCAGAATATTCATCTCCACTTTAATTTGTAGTTTAGCTGTATTGGCTCAATCACTTGTAGCGTTTGGTATTATAATTGTACTTGCGTATCGCTGGGAAGCACTAGATCCTGATAGACTATTTGGATTTAGTTTAGTAGCATGAGACTACCGATATGGGTAGTTCCGGTATTATCATCGATTTTCATGGCATTTGTTTTGAAAAATTATACTAGGGGTATTCATCCAAGTCCATTTGATGGCCCATTATTTGATAAATGTAAATTCAATCCTGGTGAAAGATTTACTTCAAATGATATGGTGAAATCTTGGTCGATCTTTGGTATTTTTGTATTACTAATAAGTCTATGTATTGTTTGATTCAAATCAATCTTCTAATGTATAATGATCAAAATGTAGTTGGTTGAGTATCCCATACGATAGTAACTGGACCTTCATTGACAATATTCACATCCATCATTTCTCCGAATTTCCCATCCTTTACTCGTTCTTCCCCTAGATATCCTTTAAGTTGCGTCAAGAATGTATCATAAAGTTCTTTAGCTAATTGCCCTTTCTGGGCAGCATGGAAATCAGGTTTGGTACCTTTTTTTATAGTTCCATACAAGGTGAATTGAGATACTGATAAAATTGAAAAAGTATCATCGTCCATGACACTTTTGGCCCATGGCTTTCCAGAATATTTATCAGTATTAGTGGCTGTTGATACTTCAAGATCTTCAAATAATCTGAGTCCAACAAGTTTCTTACTTAATTTACTAACATCCTCAATGGTATCTTTGGTAGAAATTCCGACCAATACCATAAGACCTTTACCGATTCTAAAGTTAGTTTTACCATTAGTGTTTGTGGTTGAGTTTCAAGTGTTGATACTTACGATGACACTAGTTGGCTGTCTACTGTTACAGAGGCACTTTTAACTTTTTGAATAACTACTCTCATGGTGTCGATGCGATGGTTAAATAGAGTAGTGTATAGAATATTGAGACGAGTATTCTTCACGTCCATTACTATTTAGTCTTCCAGAGTAATAAATTTAATAAAATATACCAACCCGGCGAATATTTCCTTGCCAACAGGTACGATATATTTGGATGGTAAAAGGAAGCCATGATTCCCGGTATCTCTTAATTTCATTTGATAAGCCCAAAAAGCTTTATTATGATACATGAAATCCAAGGCAGTTCCCGAACCCAAATCAGGTAACAAATCACTATCTTTATCTTGACAAGCAGGTAACACATTATAAAACTTGCCACTGTCTAACCTAATAGACTTTGAAATTCCATAAGCTAATTCAATTAAATTCTCTTCATCTCTTGGTTCACTTGAACAGGAATAAGCATAAGGAAATAAAATCTCTTCTGAATAAGAATGTAAATCGATATATCCATATATTTGATGATGTCCGTTAGTTCTGTTGAGATAATTCTCCCATATTTTGGCTTCATAAGATTCATAAGGTTCTTCTCCACTATATTCTTCTCCACAAGGCCAATCTTCAGATTTGGTCCAATGGAAATCATATGAATGATCTATATCGATACCAAAACATCTTGGTAGAATGGTCTTTTGACGATTCTTTCTCCACAATCTATCGGTGGTCCAAGTATATTCATAGCCATCGGGATTAGATACTGGAACAAAAATAAAATCAAGATCTTCAAGTATACTTGGTTGACCCTGATAGGCCTCAAGTAACGAGTATAATTGGTAACAAACAGAAGATACAGAAATCCATTCTCTCGCATGAATACCTCCTGTGATAACAGCAGTTTTCTTGTTACTATGATCTCCTTTGATATCATTAGATACATGAACAATTCGGTACGGTCTACCTTCATAAGTCTTTCCAATATCTTCAACCAGAACGATTTCAGGGAATGACTGTTGAATAATATCAATCCATGCATCAATAGTCTCCAATGGCCTATAATCCTTGAAAAAAAGTTCAGAAAAAATGTCTGCTTGAGTAGCGTCAATCACTTGTTCAGTTGCTTGATATTTATACTTCGAACCTTCAGCAAAAACCGATTGTTTATGGTTTTCCGGATATGTTTCAAAGACAGTTTGTGCCAAATCATCAATCAAAACTGAAAATTTCAAGCTCTTATCATCGTCGTATTTGGCCAATAACTTTACCAATTGATCATCAGACACTTGAATATCAATTGTCTTACTGGTAGACGATTTTGACCAGACACTGGCTTTGTCTTTACTTTTGAGTAAATATTTCAAAGCATCTTCGTCGCCATTATAGTCGAATCTAATCACTTTGTCCTGATGATATTGGGACAAATTTATTGGTAATTGTTCATCTAGTATATTACTATAATGTACCTGAGAATTTTGCGGGGATGGGGTGTTCAAGAAGGGATTTTGGAAAGAAAATGATTCACATAAATTTAGAGCAGCTAATATTGCCACCATAGTGACAGTATTATAGCCGTACATGGTTAAATAGATTTAAAAATTTGAAACTATACGATCTGACCCCAGTTTTAAAGAATTTCAAAGTTGAGGAGAGAATTTTGCTAAGCCAGTGCTGGTTTCTCAGTCGTGTGCCCTTGGCACTGATAAGGCAATTTGCTGATTAAATATTTCCGGCGAAAAATTAAATAGAAGGGCATATTTGGCATGTGGTGGAGAATATATGACATTTTGGGGTTTCTTTTGAACTTAAATGGTCTTATAGAGGTATGGAGCTTAAAAATCCCCGAGGATATGGTGAAAGGAGGCCAATGGCAGTACCTTACTAATATCTCTATTCTCATGACTACCATTTACTTTTTCGTTAAGATGGTTGCAAAACAAAGACTGATATATTTGGCATCTTTGCAAAGATTATGTTATAATGTCGAGTTTGTGGTGACTGTTACATATTGGACCCTTCATTTAGGATTTCCCCATTTTTTGAATAGTGGCAAATTCAATGTCAGTTTATCACTTGATATCAAAACACATTTATTACCGTATATTCTATTAACTATAAGTGTTTATCAAGGGTCTATAACGACAAAAAAATTCAATTACTATCTAATTCTAATCTACTTTACCAGTTACTGGTGTTACATTGAGTTTATTTACATGAATGATGTGGTCTTCCCGTACCCATTTTTAAGACATTCGTCATTTCCTCAACGAGTTAAATGGTTGATCGGATTTATTACTATGGCTTGTACACATGAATACTTCACTCAGACTTTGATTTAGTTTTGGTTTCACTTTTGGTTTCAGATACTATTTCTGGTTTGATAAATAAATCATAGACATATCTTAACAATAAGAATTGTATCAAAGCGGATAATCCAATCCCCCAAAATATAATACCTCTGGTAAAACTAGAACCAATATTTAAAAATGCATAAGGAAAGATGCCACCATTTGCAAAATCAATTATAGTGTTTAACCATATCCAGTAACTTGAGGTTAAACCAATGAATATGATCGTAGCCATTTTAGCAGACATACTAAAATTGGGCATGAAAAAAAAGAAATCAGTTGCTAAAGATACGAAAGGCATCAAATGGATCGACAAATCTACCACGAGTCTAATTCTCACGGCTTTATCATTCACTATATATTGGAGGAAAAATAACCGCAAGGGCCAATAAACAGTATTAACAACCGCTTCTGCAACAAAAGCAATTGTATGGATGAAATTCTTTAATTCAAACAATTTTTCCGATTTAGTTACGTGACTTATCAATCCTAGAGCGAATGTAATAATCGATACCACCAACGAAATATTGGTCAAAAATTGCCAAGGACCGGCATCTTTAAGATTAGGAGGTAACTCAAGTTGATTAACATTGTAAAGCCCGTAGAATCCGATTAAGATTGACACTATATCTATGGTCAAAATGATTGGATTTCCCACTTTTCTTCTCGTACTATTTTGATTGGCTCTATTATACTTTGAGGTCATGGTAACCTTAAAAATATTATTTAAAGTCTCGCAATATTGCTTAATCCAATATATATAAAGCCAGGTTTTCTTATTCTCAATTTATCACCCGGCTGCCTCTTGTCGCACATGAAACAAGAAAAAACATTTTTTTATCACCGTTCTAGCCGATCCCCAGAATCTGTCAAATAAATCCGATTTATCATGTCACCTCACAATTCAAATTTAGCATTTAATAATTTAAAACTTGAATCCGTACCTTTAACGGCTGATCCTTTATCCAATATATCAACCCATAACCATCATCTAGATTCTGGTACTCCAAATCCCCTGTCCCACTCTTCTCAAGAGCCCATCGCCTCGCATCATGATGCCACGGCTGACTCTCCAAGACCAAGAAAACATACCAGAAGAGCTGTCGCTTGTAGAAGTTGTCATTCCTTGAAGGTTAAGTGTACTCCAAGTGACAATACTGATCCTTCAAGTCCTTGTGTTCGTTGCGTTACCACCAAAAAGAAGTGTGAAATCGATCTAAATCAACCTAGAAAAAGAAGAAAAAAGGCCGAAATCTTGGAAGCTAGAGAACAAGAAGCAAAGGAGCATCTCAGAAGTCAAGACCCTACTCCAAATCAATTTGATTTGAGCTACAATCAGCCACAACCTCGACCTGTGTTGCCTATAATGACTCCAGATCATCCATCATCTCGCCCATACGACCCACAAATTGAACAACAGCCACAAGAAAGACAATTGGGTAAAGTAGCAAGTCTTGAGCTACAGATAAACCAACTAAAAACTCAGGTAGAATACTATAGAAGTAAAGCCGGGTTATTGGAAGATACCGGTCCCGATTATATTTGTAGGACCGACTTGTTACAGGAATTAAAGGTACTTTCTCGTGATAGTGGTCCAAGCTTTTTGAACTTGAGCAATTCCTTAAGAGAATCAGCTCAACAAAGAAGTGAAATGGTCGATATGAATGTCAGTAAAACTGATCTTATAAGTTTAGGTATAATAGATGAAACGGAAGCCGAACATAGACTCGGTCTTTACCGGGATGAAATTTACCCCAACTTCCCCTACATTGATGTGGACGAAACATTGACTGCTAGGCAATTAGCTGATTATCACACTTCATTATTCAATGCTATCATGGCAGTTTCAAATCTGGTAGTTCAAAATTATGACGAAAAACATAATCAAAGAATCGATATCGAAGCTACCAGGCAAATTATAACAATGATATTGATTGCTGGACAGAAAAGTGAAGAAATATTAAAAGCTTTGACCTTATTGGGATTCTGGTATAACACCCCGGAATTAATAAAACTGAGAAGATTCCATTTCATTAATGCCTTGTGTATATCTATGTTACACGATTTGGGATTTGTCAGTAGAGATCCTGATGATTCGAGTCTCCCTCCAATGACCGATCAAAGACTTAAACTTGTGATGCTTTTATATACTTCCACGGTTGCCAAATGCTTGATTTTAAGAAGAACGATCTATGTTAAATGGACTACTTGTGTCGAGCAGTGTTGCAGATCTCTCGAGAATAGTGGTGATATTAAATTAAGGCTGTTGGGTGTGTTTGCTAGATTGAATCAGCTCTTGGATAGAATCCACAAATTATTTCATTTACCAGACTCACAAGATCCAGAATCGGGCATTGGCATATTTGCGACTAAGGAGTTAGAAGGACAACTCAAAATCATCAGGCATCAAATTCCGGAACTGGAGCATCATATACTAGCATTTTTTCATTCGGTTGAGGCATATCTTTACGAGCCACTTTTATCTCAAGTTGCTGGTGTTAACGATGATGATGGACAATTATTTTTCAAGCAAAATGCTTTAATTTCAATTTCTAAATCTTCAGCTGCTTGTATGAGTTGCCTTAAAGAGTTCTCCGCCTTGGGCCCAGAATTTATAGCAACTTTCCCGCTAGTATATACAGCTAGAATGATATACACGGCCGGTATCTTGTTGAGATTAAGATATTTAATTCTTTCTGTACCATTGAGAGTTGAAAGAAGCTTGGTGCCTTCAACTGTCATTGACATTGTGGAGAATACTCATACCAAATTCATAGATGCTTCAAAAGCATATCCAGCCAATTTCTTCCTTAAAAAGACTTCATTAATGTTAAAATTATTCATCCATGTTTACACCATGCAAGTTCAAGGCTTAATAAAGAACGACGAACACCCTCTTAGAACTATGGATAAACCTTCTTCTGATATAGAAAAATTTTTATCTGACAAAACTAAAAACAATAGAATTCCCTTGGATGTACTTTCTTATGCCGCTTCTTTGAAACAAGATTTTTCAACTGTTAATGAAATTAATAAAAAATTGAAATTGACATCCAAAAGCAATGGCAATTCTCCGACCCTGAAAGCAAATTCCGAACCAGGAAAATCAACACCTGTAAATTTTTCGAAACTATCCAATGATGAACCTTATCATGGAAGCCACACCAATACTATTAATAAGAGCAATGGAGTTGATGGCTATCAGACCGTGATGGGAAGTGGGATCTTTGCTCAACCTGAATACCCAGGGAACAATAATACCAATACTCCATTAGCTGGATTGAATACCTCTATCGATCATCCTGCCCATTCAAATCATCAAACCCCCCTCAACCATCCTTCAAGTTCGGCAAGCTCAATAGTTGATGCTAACGCTTTATTCGGGGCTAATGGTGTCCAAGAACTTGAAAAGAGCTTCTACAATTTCGGTGAAGAATTTTGGGGTGATATCTTCAACCCTGATTCTAATAATTTCAATTTAGATGGAAGAGGTGTTCTTAATAATGATGTGTTTTCATGATTTATGTTTTTTTTATATTGTATATTATAACTATAAATTTCCAATTGCAAGTGTTCTCTTTTTGCAACCAAATTTTTTGGTGAGAAATCAAAAGAAAATCAAAAGAAGCATTGATTTTTCACTAGCAGTTTTCAGTAATGGGCGATTCGAAATCTGACTCCAACGAAAAATTTGACCAAATTACTCATTTCGGATTTCTTGATATAATACGGATTCTAGGGGGATTTCTTCTAGCAAATTGTTTACTTTCTTATTATTTCACATCGAATACTACTTGGGGATACGAAGGGAAGTGGATTGATCCTCACTACTGGCGATTTGTGGCTACTGGTAAATATGTTAACTTGACAATAGAAGAACTTGCAAAATATGATGGCTCGGATACTTCCAAACCTATATATATAGGGATATACGGGAAAGTTTATGATGTTACCAGATCACGAAATGTTTATGGGCCAAAAGGACCGTACGGATTTTTCAGTGGGAAAGATGGAGCAAGAGCTTTTTCAACTGGATGTTTCAATAAACCTGATGAATTCACGTACGATTTAAGAGGTTTAGATCTACAAGAGGCAATTGCCGATATTGAAAGCTGGCAAACGTTTTACGATAATCATGATAAATATTGGTTCGTAGGGACAGTGACCCATAGCCCTATAATTGGAGAACCACCAGGACCATGTGAACACATTAAATTCCCCGGATCCAAGAGGCATGGCTAGAAAAGATTATCATTTCTATTTAACGACTTTATATATATAATGACATGTTCCTAATTTGGACTATGAGATTGCAAAGTTTCTTCTAAACTATTTTGTAATACTTGAATAAGTTCATCCTTGTCTTCTATCCCCACACTAATTCTAATCAAATTTCTGTCAACTGACCATCTTTCAACTTCATCTAATTCTTGATAATGCGCCAAAATGGTATATGGACATGCCAATGTAAAATTTGTCCCTAATGAAGGTCCTTTATGTACGTCCATAGCATTGAAAAAAGTAATGGCATCGGCAGGGTTATGGAAAAGGAATGAGATAAGTCCACCATATCCACCTTCTTTGGTCTTTATTTCATCATAATATTTCTTAGTATCAGATTCAGAAGGGTAATATATTTGGGATATCAAGGGACAGTTCTTTAAAAACTCCACCACTGCTAAGGCATTACCATTGATTTTCTTAGATCTAACTGCAAAGTCTCGAGAGTTTCTCTCCATGATAAGAGCGTCTTGTACCCAAAAATTGTCTTCATAATGATTATTGAAATGAGCCTTCAAACTATTATAAAGGGGAGATTCAGGATTCAAAATCAATGAGCCTCCCATTACATTAGAGTCTCCTGAAAAAACCTTTGTTAATGAGGTTGCAACGATATCAGTATATGGCATGACATTAGCATTAATTACGTTTGCAACAGTGTCATCCACAACGACAGCGAATCTATATTTATCAGCAAGCTTTCTAATTCTCTTTAAGTCAGGGGTTTTCAATAAAGGATTCGAAGGACATTCACAGAATAAAGCCATGATATCATAACTTCCATTCTCCAAATTCTCTTCAAGCTCATCTAAAGATGCATCATCACCTAACCCAAGAAAATGTACACCAGGACCAAATTTCTTCAAAATATTTAAAGTATCAACATAAGGGAATCCAAAACAAACCGATTTTTTCGGTTCCTTGAAATGTAATAATGTATGATGTGCATTAAAAATAGCTGCCATACCTGTAGGGTATAAATACACATCCGATTCACTAAAAGAGTTTCTTCTTTCGACACCACCTTGGCTTGATTCGACCCCTCCAATGATTCTTCTTCTAAGAGCCGTCTTAGCAGCATCCCCAAATTTAATATCCAATACTCTCCCATATTTTTGTTCAATATGAATATCTGATTCAGGAATACTCTCCTCTTTTCGGGCAGCTCTGCTGATATTCAAGCTTGGGGATAGCTGCTGAATCTTTTTAGCTTGCATTTCAGCTTTAGTAGCTCCTAAATTGACAGGATTAAATTTAATGGAATGTTCTTTTGCCCCAGATTGTTCATTGAATAAAGTTCTTAAGAGATATTCGGCTAATCTGGAACTAATTCCTTCACCCGAATGTTGCCAGTAATTCTTGGCCAATGAGGCAGCAGTAACAGGGAAGAATACAACACCAATATTGGTGGCTACGACTGTTGACTTTTCAGTTTCGGATTTTGGTTCCGGTGTACTCAACTGTAATAATCTTACCGATGGTTTGGTTGGACTCTTATCATAGATGAATTCTCTACATCTTTTAGCAACTGTATAAGATGGGAAGACCATACATTTCTCCCCCAGTTTTCCAAATTTATTTTCAATCTGGAATGCTAATGATTGAATGATTGGGTGAACGAAAAATCTTGGATATCCCGTTTTCATTTGACTAACAACCCAATCTTGACCTTCTTCGTAACCAACTGTTGCTTCCCATGTTGGAAGTGATACAGAGACGGCATGATCTATATTAGGAACCGCTTCTCCCACCACTTGACTTGGTTTTTCTATCATGTTAAGTCAACTTGGTCTACTATTACTCACAATTTGTTCGCGTTCGGATCGGGTACGATTTTTCATAGAGTAGATCAAAATTATGTATATAAAAATTAACTAATATAAATACGGTTAAATTATGTTTATTTCAAGAAATCTTGTCTTTGAATGATTCAAGATTTGAAAGTACAGAGGACTTAGGACTTAATACAATTTACAGCTCCTTCCTTTAATCTTTTGACGTTATCATCAGTTAATTGTGGAGTAGAAGAAGTTTCGTTTGATGGGGCAGGAGCTTTACGGTTATGTTTCATATGTGATTGAACCAAATGACCGGCTGCTAATGCTGAACAAAGAGAAAGTTCAGCGGCAAGAACAGCAGAGGCGATAATACGAGCTAATTGTCTAGCATTTTCACCTGGATTAGTTGGGTGAGGTCCTTTAACTCCTAAAAGTTCTAACATTGAGTTTTGAGCTTCAAGAATTGTTCCTCCTCCAATGGTACCAACTTCAATGGAAGGCATGGATACGGAAATCTTCAAGTCTCCATCAACTTCAGTGATTAAAGTAATACAGTTAGATGATTCAACATTTTGTGCTGGATCTTGACCACATGCAAGGAAAATAGCAGTAACTAAGTTAGCAGCTTGAGCATTAAAACCTCCAATTGAACCCGCCATGGCAGATCCAATTAAGTTCTTTTTGATATTCAATTCAGCTAATGCTTTAGCATCAGATTTAAGTACCTTTTTAACAACATCTCCTGGAATTCTAGCTTCAGCAACAACAGATTTACCTCTACCTTCAATCCAATTGATAGCAGCAGGTTTTTTATCGACACAAAAGTTACCAGAAACTGAAATAATATCCATATCATCCCAGCCTAATTCTTCTTGCATAACTTTCAAAGAATGTTCAACCCCTTTAGAAATCATATTCATTCCCATTGCATCACCAGTTGTAGTTTTGAAACGAATATATAATAAAGTACCAGCAATTGCGGTTTGAATATGTTGTAATCTAGCAAATCTTGAGGTAGAATTAAAAGCTTTCTTGACTGATTTTTGACCTTCTTCGGAATCTAACCAAAGTTTGGCAGCTCCAGCTCTCTTCAAAGTTGGGAATTCAACACAAGGACCTCTGGTCATACCATCTTGGGTTAATACAGTGGTCACACCACCTCCTGCATTCATAGCTTTACAACCACGGGTAGCAGAGGCTACTAAACAACCTTCAGTAGTTGCCATTGGAATATAATAAGATTTTCCATCAATAATCAATGGACCGGCAACACCAACTGGAATTGGCATATAACCAATAACATTTTCACAACAGGCACCAAAAACTCTATCATAATCATAATAAGCAAATGGTAAATTCTTTTGGTTCAAAATGGGAGCATCGGCCATTCTAGCGATCGCTTTACGACGTACAGCAACGGCTCTGGTATTATCACCCAAGTTCTTTTCTAATGCATATAATGGTAATTTACCTGAAGAGGTCAAAAGAGCAACTTCATCGTTATTTAAATCCTTTACTTTACCATCTTTCAACATAGTAACACACTCATCCAATGGTCTCAATTTGTTTTTGACCACTAATTCTAATTCTTCACTGGAACTAGAATCGCTATCAAGAGTATCGGAATCTTTACTTGATGTCTCAACGGTCTTGCTAGATTGGGTTACCTTTGATTTATTGTACTTCGGTCTAGTGATTTCTTTTTCGAGTAATTTATTGGTGGCAGAAACTTGGTGACGGGAGGCATTCAAGAAGTATGCATTGATACTAATTGAAAGAGTGAATGCAAGTAAAATAAGTTTTGAGAGAAGGTCATCTTTGATTGAACGACTAATAAAATCGTATAGTCCTAAAATGGCATCTTCAACCTTCACAAAAGTTCCAAGAGGATAAACATTCTTTGGGTATAAAACGGTAACGAGGGTACCCTGTTTACCAATAGAAATATTTTTAGCGGCGGTTTTACTCAAATAAGCAGTATTGTCAATCAAGCCACCAATGCTTTCGTGACTAGCAACGTCATAAAGCCAATTACTACTTAACCAGAAGGCATGAAATCCCAAGAATCCAGCAATCATGGCGACTTTGAAAGAAAGAATTGAAAAACTTTGAGAATTGAATATAGACTCTTTGTCAATTTCATCAACTTTTGTATCCTTAGAAGCTACATTTTTGGCAACCCATGAAGATACACCATCTTCTTCTAAAGCGACCCTTAAATTTTCGGTACGACGAGCTCTGTTAATTTCCACTTTCAATGTTAATATTGAAGAGTAGAAAGTAAAAGTCATCAAAAGGTCGAAGGTCAAGATCAATACTGCCAATACAGAGAAATTTCTTAATCCCTCTAAGTGATTGGCATAAGCCAATATAGCACATAAAGCACCAGTAACAGCGACATGATCTCTGAATAGACTAACAAAATGACTTGAGATGGCGTCGGCAATGATAGTTCTAACATCTGTTGGGGAAGTTGAAGCATTCAGAACAAAGATTGAAATCGAGACCTTATGTTTGAATCCGATGATAGCCACTAAGAACGGTAAACCTTCGGTCATACTAAGTAACGGAACTTTGATACCCAAAACTTTAGTTGTAACCACTAAAGCAAAAAGGAAAGCGAAAGTTGATGATACCAAAGTCGAAAATGCCAACCAAAAATTGGAGCCAGCTTTTTTCATATCAAAGAACACCTTGATTAAGGTATACCACATAGCAATATAAGCAAAAGTAATCAAACCAACATCGAAATTTTCAGCTAATTGGATCAAGGACTTGACTTTAACCACACCATGAGTTAAATAATCTAAGTAGCGGTGAAGTTTATTACGATTTCTAATTTTCCAAGTAATACCTCCACTATTGAAAGTATCAAGACTTTCTAAAGTAGATTCGGTATCTTCAGATTTAACAATAAGTAATTTTTCATTATTACTAAAACCTTGATAAGAGTTTTCTAAAGCAGGTACACTATTGACATGAATTCTCTTAAATCTTAAAGGTATTATAGTAAATTGGTCAGGGGTTGAAAAAGTATCATAATTTTCGGAGGTAACCGGGGTCCAATTACTGAAATCTTTAGAACCTGGGGGATGATAATAACTGACCGAAGAAGAGGTTTCAATGCTATCAGGTAGGTATTCATCAACCACTATCAAATATGAAAGTGAAGCCAAAATTGCGGTTAAAATGATAACATGGATCGGATGATGGGCAGATGCTTTAGCAATTCTGCAAGCCACTTGTGGAATTATTCCCATGTATTAGTTTTGGGGGTTTTTTTAAGTATAACAAGAGACCTATCAAATGTGTTAGTACAAGTGGTGAAAAATTGGCCATTATGGGACGGAAATTCCCCAAACAACAGGGCATTGTATACAGTATCAGATTTTACATACCTCAAGATAATTTATAGATGACGAACGAAGAAAATCACCAATCCAAAGGAGAATATTCTTGTATTAAGCTAACGACTAAACGACCTGTAACTTGGATATCGAGAATTTTTCGACAGGCGCGACTTGTACGATGAGACACGGTGAATACAAAATTGGAGCTCTAAGATTGTGTTTGAACGAGGCGAAAAAAAATGGCTGCTAAAACTAAAAGCGAGCTAAAAAATAAGGTTGCAAAATCGACTGATGCAAAATAATGTATTACACTAACAATAATTAAAGTCTATAACAACTATCTACTTTAAAGAAACTAATTTGATGTCAAAAGTTAATTCAGAATTGGCTGGAATACCTGGTAAGGCTTGGGATCCGTAAGCCATTTTTGGTGGAATAACAACTCTTCTTTCACCACCTACTGACATGCCAGCAACACCTAAATCGAAACCTTTGATACATTCACCTTTACCTAAACCGAAAACGAATGGTTTACCGGAGGTGTTTTTATCGAAGACTTTTCCGTTCTTCAATTTACCAATATATCTAATACCAACCTTGTTACCAGATTTAGCGGTTTGACCTTTACCAAGTTTTCTGTCTTCAGCGACAACACCACCTAATAAAGTTTTGGTTGGGTATTTTTTATCCTTAGATTCTTCTTCTTTAGTGTCTTTTTTGGCGTCTTTTTTGGTTTCCTTAGCAGCTGGCTTTTCTTTTTTTTCTTTCTTGGAATCCTTTTCACTGTATTTAGCACCTGGACCGTGTTCTAATTCTTCTGAGAATTCAACAGCTTTTTTTTCTTCCTTTTTGGCCTTTTTGGATTTCTTGGTTTGCTTTGGGGTTGGGGCTTGTTCTTCTTCTTCTTCTTCAGATTCAGAAGCTTTTCTCTTTTTGTTATCTTCTTCAACTAATTCTTCAATTTTGTTTTCAACATCGGAAGCATCTTCTAAATCTTCCAAGTCATAAACTTCTTCTTCATCTGGAGTTAAGTCATATTCGTCACTGTCGTAATCTTCATCATCTTCTTCGTCACTATCTTCATCATCTGGATGGTCAACGTAGTTACCAGCCAAGTGGATTGGATAAGAACCTGTGACAACAAAGTAAACTTCTTCATCTGGTTGGATGGTAATATCAAGAACTTGTTGGAATTTGGTCTTTGGAGAAAGAGTACAGATCACGAATTCTTCATCTTCCATATCCATATCTTCATCGTCTTCAGAGCCTTCGGAATCTTCAGAATCTTCAGAGTCCTTCTTATCTTTGGAAGATTTCTTTTCTTCTTCTTCTTCTTCATCTTCTTCAGAAGCTTCTTCGTCTAATTCATCTTCGGAATCTTCTTCAAAATCATCTTCGGCATCGAAGTATTCATCGTCTAATGGAAGCTTTCTCTTTAACATTCTTAAAGTAGATGGGTTACCTTCTTCATCGACAGCTTCTGGGTCAAGAGCAGCAGAAGTGATTCTGATGGTAGAAGCAACATCCAAATCAGTGGATGGGGCTGGGTTGAATGGTTGAAGGTTTAAATTGTAAGTAGCAATAGGAATTAAACTAGCCATTATTGAAAAAAAGTTTAGTATTGGTAAAATAAATTTCTAGAGATGAGATGCGATGAGTTAAGATTTCTTCAGAACCGATAAATGGGCAAGAGGGCACGACTCTGCGTTTTTTTTCGTTGGTGAAAAATTTCACGTAACATTAGAAGAAATTAGAGATTAAGAATTAACGTGTTATCAGTGTATTAAATATACAAAAAGAAAAAATGAGTTAGAACCACTTCCTTTTTAAAATTTCATTAATATAAACAAAGCTAAAATTAAATTTAGAATTTTAACAAGTGTGGTCTATCACCATTCTTTAATGAGAATGAAGCAGATAAGTATTGTTTTAATAATGGGGTCTTCTTGATTTCGGATAATAAAGCGGAATCAACAGATTTTTGGTCAGCAACTCTTTCAGCTTTAATTTCTTTCTTTGGAGCATTTTCATCGAAGAATTCAGCTTCAGACTTCTTGGCTCTTGGAGTCTTTTCTCTAGCAAAGTATTCGACATTGAATTTGGAAACGTCAACACCTTCAACACTGACTTGAGTGGAGGTAGCAATGACGTAACGAGAGTTAACTCTTCTTAATGGAACACCGTTAACTTTGAATGGACCAGAGACTAATAAGGTGTTGTCTTCTAAGTTCTTCAAATAAACAACTCTCTTACCTCTGAATCTACCGGCCAATAAAATTAAGACAGTACCTGGAACCAAAGAGGCTCTTAATTTTTGTGGACGAGAAGTCTTTCTGGTTTGCTTTGGAACTGGAACGTCCTCAGATTGGTACCATTTAGGAGCCTAAACGATGTTAGTATAAATTTTGAAAAAATAATTTAGATCGAGAATATATCATGAATATCAGCTAAAAGATGACTTGTATGTACTTGTGAACTTCAATATTAAGTTTGTCTAGCTTTCAGGAAGCTCAATATATGATGAGCTTTTATTGGTATATAATTTATACCCGTTTAAAGAAATTTTTCACTTTAAATTCAATCAATTTTATGGATTTTTCCATTCATGTCACTTCAATCAAGCAAACACATTGTCATCTTCTATTATTCACTTTTCAGTGATCTATTCCAAGTTATATTCTCGTATCATTTTATATAATTTAAACATACGGATTGAGACATCTTTAATTTATGATGATAAACTGAAGAAAAATTTTAAGAGTTGTAGTATTAAATTCTCACACTTAGTCAATCTCAAAAAATTTTCGCAAATGACACAAAAAGCACTCGGTAGTGTGTGCGGAAAAGGTTTGAAAAACAGTCACACAGTCATGTGCGGTGAGCCATCTCTTGAGTGGCTGGTGCCTAGAGACTGAGGAATTGTCTTCTTAGCTTTGAATTACCGTCGGGGTTTAAGAGACAAGACTAAGAATCCTGCATGTTAAAAGTGATTTGCGTTTGCAGCCATAATTTATAGTAACAAATATTTATTCAATTATACAAAACATTAGGTAAAGTACATACTTAATAAGACAATACAATATTCAAGGAACCTTGACTACCATTTAATACGAGATCTTGTTGAGTACCAACGTAAGAAGAAAGGTCAATAGTAAATCTATCGACTTCATTCTTTGAACCAAATGTGTGATATTCTCTCAATACGACAACAATTCTTGATTCTGGAACACATTGGAATGGTACAGATTCATTCCATTTATGGATTCCTTCACTTTTATCCAATTTAGCAGGTCTAGTTTTGAATATTGTTCTTTCTCTTGTTGGAGTTTTCAATAATGTCTTGATTTCTAAACTCTTTGCGGAATATCCAGATGCATTAACAATATTTAATCTACCAGCAATAGCATTACCTCCATTGATACTACTAGCAAAACTATTATCGACGCTAGAATCAGGTGTACTATTACCGGTTTCAGTTCTTTCAAGGCCAGTTGGTCTTTGAGGAGGTGGTAAATCTTCTTCGTGAACATTTGGTAATGCATTCTTAATTGGAGTTTGAGGTGGGTGACTACCTGATCTTAAAGATTGTAAATCATTCGAGTATTGAGATTTGGCAGGTTCTTGCGATGATTTTTTACTTGGACTGCTTGGAACACTAGCTGTTTCACTAGCCGAATCGTCACCAGCTCTCGTTGTTGATCTACTAATACCTTGAGATTCGGCTGTAGTAGATGGGGTAGCTGGTGCATTTTCATCTTGTGAACTCTTTTGCTTCCTCTTACTCTTAGAGAATCCTTTAAGGAATGAACCTCCTTTGCTTAACCCATCAGATGCAAATCCAGCTGCTCCACCAGCAACTCCACCGGCAACACCCACTGCTCCACCGGCGACTGCCCCAACACCACCAACAACATTACCAGCAACACCCTTCAAATCAATAGGGAATCCACCGGCTGACCCAATAGGAGGTCTGATATATTCAGGTTTGAAAATTCCCTTGAAGAAAACTTCACCTTGAGTGTCAAGTTTAACACTAAATGGAGTCGAGCTGTGAGGTTCAATTCCTGATAAGTTGACATTAGCTCTTCCGAGGAGTTCTGGAGTATGAGTTAAATCCCAATCGTAAATCTCAACCAAAAATAATTGTCTTGATCTAGACATGATTGGAAATTCAGCACTTTCATTCCACGTTGGATTCAAGTTTTTTCTCTTTTTATCAGTCTTATAAACTTCTACACCATCTAGCTTAAGTACTGCAATAGGATCGGATTTACCATTCAGGTCAACTGCTGGAAGATTTTCAGCTCTTAAAATATCTAATTGCATGTGACCCACGTCCAAAACAGTATCAAATGGATCAAGTTTAACAGCAGTTGGAATATACTCTAATTGAATCTTAATGGTGTTATGTTCATCAATTCTAACGTCAATAGGTTTAGAATATCCATTTTTCAAAAGTTCAAGAGTACTTAATTTCTTTTCCGCCAAGACATCGTTTTCATCCTTAACCTCAAATCTTTTAGCGACTCTGAAGACGGTAAAGGAATTTGGTAAATCTCTAACAAAAGCTTCGGCAGATGATGCAACTTCCAAGTTTCTACTTTCACATTTTGGACTCACACCAGCCGGGAAAGCTTGATCATCAAATAAAGTTTGAAGGTACATCTCCGGTTTTTGGAATCTACCTTTCAAAATACTAACAGCTAAGGTACCAGCTCTATACTTAATCAAATCATCTAATGGTAAGTTTGCTTTAGGTGGCAGAGGAACATCCTTTTCATCGAGTTCGATGAATTCATATTGATCTGGATGATCCTTGACCAATTGTTCTTCTTTCTTTCTCTTAGCAATAGCTTTATTCTCCAAATCTTTGACATGTTTATCATAAAGAGGTTTGTTTTTGAGTTGTTTGTGAGTAAATACAGGAATATTTGGAACAAAAGAAACAGAATAAGTTAAGTAACCTTTGTTTTCACCGTTGAATAAGACTGGTTGTTCGATAACTTCATTCGATCCATCGTAACCCAAGAAGTAACCCTTTTCATTCTTCTTGATGAATTCGTTAACATGGATAGCACATGAACCTAAAGATCTATCTTGCTCGTCAGGTTCAGCATCCATAATACTTAATAACAAATGTTGATGCTCGTTATCAATAGGGAAGTAATAGACACTATCAAATACAGGATTACAAGATTCGGCAATGGTAACAGTTTTAGCTCTTAATTTACCATTAACCAGGACTTTAACATAAGGATCAACTTCACCAACAGCTTCGAGATTCTTCAAATCAGTGGCATTTCTGACATGTAATCTTAAACCACCAATTGGAGTACTAAAGTTAGATTCGTTAACTACGTTTTCATCAGTAATACCCAAAGCTTTCCAATTAGCAGTTACCCTGATACGTGGAGCAGGACCACCTGATTTCAAAGGAGGACATTGGATCCATTGTTGACCTCTAGAACTTTCAAAAATGATATCTTGTAAATTGGCGTCAAGGCGGGCAACAATTGAATCACTAGCAGAATCTTTAACGACAATTTCAACCTGAGTTTCTGATTGTTGAGTAACTAACGATTCGAAATTTTCATTCCAAGTAGGGTCGTTAGTTTTTCTTAATCTTCTACATTTCTTGACCAATTCACCATCAACATAAATTTCAGCATAAGGATTCAATAAACCGATGACAGAGCTTGAAAGATCTAAATTGTCAGCACCAATCAAAGTTAACTTCATAATACCAACTTCGGAATCAGAATTTTCTTCTTTAGTACCATCATCTAAGGTAACAGTATCTAAAACAGGGAAATATCTAAGATCGAATTCAACTTTACCCACTGTTTTACCACTTTCAACGATGTTTTTGACCATACCTGTTTGAACTTCCTTTTGTAATAAATCAACTAATGGAACTTCAACTGAACCAATTAAATTGTCATCTGCTTTATCTTTTGCAAAATCAAAAACATTGAAAGTCAAAAAGTTATTTTCTAAAGTGTTAACCAAAAGATATTTAGTTTCCAAAAAGACTGGATCATTGATGGACTTTTTAACTTTAGTCTTTTCATCGACTGAAGCATTACCGGAAAGTTTCAATTGAACATAAGGATTGATACTATTCTCTTTTGTATCAGCACCAGTTTTCAACTTGATACAACGTTTAACAGTAACGGCAACACATCCAGTTGAATCATTTGATTGGGCAGCCATGATTTCTTCAACGTCAATATCTAACGAGTTTGGAGCATACAAGATTGGACCAACATTAGTATGAATCATTTTTTTAATAAATGAGGATAAACCGGGGATAAAGGTCATAATATCAAAACCAAAAGCATCACCACCAACAGGTTTCAACGCGTAATCAATATCTGGAGCTTCCAAGAATTGAACAGAAACCATTTTAACATGAGGGAATTTCTCCGTTAATTTCAATTTGATATTCATTCTACCAGTAAAAGACATATCCTCGACCAAAATTGGCAAAGACTTAGAAATAAACGCCTTACCGACAGTAATACCTAAAGCGACCTTTGGGTTGATCTTCTTTTTGATTTCATTTTTAGTCATATCGTCTGTATCATTTGGAGCAAAAGAGAAAGCCCAATCCATTTCAATATGATCCTGACCTTTTCTGGTATAAGATTTAATACTATTAACTCTTGGAGCTTTTGAACCTAAAGTAAATTCGTCTAAAGAAAGTTTTTCAATCCCCATACCTGGAGCTTGATCTTTCAAAACTTCATTGGCAATAAACATAACTTGTTCAGATAAAGCAGGCATATAAATAACCCAGAACTTGTCCAAAAAAGAATTTAACCATTCCATTGTTTCCAATTCTTCTTCTAATCTATTATTAGCATTGATTCTAGTCATATCGTCTCTAATGTCACGATTGAATCTTCTGAATTCAGATCTGTAAACTGAGTTAGCGGCCAATAATACAATTAAAAGGGAGAAAAATCCCAAACCAATTCTAGCAACAAGCCAGGAAAAGAAACATGTACCAATCATAATCGAAGTATTCCAGTACCAATCACCATAGAAATGATCAACCACATAAGATTCAATCTTTTTCAACGTTTGTAAAGATTTAGTCTTGTCAACTTCATCTCTTGTATCCCAAGTACCGACATCTTTCCAATCGAAAGTAGTATTTTTTCTAATACTTGGTTTATCTTCAGGAACCGGAGGCTTTTGGGTTTTGGATCCATCCATTGGAGGAGTTTCTTTTGATTTTTGTTCATTGATATCTTTGTTATATTGTTTAACAGCTTCTACATTAGAAGCTGCTCCATTGGGAACATTTTTATGTTTCTAAATTGTTAGTAGTGCTTTTAGTGAGTTATCGAGACCTGAAATTAGGTGAAATTCCAGAAATAATGAAACATGGAAGAACCGAGACAATTCAGTATGTTATCAACATATGAAATGACTCAATTGATATAATAGTACATACATCACCCATATTGAGATCAATTACTTAATTAAACCTTGTGACAAGGAATTAAAAGATTTTGAATTAAGTGAAACTATAACTGAAAACAAAGGAGCAATGAAAATTCAGGTACCTCGCCGCATCCAACCTGGAATTTTGATTGTGCAGCACTCAGCACTGTACATTACGGTAGCGATTTTGTAAAAGAGAAAGTATTGTTTGGGCTGCGAAAAGCAAGCAACCAACACCAACATGATAAGCAATATTGACTTGGGATCATGTGGGGATCGATGATTGATAGATAAATAAGATTAATTTGCAGAATCAGTTATATTTACTTGATAGTATAGTTGAGTAGTCATTTTAATTTTGTAAAATTCAATATCTCCTCTGAATCTTGCATTGCCTAGAAATTCGCTGGTTTCAAATGGCTCAGATAATTAAATGAAATCTATAAAAATCGCAGGTTTTACTATTCTCAGTCATCGGACCATTTACAAAGTGAAAATTTTATATACCAAGTTTAATGTATATTAAACTCAATAAATTACATTTGATTATTCAACCAAAAATCAGATAAAATATCATTAAAATATCATTAAAATATGTCAAATATTTTATATTTATTTGTATGATCTACTCTACAACTCTTATTACTAATATGTATTTAATGGATTATATAACAGAATACAGAGAGACTTAAACAGCTTCTAAGACAACATCTTTGAAACCTTTAGAAACCTTCTTACCCTTTTCTTCGGTAGAACCTTCACCGTGTAAGGCCATTAAAGAACCTAAATCGAATTTTGGTTGTTTCAATAATTTGACCTTTCTAATGTGAACGTTTTGCAAAGGATAGATGGTTTGAGTGGATTTTTCAATTTCTCTACCAATAACTTCTGGAATCAATTTAGAAGTTAATTGAGATAAAGTAACGTTAGAAACTTCTCTTTGCATAATTTCCATCATCTTTTTTCTAATTTCTCTTAATTTAGAAGATTGAGCGTAAGTGGTCTTCTTAATTTGGTTTGGTTGTCTTTTAGTGAAAGCAATAGCGAAAACTCTTAAGACGTAATCATCAGCAGTCTTAACAGTAACGTTAGCTTCAACTAAAGATTGCCATTTTCTAACCAAAGATCTGACTTTATCAGAAGTGAAGTTCATACCGTGGAAGTTGGTTAACAAGTTTTTACCTTGAACTTCGTCGACTCTCAACTTGATGTTTCTGTAAGAGTGATCTTCAGAACCTTGTAAATCAGCTAAAGAAACTTCGACAACTCTTCCTTTTAATCCATCGGCAGCATTCTTTAAACCAGTAGATTTGTTGATTAAAGTCTTACCAACGTTTCTGTTTTCGAAAGTTGATGGAGCTTTAATGTCAAACCAATCTTTTCTGGTGAATGGGTCAACAACCTTTTTCTTTAAACCTTTCTTACCTTTCGATAATCTCTTATTTTTACCAACAGCCATATTGTATTATTTACTTGAAAGAAAAATAAATTTGAATTTCAATATAAAATTTTCACTATACTCACTTTTCACTGTGAGGCAGAATTTTTTTCCAATGCAAGACTGGGCAGGACACACGGTGACTGCTGAAGCTCGAGGGCGCATCTCCCGTGAGCAGTGGGGCGAGAGCCCTAGAACCTCTCAAATCGGTCAACGTCATTTGCATCCGCCGAGACTTGTCGTCTCTTCTTGTCTTATACACACGCTCTCAATAGGGTCTACACACAGTACACACAGTACACGCTCTCGTTACACCTCTACAGGTAAACAACTGCGAACCAGCATTGATCTAAACATGGAGGATCAAGATCATGAAGAACAAGGTAATCAGTATGTACATCCAGGCGGCAAATCCAACCAAATACTAACGACAGAGTGGCCCTTAAAGTAGGACTCATTGGGGATTCCCAAATCGGTAAAACATCATTAATGGTTAAATACGTAGAAGGAACATTCGATGATGATTATATTCAAACTCTTGGAGTTAATTTCATGGATAAAAAAATACGAATAAGGAATACCATTATAACGTTTTCGATTTGGGATCTTGGAGGACAAAAGGAATTCATAAACATGTTGCCATTAGTATCGAATGATGCAGTAGCTATGTTATTTATGTTTGATTTAACGAGAAAATCCACACTAAACTCGATTAAGGAATGGTATAGACAAGTAAGAGGATTTAATAAAACGGCAATTCCATTTTTGGTCGGCACTAAGTATGATGAATTCATTGATTTACCCCATCAGGACCAGATTGAAATCACCCAACAAGCAAAGAAATTCGCCAACGCCATGAAAGCGCCCGTGATATTCTGTTCCACCTCTCATTCAATTAATGTGCAAAAGATATTCAAAATCATCTTGTCTAAAGCGTTTGATTTGAAATTGAATCTTGAAGAAATCGTTAATGTGGGTGAACCTATACTTCTATATAAATAGTATATACCTGTTATAATGACTATTGATTAGTTCATTTCTCCATTTCATTAATATATCATTTTCCTTTATCTCAATATTTAACCATTCGCGTCCTACTGTCATCATGTCTAGTTCCTTGAAGAATTGGTCCATTGAATATCCAGAAGAGATAGGTTCTAGCACCAGGTCTACCAGAAGAGGCCATGTTTCAAAGGCTGCTTTATTTTTCAAAAGAAAATCCGATGCACTTGAAGTTCATTTAGGTGATACTGTGGTGGTGAAAGAGAAGGATTCAGACGAAATTCAATATGGTTTAATCTCGGTTATTGATATTACCAGATCGCTTCCCATTAGAGTATTTTGGTTCCACAAACCTGGAGAAATACTGGATAAGTCAATAGTTTCCGGATCTAAAGAATTGTTTATTTGTCCATTACAAGAAGATATTGATATCGATCAAATCGTTGATAAAATTCCTGTCGTCAGCCATAAAAAATATGAAGCTCTCGATGACAAAGCAAGGGCCGAAAGTTTCTTTTGTAGAAGGGCTAGTGATGAGGAGGGTATATATGTGACTCAAGAATTGTCGTTCGATACGGTGTTACAGTTTTTGAATAAAGGTAATATCGCTCTTGCTCAATTTCTTCGGAAAGTTACGGCAGATGCTGATGGTAATGGTGAGGCTACCAGTGAATCCCTGGAGGGAAGGCCAGCCGCCAGTCCTCAAAAAAGTATACAAAATTTCAGTAAAAGAAAGACTCCTAGTCCTACGGTGACCAGAAAAGGTGCTGTAAGTGTCGATGCATCAGTTCCAACGCCTAGAAAGAAAGCCCGCAAAATGGTTTCCGAGGAGCCCCTGGAACAAAGGCAAAAACCCCTAAGGGGCAGAAGAAAGAAATCTGCCAGTGCAGAAGAACCGTCTTCCGGAAAACCTGAAATATCTTCCGCTGAAAGAACAAGAAAATCAGCCCAAATTACTGATGAAAAATCTAACAATGAACGTAACACTTCAAAGCCAAAATCACCAGCTAGAAATAGAGCTTTGAGAGTAATGGCAAGGGTCAGCGCAGACGACTTCATAGAAATTGATCTGGATTCTCTGGAGGAGGACGATTATGTTTCTGCTTTATCTAGTCCCAAATTCAGTCGTAGTAATAATTTCGGTACGTCTAACAAACATGAAACCCACCGGTCCAACCCCAGAAGTGAGGGGGACATCAAAAATGAAAGGGACGACAAGGAAGACGGAATTGAAATCCAAGAGGATGATAATTATGACCACGACGAAGAAGAGGACGAAGAAGAAGAAGAATATATTGACAAGAACAGCCTGCAGGGCGAGATCGAGGACGAAAGCAATGACCAGGAAGAGGAACAAAAGGATGAATCAGAAGAAGAGCTGAAGCTCAGAAAGACAAGCACCTCCCCAAGAAAGAGGAAAGCAAAGACTCCCTCGACTCCTAAGAAAAGAACACCCCAGTCTTTGGACAGGACCCCGAGATCGAGTAGAAAAGAATATGATGAATCTTTCAACTTTATGAAAAGAATTCTTGGGGGAAAGAGAGTATTTAGGATATCACTGGCATTACCTAAGCCGAAAGTTAGTACCCCTAAAAAAAGAAAAGCTGTAAATGATTTTGTGAAACTTGATACGAGTTCACAAGCATTCAAAGAGTTGAAAGAAAAATTACATGTATCGACCAAATTAGCATCACTTCCTTGTCGTGAGGATGAATTTACTTCTTTGTATCTTAATACCGAAATGTCTATTCGAGAGAAAACTGGATGTTGCTTGTACGTGAGTGGGACTCCAGGGATTGGTAAAACTGCAACAATTCGAGAAGTCATGGCACAAATGGACGAATTAAAGGAAATGGGAGAATTGGATGACTTCCAATATGTGGAAATTAATGCTATGAAATTAGTTGACCCTTCTTATGCTTATTCAACACTTTGGCAAAAAATCTCTGGATATACAGTAAGTCCAAGTAATGCAGCATTGTTTCTAGATGCATATTTCAAAGAAGATTTTGATAACAAGAAAACTTTGGTAGTTATGGTTGATGAGTTAGATCAAATGGCTAATAGAAAACAAAACGTCATGTATAATTTTTTCAATTGGCCAACATATCCGAACTCAAGATTGATTGTTGTTGCTGTTGCCAATACGATGGATCTTCCTGAAAGAGTTCTTTCAAATAAAATCTCCTCAAGATTGGGTTTGAAACGTATCCAATTCATCGGGTACACTTTCGAACAATTAGGGACCATTATTGAACATAGATTGGATATGATCACCAAACTGGGTGGAGACAATATAGTGGTGGATTCAGACGCAATCAATTTCGCCTCTAGAAAAGTAGCTAGCGTCAGTGGTGATGCCCGTAGAGCTCTACAGATTTGTAGAAGAGCAGTTGAAATCGCTGAGACGGAATATAAAGAATCTGCCGATAAGGACCTGGGAGGCAAATATCACGTCAAAATTCCCCACATCGCTAAAGCCATTAACGAAACGGTCAATTCTCCTATTGCCCAGTATATTAGAAGCTTATCTCTTGGGTCAAAATTAGTACTATGTGGGCTCTTATTACGAATGAGAAGATCGGGATTATCAGAAAACACATTGGGGGATATAATTGACGAGATTAAGCTTCTAGTCGCCTTGAACACCTCTTCTCAGATCAAAGTTTTCGATAAATATTATGATTTTGCAGAGATCTTATTGAAAGAGAAATTAATCGACAATAAATCCAATATTACCAATTTGAGAGTTGATCATTTTAGCTTTCTTGTTTTTGAATTATTGGAGAATGGTATTATAAATTGCCAAGATACTAAGAGTGAAAGATATAGACTCATCTCACTTAATGTTTCACAAGATGAAGTACTTACAACCCTTAAAAGGGATGATAACGTATCGTCGTTCCTCTGATCTACTGTATGCGACCTTCTCATCGCATCGCATATTGTGTATTTTTTTTTCAGTATAGTATGAACAGTATTGATCCAACCGATTACGTTGAGGCACCAGAAGGACAAATTTCTTTGAAATTTGGAGATGAAAAGAAACAAGGCCATTTCGAACTTGGAGTTACTATGGCTGTGCATAAATGGGAGGAATTGGCCATTGCAGTAGATAATTCATGGGGTGGTCCAAACTCTGCTGATAAGAGAGATTGGATTTCTGGGATTGTCATTGATTTATTTGACGAAAAAATCGTTGATATTCAGTTAATCGAAGAGACCCTATTGTATGCTATGTTAGATGAATTTGATACTCAAGTAGATAATGACTCAGCCCTTGAGATTGCAAGTTTGATTTTGCATTTTTATAAGAAAGCTATAGTCGATGACTTTAATGAAATAGATGCCCTTTACGAAAGATGGCAAGTTAAACAACAAAATAGACAAATTAATAAGGTGGAGATCGAAGGGGATCCAGAAAATCCTAGTGAAGATGATGAAGATGATGAAGATGAAGTACATGGCCACCATCAACCTCAAGAAGATTCCATGGATGTTGATAATGGCCCAATCGTTGACGATGACGGCTTCACATTGGTTCAAAATAAAAAAGGTAATAGAAGACGGTAGTTGTAATAGTTCATGAATTTGTATCATAGTTAGGTCTTATAAAAGTAATCTATTTTGTATGACTCTATCAACGAAATAATTTATAAATCAATCTGCTTCGGGCATAGTACTATCAATCAGAGGAACATTATAGCTGAAAATGGAACTGATACAAATGAACTACGCCTATTTTTCTGTTTTTTTGTGTCCATACTCTTTATTAAACATTTTTTAGAGACGGGACCCATCTCCAACTTGATCTCTATTTGGTAAGAAATGAAGACATTCTAGAACTCTCAAGTATTGCCAAAGAAATTGCAGATTATAATGATATACGTAGATCAAAACAATTCGAAAGTATCTGGCAACAAATTTTCAAAAGTTTCTAATCAGGTAGAGACAATTGAAATTCTAACAGAAATTATTTCTTTACATTACTGCAGCAGTTTAAAGAAGATACACACAAGGCGGTGTGTGCCCCCCCCACTGGCGTCGTTTAATGTCCCTCGTTACTTATAGAATTGCGAGGAGTATGCGTTCTAGACCGGTTTACAGAATTTAATGAATGAAATGATGATACCGAGTTATTTCTTACAGTCCTAGTAGGGAATTGAGCTTCAACTTCTTCTCTTGGGGTACTTAATCCAGAAGTTGGCGTAGGGCTACTTATTTGCTGTAACCTTAAATCACTCAATCTTCTCGATAAGGTAGCTGGTCTGTTCATAGATGGTGTGGTGGGAACTGAATTTTGTTGAATCCCGATTATCTTTGAATTTATAACATCCAAGAAACTGGATTCAGCTCTTATTTTGAAAAGTTTAATGGAAGAGTGTGCCCAATGGTTAGTCTTTGTGATAGACCGTTCTACCTCACTAATGAGCTCGAGACTTTCATTGATTTCATTGTATCCACCAGTATCAGTTTGGAAAAACCTACCAATTGACATAACGGAAGTCTTGATATTCTGCATAATTTTATTTCTTCCTCCCGTAGCATTTTCAACTTTTTCGACAGAATTATAGATATCTCCCCATACCAAAGAAATATACCAACCTAAAGAAACAGGACTCCAGCTGAACTTTAAAAAGGATAATTGGGAGGAAGGCAAGAAATCATAATTTATCAGTTTTTTATTTTCTTGAATGACTTCATCAAAGTTTAAAATGCCTATTTGTTTTACTAAGGTGAAGGCATCAACACCATTATCATTAGAAAGTATTTGATTTAATGCAAGTTTTAGTAAGGGTATAATGATGGTAAGAATGACCTGCAATGCCTTATTTCCCGCCCATGTCTTGTTGAGAGTTGCTTCTCTTCTTTGTTTACCGATAGCTTTAGGGGTCATGCCAGTAGGTAAGCTGGGCCGAAGTGCTTTATCAATTGCATTTTTTTCACTTTCGTATTCATCTGACCCTAACTTGTCTATAATGGAGGCTGTATCGCCACCAGCATCACCTGAATTCGAATCGGTTTTTTGACCTGGGTTGAAATACAGTGGATCTTCGTCATCATTAATGACGAGATTACTAGTAGATCTTGCTAGTGGTGTGGCATCAGCAGTACTGATTATAGAAGTGGTTTCACTTTTATCTTCTTCAGCTACAGAAACTGACTCGTCTTCGGCAGTTTTCAATACCAAACGATTTTCCTCAAAAAATTCCTTATTAAGACTTTCGATTGTAGTGGCAGTTTGATCGTAAATTTTTTCACTCTTTAAGATGGAGAAAAGTAGCATTCTTGAGCTTCTTGAATTTCTTAAAGCAGTGATACAAACACATCTCACCACTAAAGCAAGTAAATCGGGATTTACAGAAGATTTGAGAAGGAAATCTCTGTTTGAAAATCTAACAATTAGATTTGTCAAAGACGTCGATGCAACATATGATAGTCCACTATTAAAGTTGGTGTTATTCAATTTCATAAAAGGATCGTCCGTTCCCGGAGTTTTATAAGATTGTAATAAAGGAACTATATTGTACAATATCTCAATCAAAGTAGTTGCCAAAAGGGAGCTTACCGTATTGAATTGTTTGTTCGATGCATAATTGTTCAAAATTGAACAAAGTTGGATAACTATATGGTCTCTTGTGCTTATTTGCTGATGCTGATTAAAATTCAAAGAAATTGGCAAAGAATTCAAATAGGTTGGTTTTGTCTCGAGTAATTGATCTTGATAATTAGTTTGATGTGATAGATACAATAAAAAACATGAAGCTAATCTAACCATACTTTGATCATGTTCATTATAACAATATTGTTTGATATAGAACACCAAAGTAAAGCATAATTCAGCATAAAACTTTGACCCGCAAATAACTTTAAACTTTGAATTACATTGATAAAATTCCCAAATTAACATTAAAAATTCCATTGTCCAAATTGGAGAATTTTGACGACTAAGATTTAGATTCATATGGGAATCACTTTCAATTATTGGAATTTTTAGATAGTTTAAAAAACTCGAGATAAGAAAGAGTAATTCCAGATCTTTATGTAATCTACCAAAATATAATCTTGCCAAATTATAAGGTTTCTTGTCAAAAATTTTCAATTCGATCAAAGCCACAGAATTTGATGGTAATGGATAAGTTATCAATAAAGTAAGTAACTGAACACAAAGTGTTATGAACCATAATCTCAGAAATTTTAGACTCATATCTTTGAGTTGTAACATATTTTCTTGAGGTGAAGATCTAACAGCTCTGCAAGTGACATTGAATAAAGAACACACCAACGTTAAAATCTCCACTTTAGGCAATGATGCAGTTAATAATGTAAGAAACAATGAACCTTCTCTCGCTACAGCAGATGGATATTGATATAATGAAGTTCCACATAAAGCTATAATAGTTGAAAGAATGGTGGCCCTATTCAGTTCCATTACAAGATCTGGGGTGGAATATTTAGAAGTGATGCCAATACCCGGTTCCCAAACACTATAATGTACCAAAGACTCCGGCTTGGTGGTGTCTGGCATCTTGGCATTGGAATGCTGGGTGAATCCTCTATAAAATAAGAGTTTAACAAGACATTTGATTAGATCATCTGCCAAAACACTATTGATTTCACCATTTTGAGGTTTACCATTGAGTAGCAGTTGCTTTCCCATAAAAGTCAACGGGTCATAACCAGAACTAAGAAACAATTTCCGTTCTATCGATTTATAATTTTCAAGCTCAAATAAAAAAGGTAATAATTTAGTTAAGAACCTCAAACAATTGAGTATATAAGCAGGCTTTATCCCTGAATTAGTTAAGGTGATGAGATCCCGGCATAAAACGTAAATCAACAGGATGAAGTTTGTGACATTTTGATCCCGAATTGATTTTATATCCATGGGAGTTAGTAATTCAAAGATATCATTAACATGGGACGGCTTAGTTATAAGATGTTTCCAATAATCGGAATCCAAAGGAATTATTCTGCCTTGACCAAGCTGGAAAAAAACGCTTTTGAATTTGACCTTCTCCTCGGCAGTTTTCATCGGTTGTTAAAATATCGAGATATGGTAAGGCAATCAATTGTAGCCAACGGAATTAATTTTTGAGTATGCGATTTGGTTATGAGGTGGTTGCTGTAGCTATACTATCTCTATTAATACACATTACATACTGTACAATTATATGAATTTTCTAGACTTTTGACCACCTTCATCGTCACTATCTCTTTTTCTTATGGCACCGGCCACGGGACCAATGCCTATATCTACATGCATTCCCGCTTCATTCTCATCTTCATCTTCTATTTCAGCAAGATCATCGGCATCCCCCACATTATGGAACTTGATATCACTGGGTTGGATCCAGTTTGTCGGTATTTCCAGATCAAACTTGTTCAATGATGAGTTTTCGAAATCAAAATCTCCTTGTTCAAGTTGTTCATCTGTTTCATCGGCATACATAGCAGAGCATTTACTCATGGCTTGGTAAATAGCTTGGGTAGAATTGGGGACTTTACTGAGTAATGAATCGTGGACTTGCTCGTTCGTTTGTGGGGTTAATATAATTTCACACGTCGGTACGAATTCACTAGGATCGACATTATGGGCTGATAATAGTTCATTTTCTGCTAATTGCAAGTATAATCTATCTTCTTGTAATGCATGCATAAGTATGCATGGATAAGGTAATTCGATGCCTAGTTTGACAGTATTACTCCATAATAAAAACAGACTATTAAGGACATATAAGTCAAGGGGGGAATTTATTATTTTTTGCACTTGACCATCAATCGTTATGTGAATATGATGATTATCCACTACTTGTAAATTGAAGGCAGTTGCTCCAGCATAAAGCACAAATTTATCATCGTCTTCGAGGGAAAACTTTTCTGGAGATGAAGCCTGATATTCAGAAAAACATATCGTGTTTTCGTGACTAGGATATTCATGAATCACCCTAGGTCGAGAGGTCATTAGTAACTGATAAAAATGAGAGTTGAAAAAAATATTGCCGGTAATTTGAGATATTCACGTGATTAATAAATACTGATTAAATATATAAAATTATTGTTTAATTTGAAGAGAATTTTCTCATAAGTTTATGAAATACAGGGCTATTATTTGAATCACTGGCAATTTGTCTTTCAAGTTTCTGCTTCTTTTCATTTTCCATTCGTACTTGTTCTTCCTTAGAAGGAGGTAATTTTTCATTGATTAAATCGGCTTTTCTAGCATCCTCAAATGTACTAATAGCGTCTTTCAATCCTTCACTACCATGTAAAAGTGAGCCTTTTGGTAATTGTCCACTGTTTAAACTTTTAAGATGCGCTACATCTTCAGTTTGTTCTCTTAAAAGTTGAAACATTCTTGAAACTCTACCGATTGCAATAACCTTGTTACGTAAAGCATGTTTTCTATCTTCATAAGTGTCAAGAGACGGGGTCGAAGTTGAAGGTGGTATAGCAGAAAATGATTGTTGGCTTCTTGCATCAACAGGTGAAGAGGGAGTTGATTCAGGATTATAATTCAAGTCCTCTGCCGTATCTTCACTTAATTCATCTTCGGTACAAACATTTAAAATGGATACCAACATTTCGGTAACTTTTTCACCAACAAATGGCAATGACCAAGTGAATACATCCATAAATTGCGGTAACCAATACGGGTGGGGAGATGAATTGAATTGTCTAATATTCATGACGTTATTTTCGTATTTTAATACGGCCGCTTTATTATTATAATTATCCAAATAATTTGGGGCACTAAACATGGTTAACAATGAAGGAAATCCCATTGTTTTAGTTCTCTTATACATTCGATAACCAGCATCTTGGGCTTCGTGAGCCCTTATTACCGATAAGAATCCATTTCTTTCCAAAAATTGACATGACGCTTTATAAGTAAACGCATAAGAACAACCTCGTACTGAATTTCTCATAAACGTTTGATCAATATTATCATCATCATAATCTTCAATCGGATCTGCCCATAACAAATCACACATTAACCCTTTGGTTGGGGGTTCTCTAAATCTATCTAACTTAATCACGTCATTAATCGTCTTCAATTCGGGAGATAATCCTCCATGAACACAAAAAAACTGCTTATTCATAATAGCTGCCAACGGTAAGGCATTAAACGATCTTAGACTTTCTTCATATAAATTTTCGGAATATTTATGTAAACATTCATTTTTGAAAGTGAAATATTCAGTCAAATGTTTACATTCATGATTCCCTCTCAACATAAATAAAGTATCAGGATACGTTAATTTAAGAGAATATAAATATAACAAACATTCAATAGAAAAAGACCCTCTATCGACATAATCACCAAGAAACAAATATGACGTATTAGCTGGATCTCCCCCGACTTCAAATAATTTCATTAAATCATAATACTGTCCATGAATATCTCCACATACCGTGACTGGTGCTGGCACATCCAATAAATTAGGTTCACTGGCCAATAAATCGGTTGCATCCGATAAAATTCTGACCGCTTGTTCCTCTGTTAGCCTACCTTCATGGAAAAAATGATCTTTTAAAAACTCACAATTTGGTAATCCATTAGGCAAAAAAACTTGATTGTCAGATGGTCTGAAAGTGGCAGGTGATGGTACTGACTCAACGGCTCTTTCTCGGGTATTAATATTGGTACCATCTTCTGTCACGTATAGACTATAATCTTGATCATTGAAACTTTTTGATTTCATTGCCTTGATGGCATTATCGATTTGTGTTTGTTTTTCTGACATGTCAATTAATCGAATAATTGGTATTATAGGAGTAACCGATTTTTCAGTTCGCTTTTCTGTGACATATTTTGTGCATGAGACTAGAATCGAGGTCTTGAGACATTTACGAGGCTATACACAATGAGATAAGTTCCGGAATAAACTAATATGCGTTATTACATATTTTATACTAGTATCGATTGAAATGATTTTTCCTCTAATATATATTAAGACCTACAACTACTTGATATAAATAACCTCATTGTTATTAGCAAACCCATTGAATGAGGTCGATGCTACCGAAGTGTAAGCACCAATATTTGGGAAATAAACCCATTGGCCAACATGTAAGGGATGACTGAAATTAGTTTTGGTACTAACACAATCCAATCCATCACATGTTGGGCCCCAGATGGAGTAATTAAAACCATGACACTTGCCCTTTTCATCAGTGTCATTTCCTTCCTCCATCTCTAATAGTTTGGCAGTTGGATGTTGATGGTCAAATAAAATACAGTTCAAATTCCCATAAACTCCATCATTGATATAAATCATTGCCAGAATATCATCGTTGTTTGATGGTAAATCTCTTTTGGCGATAATATGACTGGCTAATGTGAATACATTAGCCACCATAAATCTGCCCGGTTCGGCAATAAATTTAATTTGATGTTGATCAGTAAATTGGAATGGGAAATATTTATTCAATGAATAATTCACCATTTTTGAACTAGTTTTAAAAGTTTCCTGTTCAAATCCACCACCGATATCTAAAATATCCATCGATTTAATGTTTAATTCTAACGCTTTATCGAAAATGTATCTTGAATCTCTAATAGCTTCGTAGATTGGATTGAAATCTTTAGCTCCTGATCCCACATGGAATGCAACACCTCTAATATTCAATCCTAATTCCTGAGCCAACGGTAAAAGCTGATTAACAGCAACATCGATTGTACATCCAAATTTGGTTGATAATTGACATTGGGCCGATGAATCATCAGTTGCAATTCTAATTAAAATCCCACAGTTTGGATGATACTTTGCAATTTTCTCAATTTCATAAGTATTATCGACAGTTGTTAAATTAACATTTTTACCTTCAGCAAATCTAATATATGAACTGTTCTTGCATGGATTAGCATAAACAATTCTCTCGGGATCAACTCCCAAATTAAGGATAAATTCAATTTCACTTTTAGATGCACAATCAAAATTAATACCCGTTGCTGCTAAATATTTAACAACTTCTACATCATTATTACATTTAACAGCGTAATGAGGCTTCACTTGAGGTAAATGATCATTCCAAATATCAATAGATTTTTGAAGTTCGGATAAATCAGCAACAAAGAATGAATTCTCTTCACCTGCTTCACAAGTTGCATCATCAATAGAATCAATTTTTGATTTTAATACATCTTTAACAGTAATAGGAACAGATCGATGCTTGATTAAATGATAATCATTTTCAAGTTTAAACTGTTCGTATGTTTGATTTTCAATTTCGACAGATGGGGCCATACCTTGGATGACTTACACTTTATTTTAACTTTTTATTTCACTAAGGGACTAATAATCTTCAATAAGATATCTTTTAAAGCTCACACAGGGATTGCGAGCTAATTTCAATTGAAGACGTCAAGCGGCAGCTCTCGTTAAATTAATATACGTTGAAAGGGGAGGAGTTAACTCTTAATATATAACTTTATGTAAAGTCTTCAAGTATAAAAAGTTCTAATCAACTGAAAATTTTTTTTTTCTAAATCTTAATTTATTACTAGCTGCGAAGCAACTAATTTCTTGGTATTAAGCCGCATATACACGACACATGTCTTACATAATTTATAATTAAGACTATAAATCAATTAATGGTTCTTCTGACCGTTTCGGAATTCCATTACTTCCAGTGTCATCAGTTGTGTTGAAGGATGTAGTAGGAGGTGGAGGTAACAGATTGACATCGGGCTTTTGCTGATGGTTTACGGTTTCAGAAGGTGTCTCAGATTGATTCATCTCTTCAATTGGAGGGTATCTTGATTTGGTGCTTGCCATTGATCCACCGGTCGAGTACTGGGATTGGTCAGGATATGGAGGATACAGAGGATCAGAAGGGTATTGAGATCCCGACACCTCTTGATCAATTTCTCCTATTGGAGGGTATGCTCCCATGCTACTGAATTCTTTACTGGAAGGAGATTGGATATCCGATGGGTAAGAAAAATGTTGGGTTTCTGAATTATCATAATTTGGTTCACTTTCTTCGAATACCGGTTCAGAAGGTTGTGGGTATTGATTGTATTGGGGAGGATATTGAGCTGTGGGACTCCCAGTACCTGTGGTTTGGTTTTGCATAAACGGGATTTGTTGTTGAGAAGATTGAGGTGGATAAAGGCCATACCCTGGGGTTTGTTGTCTGACTTGGGGCACTTGTTGTCCAGCTTCTCCGGTGTGTTGGTTACCTTGAGGGCCAGTATGTTGAGGTCCTTGTGGGAGTCCTTGTTGAGGACCCGAATGTTGACGTTGTCCAGGCTGTCCATACTGACCTTGAGGGTAGCTTAACTGACTACTTGCATCGGGATAAGGAGTATAAAGATTATGGTTACCATAAGCTTGTGATAATTTAGATTCTAAGAAGTCATCGTATAACTTGGTAATTGTAGATATTTTATTGTTCAATGCCACAAACTTCTCATATCTTTCAATTGAATTCCTTAAACTTCTGTTCAATTTTGGTTTAATTTGAACAACTTTGGAATGTAATTCATTCAAATCTTTGTCGTACAAAACATTAGCTTGACGACTGTTATCATTCTTAAGTTGATTCACTAATGTAATATATAAGCTTATTGACTCCTCTTCATTTTGAGTGAGCTCTTCAACTTGCAGAGTTCTATGACGTTCAATATGTTTAGTAGGTGTCATCACAGTTTGCTGGGATGGCATTGTACCTGTTTGTTGTCGAGACGTTGGTTGTTGTGATGGTGGTTGTGATGAGTATTTGTCAAATGGGAAAATATTGCTATAGAAGTCCGATTTGGGCTCTTCTGATTGTTCTTGTGGTGGCTGTTGATAGGCTTGTTGCTGATGCTGTTGCAGTTTATAGATTTGTTCTTGAGCTTGGAATTCTTTCAAACTTGCAGCAATAGCAGCTTTCATCTCTTCGTCCTCCTCTTCTGCATTAGTTTCTTGGACTTGAGCTGGAGGGGCCGTTTGTGGTGGGTCATAAGAAGGAGGAGCGGCTTCACCTGATTCTCGTAAACTTAATTCTATTGCCTTTTTCAAATCATCATCTTCATCGCCCTCATCAGTAGCAGTTCGGGAAACATGACGATTATCATTCTTTAAGGATAGATTAGGATTATCGTTTAGTTTATACTTTGACTTGAAATTACAATTATCACATACTCTGACTGGTTCCATGATTCCAAGAGATGGCAAAGGAATTGTATGGGAAGAGTGTTCCTGACAAAAGACTCCACCACAAGATCTACAATGATGTTTTCTATTCATCATAGTGAATGGTTTGTAGCAAATCATACATTCATCATTATCAACCCAATCAGCTGGAGTGTCAGAATCTATAAATACTCCATTCATATAATCAGAAGTATCGGTCTCAGGAAACTTGTAGCCTCTTCTGGTAAGTTCATTATAGCAGGTTTCAACATAGTTTAATTGAAGTTGGTTTTTGAAAAAAATTGTCCAGTTTTTGATCAAACCTAAAATCAAATTTCCCACTTGCAATTTAGCCTCATTATTAATGATTTTGCCGTCATGAATATTATAATTCCCCTTGAATATAAATTCAACGAGATAATCCATAAACTCTTTTGAACTCAATTCAATCAAGAAATGAAACCCTCCATTCTTGACACAAACGTCTATAAGTTTCAAAGTTGACGTCAATAAATTAGGATTCTGATAAGTGTTTGTAATTCTCTTTTTCAAGCATCTCATACATTGTTTAGGAGGGATTTTTTTACTCCTAATGATATCGGTGATTTCAAAAGCAGTGGCAACATCGAATTCTCCGTTAGGAATTGATTCCAGGGTTGCTTCTTCGATTTTAGAATCGAATTCTTGTGTTGGGGGTGAACTATTCAGGAACCAAGACATGATAAGTGGCAGATAAGATTCGCAAAAAATGATCAGTGAGGAGGCACTCAGAGCATTTGCAACCGTGAGTGGTTCAGCATAGGCATGTTAGCTAGACACGACATAGTGATTACTGTAAATTTATATATTTTAGTTTATGTTTATGTAACAAGTATACATCTATACATTTTGACGTTATATATATAGATAAATATCATTATATAGGTAGAGTCGTTGGTCATCTCTCATGCCTTTGTTGAGAGCTGAAAGTTGAGAGCTGGTATTGATAAATTTGTTAATGGAAAAAAGCGTAAATAGCAGCACCTCCTAATAAAGTAGCAGACATGTACCAATACATGTCGAAATTCCCGGTATTGAATTCCTTTATGGCAGTGGTTCTGTATTGATTTTCTAATGATCTTTTAACTCTTCTTCTCAAACTGGTCTTGGTTTCCGAGGCTTTATCAGTTGGATTCAAAGCATATGTTGGCAACATTAATGGAGGTCTATAAGCCAAATATAAAGGTTGCATCATTGAACCATCGAATTGATAAATTTGTAATTTATATCTACCATGATAAGGATCAACCATAACTTGATAAGTCTTGAAAAGAGTTCCTTGAACATATCGACTGTAAAAAGAAGAATTCTCAGGGTCGGAATTTTCAACTCTTGTTGTTCCACAAGGATCACTTAATAATTGTCTACCATCAACTGCTAAAGGAGTTAATTTCAAAGATCCATTACTTAATAATTCATATTTCCCATGTTGCCAGATCAAAGTGGCAATACCACAGGAATGATTGACAGAATCAGAAGTCACTCTATAAAGGGCCTCTTCATAGTAACCATCTTCGGTGAAAGAATATGATATACCTGGTAAATCTGGTTCGATTAAAAGTTCATCAACTGGGTCAAAAAACCCGGGGCCTGTAAAGACGGTATTTGATTTGGAAGACCAAGTCCCAACTAATTCTTTCATATTTGGTTCGGCCATAGTTAAGGTAGTTAGCCATGTTAAGGCAACGATTAATGAATAAATCATCGTGGTTAGTTTATAAAATATTTCCTGTAATGCTGTGCCTGGAATAAACAATTTTTTCAAGCGCACAAGAATAAACTAAGAAATTCACTGCCTCGCGTTCTTTATTTAGAATCCACGACTATTTTGAGCGTGTGTGCCTGGGACTGATGTTGCGGTTTCTGATGTTGCCAAGGAGATAAGTGGTAGGTGTAGATGGTGGTAGGTAGTGCTAGTGGTGGTAGTGGTGGCCGATGTTTATATTTATGGAGTTTATAATACTCCTTATTTTCACCACAACTAACTCTACCACTGGTGTGCTTTTGCGGCAATGCACTGCAGATTGACTCACTGCAGATCTCACACCCTTATTCAGGGACATTCTGCCTCTCCCTCCATTTACCACACACATGCGGCTTGAAAAATTAATCTGCAATTTGGTTTTCCAATTTGGTTTTCCAATTTAGTTTTCCAATTTCCAATTCCCCCAATCGTTCTTATTTACCTTTTACACTCTCTACTTCTCTTCCGCTTTAAACTTTGGAATTGGAAACTCGTTTGGGCAGTATAAAGCTTCCAGAAGATCAAAAAACTATAATCAACGTGTAAGTCCGCCAAGTTTGCCATGAAATGTTATATAAATAAAAAAAGACTGATTATCATGGCGTCCGGCAACATATGTGGGATTGCACTCGCCTAAAAGTTCACAAAACCTTAAATAGGGTAAAAAATATTTTGAGTGGTTGAATTGTGTACATGGGAATGATCCCTGATCGACATTGCAGAATTTGAAACAAGGCGGGCAAGATACGAAGTACTATTAATTATGGAAAATGTTATGGCTCGCCTAATATTATTAGGTTATGTAACAGATTAGGAAAATTCGTATCGAGAATTATCCCTTGAAACATTTTGATGCATTCTCGAATACCCTAGGAATTATGGGGACCAGCATTTCCAGAAGTAGTAAATAGCGATTGTCAACAGAGAAGTATACAGTAAATAGTACGTACAGTTTATATTTTAAAGAAAAAAGTATGCAAGATATACACGAAAATAAAACACTCTTTCTTATGCAAATTTGTTGTTACAATGCTGGGAATTTAACGGATATTGTTGCTGCAGTGATTGGATTGGATTAGGTAATTGATGATGATAATTTGAAAATGCTTTGAAATTTATCGGAGACTCTTCATCGGAAAGTGGAGTATAAACGCCAAATTTCCGATGATCATCAAAAATTGAATTAGAATCACCACTTGATAATGAAGTATTGATACTTGATGAAGTATTGATACTAATTTGACTCATGGTATGTTGATGCGAGGTTATAATTTTTGGAATGGCATATTCATTATTAAATTTCTTCAATAACGAATTGTTATTAGTCTTTGACGTTAATGGAACTGGTTTGTAAATATAATTGGAAGAATTATTTGATTTACCTGGTGATCCACATATGCTAGTATTGTTACCATTAATTGGTGATGAATGATATGATGTAGTTTGTATAGAAGATGGATTTGGAATAGATGTTGGTGATGGTTTATTTTGCCCTTGAGTTTGAAATTGCATTGGTGATATTGGCGTGGATGGGGTGACCACAGCCGGCAATCTGAAAGGATCTTTATAAGTAGCCAAAACTTGATTGAATAAATAATTTGGTCCCTTTGAGTCAAATAAATTAAGGAGAAAATCTGATGAATTGATTATAGCTTTGATTAAATTCTTTTTGATGAATTTATAGTGACTATAATCCATTTTAGTGAAGAATTTCTCCATTAATTTGCTGTCTGGTTTAGTATTATCATCTTCAATAAAAAAATCATCATTGTCATTAGCAGCATTAAAAGTATCAATATTAGGCATATTGATGGATTGGAAATGAATATTTGAAGGATTTAAACAAAATGTCTCATTGATTAAATCTATCATAACTTTTGATAAATCAATCAAGTCAATATCAATCAAGTCATAAGAATATAATGATACATAACTTAAATATTCCTTGATTTTATAGAATTCATTGTTTTTATTTAGAATATTGAATTCAGAAGATTTGATCAAGAATTCATCGATGGATGAATCATTAAATGACCAATCTAAAGTTTGTAAGATATGTAATTCCATTTGTTTAAACATCGATTGATCATATTTACATTTAGCCCCACATAACTTGACTAATTCATGTAATTTAGGTAATCTAAATCTCTCGGTTGGTCCTAAATATTTCCCACCAGATCCATAACCTAAATCATTAATGGTTTTGATGTCAGTTAATTTATCCAAATTAGTCAAATTAAGAAAATGATTGTTTCCTCCTTGGACCTTACTAGCAATCCATAAACATGTAGTTATAATCAATTGGGATTGATCCAATAATATAATTCTTTTGGAGCAATATCTATCGAAAATTTTAACAGCTCTGAAAAATACAAATGGGATAATTTTCAATCTGACAGACATCTTCAATAAAAAGTCTATCAACTTTAATCTAATTGCAGCAGTTAAATATGGCTGTTGTTGGTATAATTCCAAGTTTGGTCTAGCAACATTCAACCCTTGAATTATTGAATCATAAATTTCTTCATTGTATTCTTCAATTGAATGACTATGAATTTTCAATTCATCTTTATATAATTTGTTGGAATAATCCAATTGAGTAATTTGGGGAATTGTCATGATAATTTTACTTTATGATGCTTAAATGATTATTATAGTTTGGAAAATTTGAACCGGTCTCCTATTTTCCTGTTTAATGAATTGAAAAAGAATTGAAATTAAACTGATTATTAGTTAATGAATAATGAGTGACAGTTTTGGAATTAAAAGTGAAAAATCGTCGAACTAAAAGAATGTAGTATAATTCTTAGTTATGAATGAATGAAAGGATACTTTAAAAGAATTAAAAAGGTTAACCTTGATTGAAAAATTCAACTTGTGAAAAATCTGAAAAAATTAAAGGATGGATTAACCGGAAATCTTATGAACTTTATAATTATAAACTACTTAACAAACGATTTTGAAAAATGGTTATGTTGATCGACATAGTCGATTAAACAATTGACTTTGAATAAATAAAAAAAAAAAACCACATTATCTGTCGTCTAAATGGTCGCTTAATTTGGTAATATGTTTTTTATTTTATTTCTTAATTCGCAGCCTCATTTCCCGCCAGACGATTTCTCTCTCCATTCAAGGCATTTGAAAAAATCATCAATGGGAATGGGCATTACACATTAAGTTTGAAAACTCAATGCTTAGGAATGAGGACCATTTGATCGTTTGTTCAAAGAGAATGAGAACTTGATTCATGTAGAAATGATAAGGCTATTTAGCCTTGATAATCAAAAACATAGAGACGGCATTTTACCGTGGTCCAACCTCGTTAATTCATCTGCTTATGACTTGTCAGAAAACCTAATAGGCTATTTGTTAACTCTCCCCCTTTTAGACTTTCGAGGCAAGTAAAACCTAAAAAACTAAAATGTAAGGCACGTTATAGCTACGTAATTAAGTTTTTTGGCGTCTCTTTAAAAAAAAGTGGCCGAAAAAAATACCAGAGAAAAATAAAAAAATAAAAAAAAAAGACTATGATTTGACAAACGGTCCAACCCCAAAGCGAGATTTAGTCTCCATACAAATTATCGAACCACATAAAATTATACCCGCCTTTGTTTTGGTTTAGTCTTTTAATAGTATATTGGTAACATGCTTTAAGTTCGCCGATTACTAGAGTTGTAGTTAATGATCTTCAAGCAGTCCCAGGGTATGAATTGACGAAATCGTCAAATGTCCAATACGATCGACCGGCAAGACCAAAAGGCTCCCCCTTTTATTTCCTCCCCCTCCCCCTTTTTTTGCATCTAGTGCCTCATCAATTACACTCACCAGTCGATTCTCTCCTATAAATTGTAGATAAAGTAAAACTTAAAGAGTGGGAGAGGCAGAGATCGAACGGTAGTGCCGACCTATTAGTCGAAGACAAATAATAACACCAATAGATTGTAAAGACCAAGCCAAAATAACCCGAACAATACGCAATGAGGAAATAAGGCAATTGGAGTTGCAGAACAATAAGAAAGGTCATAATTGGTACTATTTATGTAATCTATTGTTAATTCGCAGAATAATAAAACGGTTTTTTTACGTGTGGTCCTCTAACCATTGTTAGCGAGAAAATTTTTTACATCGTGCAAGACCGGTGTTATTTAAACCCAGCAAGTTATAAAAATACATAAAGAGGTTAGGTCAATTCTCTAGTTAAATAGAAGTAAACAATGAATGGTATGTACGGTTTAGATGTTTCAACGTTTAATTAACTGGTATGTAATCAGTAGTGATATTCTGCCCTGGAATCCCGAGGTTTAAACGGTGCCATGCATAACGGCTAATGACAAATCCATGAGCCATACCTGTATTTTAACTTGATTCCATCTTATACATCATCATACATATGAAGGTACATGTACCTTCCTTGCTCTATAATAACCGTTATCTACCATGCATCACGCCATAAAAACGCCTATAGGTACTGTGTAGTTCATGCGTATGTCAAAGGCATTTTAAGAGACGCATAACTTTTTTTCATTTATTCATAAGCCATCTATTGTTCAATCGCGATCAACCACTCCTGTGAGAATCGGCAGGAGTCGAGCAATACTTAGTAACAGAGATAGAGCCAATCAGTCCAATTATCAAACATCAATGATCTCAAATTGGAACAATTGATATATAACCAGTCGCCGATAATTTGCCGAGGAGACGATGAGGGCTGTAAAATGGTCGCCGGTCTCTATTTGTTAATGGACCGCGACATAGGAGAATGGAGAAAACAAACCGCTTTGTCTCTGGCAAAATATCGGCCCCGTCCATTCTCAAGGACAGAAAATCATTCTCAATTGATTCATTAGGAATTACCACTATGACGCCCCATTACATATGTGACATTCTTGCCTTGCATAAACCCTTAAGTCTTTTAAACTAATTATGCGGTCCCTTTAATTTAAGGGTACACTAGTCAATCAACGATTATATAATGTCAACTTACCCATCTATAATAATCTATCAAGCAAGAAAGATTCACATTATAATCCCAGTATTACTTAGTAGCCTATATAAAATCTGTTCGTAATAAATCTGTTCGTAATCGACGGTGAATCCTGGGTGAACAATACCTCCCACACAATCACCTCTGACTACCATTATCCATTATATTTCTCAATATTATTTGGTTTGTTTTTACTAGTTCCATTTGCAGCAATTAATTACCATTTTAGTGACACCTCGCCTATTCAAAACATCTTTTTAGTATTGACAATTAGGTCGTACGCATTATACATTTGAATCACACAAAGATAAAACGGTATAATGGCCACTTCATTACCATATAATAACTATTTAATAGCCATATTAAATTACATTGTTACATTGTTAATCTGTGATAAGCCTGTTTCGTGTACTTATTTGGCCAGTTGTTTTCCGATTACCCTGCCGGTCTGATTTCCCCATTGTAGATGTGCCCCAGCGATAGTTGTGTTGTTTTTATTTTTATCCTTTTTTTTTTCAATTATAACAAACAAATTTGTATCCTATTGTTTATGTATGCCGTCCTTTAAGGTTATTTTTCATTTTTTCGCAGCAATTTTTTATCGAGTAGCTGTTTAACGGCTAATTCCAAGGTAAAACATTGGAGGTGCCTTAATTTTACGGTATGTGCCCTACAGTTTTTTTAAGGTAATGCCTTAAAGTTTCCCGAGGAAACGAGAATGATAGTAATTACAATAAATGCTTTATGGCTCATATCCCAATTTCTAAATTATAGGGGTGCTACCAAAAAGTTTTTTACTCGGGGCCTTTGACGGTCTGGGGTCTGAGGCTTTAGTTATATCTTTTGTTCATTGGTTATAAGCAATGGTGAGTGGTATAAATTGACCCCATGATATCACCTACCTGTATAATGAAGTACCATGATCATCATGGTTTAGACTTGCCATATTTCTCCATCAATCACGAAAATCACGAGAGAGACGGTATGTAGCCTTAATTCGATTAGGCAATAGGAGCTACCGATTTGTAATTAAAGTAAATTTGTAACACCAATTCTGTACATAGTGCCGATCGCGAGAGATGTCGCTAGTTGCGGTGCTATAAACCGAAGGCATAAAACATTGGCAGGAATTAAAAAAACCCCGAAAAAAACCTTAATCGATGGCCTGATCTTTGCAGTAGCCATCACCATCATCAGGGATATCATAGCCGAAAATGTTAGTTTCCAGATCTAAAACTGGCTAAAATCGCCCGATGATATATTTCCCGTCTATTTTTAGATTGAAATATCGACGGCCACTCACCATATTTTGCCGGCTGACAACCGTAACCTGTCGCCGATCTCTATACCTCAATGCCCAGCTCAAGGTCCCACATAAACGTCTTAAAGACGTTTCCTCGATTCCATTTTTTGCAACCAATTTTGTACGCGTGAATGTTTTGAAAAATCGCGATCCTGGTGCAAGATGGATATGACTAGAAACGTTTTCAGTAAAGCGTATAATGGGCTTTTTGGCCCCAGTAGTCCGTTGACTAATGAGCCTACCATTGACTACAACAATACGATCCATAGTTTCAAATCCCACACTCGAAATTCTCGTCCTTCCACGTACAGATTTGGTGAAAATGACACCATCGCGTCTAATCAATCAAAGTCCTCAACCAATTATAATAAACGTTATAATAATTACTGGGAAGACTCGGATGAGGAATTGAATAATGACATGAGTGCAATATATAATCAATTGAGTGAAAATTCCACAAAATTGTCTCGTATTCCAGGTACTTTTACTTCCTATGCTAATGATCATACAACTAATGATCATATACCAACCAATGATGAAAACCATTTGGGGTTCAGACCTTCCCTCGGCTCCAAATTCGAAGATATCGGGAAATATAATGTCAGAAAAGATACATTTGAAAAAGTTCCTCGAGAATCCATCTATTCAAGGCCAATAACTACTCCTACAAGACCTACATCTGCCACGCCAGTGACAAGATCAAGAAGTTATGCAACACTTGACGACAAGTATAACTCCCGAAAGAACCCAACACCATACTTATCTGGCTCAGATGAGATTTACACCAGATCTGCCAAAGAGACAATACCTTCATTGAGACCAGCATCTGCTGATTCCGACTCTTTTTCCAGAAAATATAATAAAGATTATACGAGGTCTGATAGATATCTTGACAGAAACATCAAATCAGACCGGTATCCCGAGAAAGATCATTACCGGGATATAAGGTCTGATAAATACCTTGACCGAGATGGTCCCTCAAAAAGATACTTGGGACGGAGTTGGGAAAGTCCAAGAGATACCAAACCAATCAATATCTATAATGATGATCAAAAAGCAAAAGAAATAATCAGGCTTGAACAGGAACTTAATAAAGATAGTCTTACCAAGATGAATACGAAATTCAATCATTTAAACAATCTTAATGAATTCAAAAATATCAATAATCTCAACCAGAAAGTGATTAAAAATAATACTACATTACGAGAATTGAATGAATTAATTGATATTAACAATGATCCAGAAATGAAAATTAATACCAAGAGTGATAAAAAGTATGATCAATTAAGATCTGAATATTTAGGGGAACTCAAAAACCATCAGGTCTTCTATCAAAACTACCTCAAATTATTTCAAAAATATAAAGGGTTGAAAAACGAAAAGTATTCAAAAGTGATAGACAAAATTAAACTTATTAGAGATACTAGTGATGAAAATAGTATTCGACTTATTTGTGATAATTTGCTAAATGACTTACAATAAAATAGATATAAAACATATATTATTAATTAATCTGAATATTATGATAAATTAAACATTAAAAACTAAAATTACAAAGCCAATAAGACACCAGCAGCTAAAGCAGCGGCTCCAGCAGCAAAAGGTTTGTTAGCATTATCAGCATAAGTAGAAATATTGCAACCGGCGTCACAAGAAGTAACAACGACAGTGGTACTGTTAACGGCTAAAGCAGCAGTAATTAAGGAAGCGATGGAAAGAGTAAATTTCATTATTGTTATGGAAATTAGGATGAGAAAATATTCAAAGAATGGGAAATCACTTGCTTTTATAGGGCATGGAAAGTTGCCATGGGGAACCCTCCTCCATAGATAACGGATAATTCCTTCCTAAAATGGATGTGAGAATTCCGTTTTAGGAAATGAAATTGGCAAGGAAACTCTTATCAGAGATTCGCACTTACTAACTTGAATTTACATCGTCTGACATAATGAGTCTTTTCGACACGGCTACTTCATACTAACCCCTTAGACTATCTTATGCAAGATAGTTTTGTCCATTGTCGCTTGTCTCCCAAAACTTTTATAATTCTTGAAATTTTTCTTATAGTCTAACGTTTATTTATAGCGATGCGTTATGAGAAATATGCATAATTCATTTAAAGATCCTCTGTATATAAGCCAAAAATATCTGCCAGAGCAACCTGGGGAACCACAAGATGGAAAGTATAACAGCAAAAGGAATGTATAATTATAAATTTTAGAAACTGTAACATGTATTAAAAAAAAGCAATTTACCATTTTCTAAAAAAGAAATCCGTATTTCAAACGACCTGGTTGCTACTCATTACAGGAACAATCGAATGAGAATCAATATGGATTGAACCATCATCGTTAAGACTTTCATTAATACATTCATTAATGATATGATCCCAATCACTGAAGATAACAAAATATAATTGGGCAAATGATAAAAGAAATAAAGCTGTCAGCATACCAATCCATAACCCAAAAAGAGCTAATTGAAGTTTGAAAGAACAGAAAAATGCAAGTGGTAATGCGATTACGTAATAAGCGAATAAATTCAAATATCCACCAATTTTTTGTCTACCTTGACCTCTCAAAATACCGCTAGTAGCACATGTTAATGAATCATTGATTTGATAGAGGGCCCCGATAATTAATACCTTGGCAGCCAATTTAATTACCACTGGATCTTTACTGTATAATTTAGGTAATGAAGTTCTTGCAAGGAATAATATAATACAAAGAAGCGATCCTGTAGCTAAAGAGACTATAATTGTAGCCCTAGTAGCGGTAATTGCTGATTTTTTGGAAGCGGCACCAATAAACCAAGCAATTCTTGTTGATGCAGCGATTGACATTGCAAAAGGAACTTGATATAATAAAACGGTTGAAGTACCAATAATAGATTGAGCGGCTAATACTTGAGTACCAAATTGGGATGCAGTGAAAGTAATGATTTCAAATGCCAACCACTCAGCTTCGACCATCAAAACACCAGGGATTGAAAGATCAATCATTTTTTTCCATTTTTTAAAATAAACTCTATTGATTAACGAATGACTAGGCCAACACTTATAACCTTTAATGAAATAAATATATAAATATAACATGATGAACATTAGATAATTGGTAATAACCACCGATAATGGAGCTCCAATAAAGCCCATACCAATTTTAGCATCCCACACCAAAACATAATTCAAAATGATGTTGATTGGAGCACACACAGCTAATACATAAGTTGATGCGTGGAACACCCCTTGACTCTGTAAAAAATGCTTCCCATTTTCAAAAAGAATAAAACCTGGTAATCCAAGAGATAACACTTGCAAATATTTAGCGGCCAAGTGACACAATTTAGCCTGATCATCCCCAACAAGATACAATAAAATTCCATCGGCAAGGAAAAACCATAATATGAACATTGGGATAAAGAGCATAAGAAGCAAGTAATTGCATCTCATGAAATGTAACCCAACTTTCTTATATTCCTTTCTACCATAACTTTGAGCACATAAAGTATCAAGACATGTTGATATTCCTTGAATAATTGCATAACCAGAAATATTAGCCGTCATGGAAGATAAACTAACAGCGGCCAATTCATGACTACCCAATCTACCAACAGAAAATACAGAAGCAACAGTCAATGAATATTGTAATAAAAAGGTGATCACTAAAGGAATGGAATATTTCATCAAAACTTTAATTTCTGTCTTGACATTAGTTTCTGGCTCAGCGCCAACATGATTTTCCTGTAAAATATCCTGAACATCCAAACTCGAATGGGATTTAACACTTCTTAATCCATCTAATGGGACTCTGGAAGATTGTCTACTTAAACTGAAGCCTTTTGGAATACTATCGGCCCCAACAGAAGCAATCGAAGCTCTTCTTTGTTGAACATAAGACACGATTTCACTCTCGTCAATATCATGGATATCTAAAGTAGTTTCTTCGTACGGGACTCTGGATAAATCTCTCGTATATGAAGGGATTGGTTCCCCATCAGTAGCATTTAAAAACGGAGTGTTTTCGTTTCTTGACATGTACCAGAACTAGAATCCACAAAATAAATATATTTAATTTTTCCGATTTGTTGATGGATTATATTTATCTATACTGATAACAGGGGTGAGCGCGTGCGATGATTTGTATTTTTGTGTAATCACTACTATATTAAGAAGTTATATCCCTGACAGCAGGAAAGTTTGACTATTGATCGATTTATTTCGGATTTCTTTGCCAGATTGGTACATATTGCGCTACGATGCGAGAGACTGTGGTGAGGTTTTCGACGTAATTTACTCTATGTATATTGATCAAATACCATGAGATGAGTTGGGTAAAGGGAAGTATAACGTTTCCGTATTTTAGGGTGTCATCTAAGGCGGATGTCAACACGCTTGGCTGCGAGAAATTCTCCGAGACGATAACATGGAGACTGGACTGGACTGAGACTGGTCCTGAGACTGAGACACTGAGACTGAGACTGGACTGAGACTGAGACTGAGACATCGGGTGAAACAATATGTTAGTCCATCCGTTACCTGAGTAATAACTACCACCATGTATATACCAAACATCAAATTCCTGCACACTCGAATATATTTCTACTTAAATTCTATCTAAAACTTACCGTTAAACAAGTTTTTGATCATATCTCTACCAGTGTACTTAACGGTTCTAACGAAAGTCTCGATATCAAGGGTTGAACAAAGGACTTCGACGAAACCGAAAGGCAACATAGCAGGAATCCAACCTTGAGCTAACTCAACAGCGTAAGAACCACCATCCATACTGAATTGAGTCATACGGCCTCTTCTCATATGATTACAATCACCTGGTAAAAATTCAGTTGGCGATAATTGATTATCGTAGGCAATACTTTGTTTACCAGAAAACATGGTGAAATAGTCATCGGCAAAATGAACTCCAGAATGTCCGTTAAGCCCAACAGCAGTACCAAAGAAAATAAGGTACTCTGAAATCGAAGCATGAAGAATAAACATATTACCCATGGATCCTCCAGCATTGTTGAAAACCCATTCATCCCAGTTGATGTCATTGATAATATCATCGCCGAAAGCTGTTTTAAATTTAGGAACTAAAGCAATGGCAATTTCGGTAGCATTACCACTTGGATGTTCACCGATGGTTTCTCTGACTATTTCACCGATAACTTTATGGTCAAACACGTAATTAGTTGGCAACCAAGTATCATACAACTTACTTAAAAGCCCGTATAACATAAGGGGAAGTGCAACAAAATAGAACAATTTCATCTTGGTTATTAATGAAAGTATAGTAAGCGAAAGTGTGTATTTATGTGATTTGAAAATTATTCACTGAGATTTTTCAACCGTTATACGAATACGAGATCTATACGAGAAACGACCATTAACGAATAGAGGCCACCTCCTAAGTTTTTCTTGTTATTGTTATCTAGGTTAAATTGTATGTTTGAAACATACTTTATAAACGGGATAACGACCTTTTCGCTTCTTTTTAACCTATATTTTGTCGTCCTCTAATTGCTGCAATTAATTGTTCTAACCTGATCCAATTGATTTATCCGCACTTCATCTCCAATGTCTGCAGCAGAGATTATCACATCTGATTTACTGGTGGAACAAAAGATTGATAGCTTGAAATCATTGGCCGAAACCAGAGATGATTTTCTTGATATTGTGTTAACCAATGAACCAAATCTTCCCGAATTATGGCACCTGATAGGTCTATTATTAGCAATTGAAATAATGCTCAATAATGGCAATAAGAAAGTATCTGAATTACTTAATAAAGTTAATGTCATAATCAACAAACAACAATCTTCCACCGATTCGATTCTATTCAAGATTGTTAAATTCAAATACTCCGACTTGAATGCTGACTATCTATTACTTTTCAACGTATTTAATCAAAAATACCGTATTTTTGAATTGGTTAATAAGAAGGTTGTTTTATTAACCACCAAAGAATACCATGATATCCCCAAATACTTTTCAAAGGACTTACTTTTGAAAACAATTGATCTATTGATTGTGTCCAATTATGACTTTCGGAAAATTGAATTATTGAAATTTGTCCTGCCACTTATAGGTGAATACCAAATCCAATTAAATCCTGAGACTCAATTTATGTTTAATATGTTGATCGATAACACGGTGGCCAATGCTCATAAGTTTGAAGGTTATTTGAAACAAGCCAATACGGTGATGTTATTGCAGTTGAATAAGAGCAAGTTGATTGATAATCTTGTGGAGAATAACTTGGTAATAATATCTAACTCGTACAAGTCTATTTATATAAAGAGATTGGAATCCATTTTGGGAGTCGAGGTTAAGTATGAGACGATCTCCAAGATGATTGTCAACAACAACTTGCCTCTTAATACGAAAATCAATCAAGTTGATGGGATATTGGAATTTCCTCCTACACCGGTTAATAATATTATTAGCACTTTGAATATGGTGCAACAAATATCTAATAAATTGGCGTGTTAATATTGCTGGTCAATTGATATGTGCTCATTAAAATAATTCATAGTTAATAGTTTGAATATATTTGAATATTTCCGTTAATATAAACTAATTTGATAAAAACTGCAGATTCTCAATCTTTTAAAAAAATATTTTTGCAGCTATTACTTCAAATAAAAATGTAATAATAGATAAGCATTTAAAAGGTAACAGGTAGTGTGCTGTTAAATGTATAGGGAGAGTCACTCAAAGTCAAGGGAATTTAACAGGATTTATAGCTGGACTCAGAGAGAGATAAACTTACAGGTTTTAGTTATTACTTTTTATTAATACATTATATACACTAGTAGTAATACGATGAAAGAAATGTAAAATGCTAGGATTTTATAAAACAGAACAGCAGACCAGGCATAAAATGTTTTAATTGTAAATGCCCGAACCTAATTGCAATAAAGATTTGGCAACAGAAAACGAATTAGGTGTAGCGAAATGTCTTAATGGAGAGGAATTATTATGCGGATTCTTCTTCATTGACTCGTCGAATGATTGGTCATCAATAGTTTGGTCGTTATCATCGTTAGAATTGGCTTCAGAATTATGGGATGTAAGTTTAAGTGGAGTTTTCAAAATTTTATTAATCGAAGGTAACGGTTCAAATCTTGGTGGTAAGTTTAACATTGAATCAGAATTTGATGCTAATGCAGAAGCTGGTCCTGTGAAACTTTTTCTAGCCAATGGTAAAGAAATCTTTTTATTTTGCTCATTTATTTTCAATGGAAGTTTGCTATTGTTGTAAAATGAACTTGTTTTTTTGATGGTAAATAATTTCAAATTGGTTGAGCTTTTATTCATGATTATTGAGTTCAATGATTTCTTTGTCAAATTGATATTGGCTGAATTTTCGAAAGTTTTCTTAACAGGTAAATTGGATCTTCTAGACGATAAATGCTTAGAATTAAGATCATTCTTTAAATATTTAGAAAGCTTAACACTTGGGGAATTGATATTGGTAATTAGTTTGGTGGATGAATTTGATGGTGATTTAATAAGATATTCCGATCCTGACATCTTAGCTGAATTAGATTGATGACTTTTCAGCTGATTCAATTTGAATAAAGCTAATTTCAACTTGAATTTCAATTTTGATGCATATATATCAGCATTACTACCTTTTGAATGACCATCGTGATGAATTGGAGGAGTGACGGAAGGAGGAATCTGTGAATTGAAGGATTTTGATTTGAAGGAATTTGATCTTGGACTTGAATTTTGAAATGAATTGGTAATGTTGGAGTTGAATGACCGGGATTTTTTCAAAGCGGCTAATGCAAGAGGCTTTGAGTTATGTCTTAAACTCAAGGCATTTTGATCTATGGAACTCAAAGCTCTTCTATCGGTAACCATAGACATTTAATGAACAAGAGGTATATTATAGGGAAAAAACAAATAAAATTAGATATCAAGAAACAATATGATATAAGTATAAATTAAAATCAAAACAGAGAAGCGGCCCCAAAAAATATACGTCTCGCGTTATTTATGTTTAACACTATTTCTAAACATTCTCCAAGCGAGTATACAGTTCAACCCAAAAATCCAACTTGCCTTTAGTTACGTTTAGACATTACCTAATTGAGAGATTAAAGATGCCGCAGTATTATTTATGAAACAACTATTTTAAGACATGTTAAGTCCTATGCATGAAAGATTATTTTCTATTTTTCATAGTACAGATCCCCGACACGGTATTGCTGGTTACTTGATTTGGTCGATTGTTATTAAATTTGGTATAATGTTGGCGTTTGATGCATGTCCTGCAGAGTAACGGGCCAAACCAAATACTAATATTGTTGTATACCGAACATAATCGCGTTAGAGGATTTACGTCAGGTTCAGTGTGTGTAGTGGTGGAAGTTGCATGAATTTCCGGTATATATTAGATTGAACAATAGGCAACGGTGTCCGGTGTTTTTTGCGGTCTTTGTTTGTTTATTTTTATTTTGGTTTGTTCCCGAAACACGCATGATTTTTCGCAGCCTATTTACGAGACTGCGTGTTTTGTGCCTGTGTCTAATTGGCGTGCATCTGTTGTCCAATGTATCGTGTTATTTTGTATTTTGAATCTACTAGTTAAGTAATCAAAATAGTATTGTTGCGTGTGACGTGTCTGTTGCATGATCGGCACGCTAGTTTTTGGTCTATCTTTGTATCCGAGCTATGTTCAGATTATATGCACTTTTGCTCTGATCTTTTATACTATCAGTCTCAGCCTCATACATGGCTCAATATTTTAGTTACCAACGCAACTGTCCGATTAACAATTAAACACCCTGGTCCGCCCACAGTATACACTCTCACCCGACCCACATCAGACTCATCCCTAGACCCCAGACCCAGACCAAAAGCCTTCTATTCCTGCCCCTACTTTTAATTACTAAAGGTTGCAAAAATAAAAGTGGCAATACACGACTTGCTACCCTGCTTCGTTTACTTGCATCCTGCATTAATGCCTCGCACTTGTACCACGCGAATAAGGAGTCACTCTTATCACTAATCTGTGACCCATTAATATGCTGGTAAGGTCAAAGCTTTCTCTGTGGAGAGAATATTTAACTCCTATAAACAACAATTCCAATTTCTCCACCACGGGAGAAATATCTCCTGATGAATTTGTTAAAGCTGGTGATTATCTAGTGTACAGATTTCCTACCTGGGAATGGTGTTCTGCCCCTCCTAAATTACAGAAATCGTATTTACCGCCTGACAAACAGTTTCTTATAACAAGACACGTTCCAAGTAGTCAGAGGGCTCATACATATTTGGGAATTGACGCCACTCTTGATGAACAAGAAGAAGAACTAGAAGATGGATGGGTGAAATCTCATAAGATTGCTGATAATAAAATTGGGGGGGATATAGATAACGAGCAAGTTGAGCATCATAAACCATTGGAAATGGGTCCACAAGATATTGATGAATTGATAGATGAGACCGCTGAATTAGAGCTTGAAGAAGATGATTTTGAAGATTTATCAAAAGATAATGAATCTAGTTTGAGGAAATATGATTTATATATTACATATTCCACTAGCTATAGAGTCCCAAAACTTTACTTGGTCGGATTTAACTCTAACGGAATTCCATTATTACCCCAGCAAATGTTTGAAGATATATCCTCTGATTATAGGGATAAAACTGCCACAATCGAACCATTACCCATGAGTTTTAATACTACATCAGTTTCAATACATCCCTGCAAACATGCTAGTGTGATGAAAGTTTTGATGGATCATGCCAAAAAGACTCAATTGAAGAAGAAGTTACAGGAGCAAGATGTGGAGAATGGAAATATTAATGATGATGATAATGATAATGATAAGGATAAGGATAATGAAGATGGAGTTAGGGTAGATCAATATTTGATTATATTTCTTAAGTTTATTGCCAGTGTGACTCCCGGAATCGAATATGATTACACCATGGAAGTATTTTAGTTTTATAGCAATATATAGACAAGCAATATCATTTTGCACATAGCTCTAGAATGGGGATCCCCAAAGGGTCCTGTATGCTGTAGGGCTTGAGATGAGGTGAGACATTATCATAAGCCGAGGAAAAATAATCATTTGAAATCAATGGCTAAACCAGTTAAAAAAGCCAAAAAATCAGCATCTCCGGTCCTGGAGATGCCTATAAAGGAAATCAAGGATAAAATCAGTGATCGTATCGAGAAACCAATTAAAAATGGTAAAGATCAAAAGGCATTGAAGAAAAAACTTCATCAATCAAGACGTGTAGTATTCATATTAGGAGCAATAATTGGATTATGTGGAGCTGTGTTCTTTTCAACATCAAGTGATAATACAATCTTGAAAGATTTAGATGGATTTGTCAATTTCGATTCCTTCAGTGATTCTTTCAGTGACTATTTTGGTGATTGGAAAGATATGATGCCATCACTGTTTAATTCTATATTATCAGATATGAATGCTAGTGAAGGTGATAGAGAACAATTACACGGATCAGCCGAACTGTTTTCTGTCGGTAGAAGAATGGCATCGGTTGAAAACTTACAAGCTAAAGATAATGTAGTAATGGTCCCCGGAGTTATTTCAACTGGTCTTGAAAGTTGGGGATTATCAAATGAAGGAGATTGTCCTTCTGTTAATCATTTCAGAAAGAGGCTTTGGGGTTCCTTCTATATGTTAAGGACAATGATTTTAGATAAATCTTGTTGGTTGAAACATATAATGTTAGATCCTGAAACTGGTTTGGATCCTCCTAATGTTAAAGTCAGAGCTGCTCAAGGGTTTGACGCTGCCGATTTTTTCATAGCTGGTTATTGGATTTGGAATAAGATTTTACAAAATTTGGCGGTTATCGGATATGGTCCAAATAATATGTTAAGTGCAAGTTATGATTGGAGATTAGCCTATTTAGATTTAGAAAAACGGGATGGATATTTTTCAAAATTGAAGCTTCAAATTGAATTAAGCTATAAACTCACTGGTGAGAAAAGTACCTTGATTGGGCATTCTATGGGGTCTCAAGTGATCTTTTATTTTTTAAAGTGGGTTGAAGCCAATGGTGAATTATACGGCAATGGTGGTAAAGGATGGTGTAATAAATATATTGCATCTATTATCGATATAAGTGGTTCAATGTTAGGCACCCCAAAGACTATCACTGCTTTAATTTCTGGTGAGATGAAGGATACAGTTCAGTTGAATGCGATGGCTGTTTATGGGTTGGAGAAGTTTTTTAGTAGAAAGGAAAGAGTTGATCTTTTGAGAACATTTGCGGGAGTTCCTTCTATGATTCCAAAAGGTGGTGATTTACTTTGGGGCAACTTGACCTATGCATCTGACGATGATACCAAACTCTCTGAAACAGGACTGAAAGATCACAATGAAGAAGGGATCATCAAAGATACAAGTTTTGGTACTTTCATTAGACTCAAATCAGAAAAACTTGGACATAAAAACCTTACATTATCGGAAACAATTGAATATTTGCTTGACTCATCACCTGAATGGTTCAGTAAAAGAGTTAGAGAACAGTATTCATTCGGTATCGCTACAACCAAACGAGAATTAGAGAAAAATAATCACGATCATTCGAAATGGTCAAATCCTTTGGAAGCAAGTTTGCCCAATGCCCCAGATATGAGATACTATTGTTTCTATGGGGTAGGAAACCCCACCGAGAGAGCTTATGCTTATAAGGACGCAGAAAGCGGAAGTAAAATAGATATTACAATTGATTCAGAAGCTTCAGATCCGGTAGTATTTGGTGATGGTGACGGTACAGTCAGTTTATTGACACATGCTGCCTGCCATCTTTGGCAAAAACCAGACTCCATTTATAATCCCGGTAAAGTCAATGTTACAGTAGTTGAGATTAAACATGAACCGGACAGATTCGATATCAGAGGTGGGGCCAAAACAGCTGAACATGTAGATATTTTGGGATCAGCCGAATTGAATGAATTGATCTTAAAGGTGGCCGCAGGAAAGGGTGATACTATATCAAATAGGTATATCAGTAACCTAAAAGAGTTGGTAAGTAAATTGTCTATTTGAGTGTCACTCTCAGCCTCAGTGTTCTCGCCAGTCTCGGCCAGCCTCAGACAACGTAAATAAAGTTCAGTATCCAATACTTTATCAAATTCAACGCGACAAGTTTAATCTACGTTGAACACTAGAATGAGGTATGTAACATAGAGCATAGTTTGTAATTAGATTCATATTATGTATTTTGTTTATAAATTCTGAGTTCATCTTAACTAACCGTTGTAGTGGGAGATTTGTTAGAGCATCAAAATATCGTCATGTTTTTGGCCAAGCTGCCAAAAAGGAACTCTGTTATGAGAATTTAAAAGTCACCAAAAATGCTTGGGATTCAGACATTGTTCAAAGCAATGGAAAATATATTTCATTGAATTGGGATTCTTCTGGAGGTGGTGCTTTTGCGATTATTCCAGTTGGAGAAGTCGGTAAAGCTCCCGATACTGTTTCATTATTCAGGGGTCATAAAGGTCCAGTTTTAGACACTTCTTTTAATCCTTTCAATTCCCAGCAGATTGTAAGTTGTTCCGACGATGGGAAGATATTGTTATGGGAGATTCCCCAAGATTATTCATTCCATAAGTATCTTGATGACAATGATGAGATTAAGGATATCACTGAACCAATCAAAGTCTTGTCAGGACATACCAGGAAGGTTGGGAAAGTTCAATTTCATCCTTGTGCTGAAAATGTTCTTGCTTCGTCATCAGCTGATTACTCGGTTAAGATTTGGAATGTCGCTACTGGCAAACCTGAAATTACTTTACAACATAAAGACTTAGTTACCTCTTTTGCTTTTAATTATAATGGAACTTTATTAGCTACCACTTCAAGAGATAAAAAATTAAGAATCTGGGACATAAGATCAGGCAAAATTCTTTCTGAAGGCCCAGGCCATAATGGTGCCAAACCTTCAAGAGTTATTTGGGTTGGTAATACTGATAGAATTATTACTACCGGGTTTTCAAGATTGTCTGATCGTCAAGTCGGTGTTTGGGATATCAATGCCATTGAAAAAGGTCCAATTGATGGGTTTTTGGTGATTGATCAATCTTCTGGTGTTTTGATTCCTGTCTATGACGATTCAAATTCAATCTTATATTTAGCAGGTAAGGGTGATGGTAATATTAGATACTATGAATTCGAAAAGGACTATTTACATGACTTATCTCAATATGGTTCAACCGATCCTCAAAGGGGTTTTGCTGCCGCTCCGAAGAGAAGTGTTAACGTTAAAGAAAATGAAATTTTGAAATGTTTCAAGACTGTCAATGATCATTCCATTGAACCATTATCTTTCATTGTTCCAAGAAAATCAGAATTATTCCAAGATGATATTTACCCTGATTGTCCTTCTGAAAAACCGGCTTTAACCGCCGAAGAATACTTTAGTGGTAAAGAAGCCAATGGTCCAGTTTTAATGAGTATGGAATCTTTGTTTGAGGGTACCGACCCGACCTTCCATGACTCTAAACCGCTGGTCAATATCAGCGAAGTTAAGGACAAAGCTAAACAGGAAGAAGTAAGAGAAAAATCTGCACCTGTCGAAGAATCTCCCAAGAAAACCTCATTGGAAGTGTACGAAGAAACCAAAACTTCCCCAAGTTCGAACTCCAAGACCGTTGATGAAACTTTAAAATCTTCTGGTGAAGTAAACACTTTGTTGGATAAGGTAAACGATACCAGTGACATCGAAGATGAAGTTTCTAGTGGAGTCAAAGATGACGAATGGGAAGAAGTTAAAAAGCCCGAAGAAGTGCCTGATGTTAAATTGGCAGCCACTGAAAAGAGCGACGTTTCCTCGACAGCTACTCCAGTCCCCTCTTTGAAGACCGAGGTCCCGTCTGCCGTTTCCACGAAGGAAGCTTCCCCTAAACCTGAAGTCAAGGCTGAACCAAAGGCCGAACCAAAGGCTGAACCAAAGGCCGAACCAAAGGCTGAACCAAAGGCCGAACCAAAGGCCGAACCAAATGCTGAACCAAAGGTTGAAGTCAAGACAGAGACCAAAACTGAAACAAAGGCACCAACATTAAAGGCAACTATCGAAAGACTTGCCTCTATCGTAGACAATTTGGAACAACAAGTTACTAAATTGACTGCTGCCGGACTTGAGAAGGACGAGAAATTACAATCCTTAGAAAAGAAAATTGATGAATTACTCAAGAAGTAGAACATATTTAGAGTTTGCGTTTGTTTAATTCAACGCCACATACATGTATAATCTACTGTAATACTATAGGAAAGACTTGATAGTTGGCACTTACCCACCGTGATCCAATATCTCTAGTCCTGTTCGATCTCTATAATAGTACAATCTATTTTCTATATTGGCTACAAATCACAAAATAATCACTCCTTCTTCAAGTCGTAAAATTTCTTGAAGATGAAAGAAGTCAAGTTCATGGTATCAAAAATAACCATGCCATCAAATGTTTCGTATTTTTCTTTAATTTCATATTGAAGATTCAAAAGTTCATCTAACGTAATTGAAGTAAAAGCTCCAGGAATACTAACAGATCCAGATGCTGCCTCAATAGTGAACACACCAACTTCATTACAGCTGAACATGAAATCCAATTTGGACGAAGTGTTATGTCTAGCACTTAAAGCACCCCCAAAATCTAGTAATACTTTTTGTTCCAACAATTTTTTGGCAGAATATTTATAAGAGCCAAATTTGGGTAATCTATTAGATTTCTTTAATTCACGATGATAGAAATATTGTTTGCTGAATATTGGAATAATATTGAACAATTTTTTGTCTTTTGGCTTCAGCTGTAATTCCGAAAGAATATTTTCAACATGCGTGTTGTAATCTGCATGTTGATTTTTCAAGACCTTTTCTTTTTCAATCAATTTATCATAAGTCTTGACAGCAATTTCCATTTGTGATTTCCTAGAAAGCCTTTGTTGATGTTTGGTTTTGATATCATGGGCTATTTGATTCAAGATTTCTTGGTAAGAATCATTTCTTGATACCAAACCCATAAACTCTAACTGTAAAATAGTCTCTAATGCAGTTTTCTTCAATTCATGGTACGTGATCTTCGTCAAGTCACCCAAGGAAGTTTTGTAATATGCTTTTTTCCTTATCCCGGCATTTTCATTATCAGATTCTTGTTTTTCGCCTAGAGTTATTTCTTTGAAAAGTTCTTCATGCTCTTCAGTTATTCCTGCCACTAACAATTCTAATAACTCATTACCATCTTGAACTCTGATAATGTACAATATTGATCGCTTAACTTTGGTGAATAAAGCATTACCTTTGCAATCAGCGATAGAATCTTCTTTGGTTGTAGGGTTAAGACTCAATGTCAAATCTCCCAATTCTGATAACGAAACCAAATCTTTGGCTGAGTTGACTGCTTCTTTCAATTGTAATGCAACATCAAAGAGCTGATCATCAGAGCTTGGGGCAACCATGTCGATATTGTTTTGGATGATTTTTTCAATCTGCGCCATATCAGTGACTCTCATGGTTAATCTTGGTCTCTCATGAGTAACTATATCGTCATAATCTGTTAAATTGTAAGAGGTTTCCAAGTCATCAACGTCAATCAATCTTGAGACGATTGATCTCGTGAGCTCAACTGAGCTTTCAATATACTCGTTTAGTGGTTTTAGGAAGTTATCACTGAAGGGCTTCATAGCGAACAGTTGCATAATAACTTTACCCAAAGATCTCAAATTATTCTTGCATCTAGCTCTGAAAGAATCAGAATTATAAGGGCCACTTGACATAAGACCGAAGTTCTCTGGATTGTGAAAGATATTCAAAACATAATGCTTGACGAATACCACTCCTGCAACTGATAAATGTTGTAATTCCGATCTATCAGGGAATTTCAGACGAGACAATCTATGAGCTTCAGCACAAATAAGCCTTATGTGAAGAGGAACCTTATCCACAGCAGAATCGAGGATATTCAAGGCACCAGTAGTAAATTCTCTCAAGTTCATTAAGTTTTCCACAAATTTTTCGGATACTTCAGGGTCTTTAATAGCTGTATGTGCTGGGGCTCTTGCATCTCGATCACTAAAACCATGTACTCTCATATCCCTCTCAACGAAGTTACTATTAATAATTGAAGGATCAGCTTCAAAATCTAGTTCATCATCATCTATAACTGATATGACAGCTTTCCCAATTAACGATTTCAAGTGTAATCTTTGATAAGTACGACTATTGAAATAAACGAGATAATCTATCCAGAAACAACAGTTGGATTTCGTAATATCCGTTAAGTTGGAGCAACGGTTCTTGGAATCGCTGTCCATCAAAGAAAGGACTAACTTCATAAAGAAGAATTCTTCTCTTGAATGATGGGTTATAGAAGAATCTCTGATAGGAAATAATAAAGTGATATATTTTTGTAAGTTTTTGAATTCCATTGTATCCTTGATTCCTAAATCCATGCCTTCATGTAATCTTACTAAATAAGTAGGTTTAGTCTGAAGAAGGTAGAATAAGGATTGATAACATTCAATTCTTTCTCTGGAGGATTTATTTAATTTCTCCAATTCCTTCACGTTGACTTTTTCCTTATCAGCTTTTTGGGTATCGTTGAACTTGTTTTTGATGAAATCTTCAATCGATATTTTGTTCTTATCTAATAATCCTAATTTGATATCCAAATTTTCAATCAAGGTCTCCAACTCTTCATTTGCTTTTGATCTCTCAATAATTTTATCTTTCAATTCAGCCAATTCCATTTCTTGTTCAAAATCAGTGTTATTGTCACTCAACAAGTTGGCAAATTTCTTGATAATTGTTAATGGTGGATTCCTCATGGTAATCAAAGATTGATAAGCTCTTTTAGCAAAGTTAGCTTTAATAAATGATTGCACTTTAATCAATCGGTCTAAGTTTCTATAATAGTATGCATCGATAGAATTAAGTTCAAACCTTACACTCTTACCTCTAACAAGGGACTGTAAATCAATAATAGTATCAAGGTTATCGTAACAATCATCAAGTTTAACATCTCTCTCGAAACGAGCAAATAACCCTCTGAACCTGGACTGAATTTCAACAATTTCAGGTTCAAAATAGTCCATATATGCCCGAGCTTTCTCAATTGAGTTTCTTACTAAATTACCTCTTGCTTTGGCAAAAAGAGAGTTCATTTGGATATCTTCATGCATTAATGTCATCAAGACATTATTGCACAATCTTGTTCTTTTAACTCCACCTCTTGCAACGCTTTGTAATTGAATAATCCTTTCCAGACATTTACTCAAGATGAACAATCTGGTATGATATTCTTTTCTTAAATTTTTACCTCTTATATAAGCTTCTAAGTCAGTCAAGCCTCCAAGATTGTCTAAGCTTGTGATTGAATTAATGATTTTATTTCTCTGGTATAATTTTCTTCTTATTATAGATTGAAATTCAACCAATGGAGGTTCGATTTGATCTTTGTTTTCCAACACAGTTAATACTTTCGGATAGATCAACAACATTTTCATTTGAGCTTGTAAATCAATTACAGATTTTTCGTTCTGTAATATTTGTTGCTTGATAAATTTTACTTTGCTTCTAATAATCTTACCACGAACAATGCATTGGAATTTAGTGACATGTGGTTCATGGGCTTCAATGTCATAAGTAGATTTTGATCTTAGAGATTTAGATCTTACTACTGCTTGAAGTTCAATAATTTGATGTTTGAATAAAAGAATCTCGTCTCTATGTCTATGGATTGTTCTTAATCTCGTCATATTCCCTCTGATTATTGAGTTAAAATGGGTGAATTCATCAGCATAAGATCTTATCATAATCTTATCAACAAACATACTATAACGGAAAGCGGCACCTCGAGCTAACGCTTGAAGTTTAAGGATATTTGATAAATGCTGATCAATTTCTGGGGTATAATAAGCACTTACTCTGTAATCAGTGTCTTTATGAGTATTTGACTCCGGGGTATAAAATTCATCTTGTTTAGTAGATGGTCTCGGGGTTTTAGGTCCTTCTTGTTTGTCATTGAATGGATCATCCATTTGGGCTTTGATGATCCGTTTCGGAGAAGGATGCCTAGATATTTTGGATTTAGTAGGGGAGTTCTCAATGACTTTATTCATATAAATGCTGTCAAAATTACTATCATCATCACTATCAGCACTACCAAAATTTGGTAGACCAGATCCTACCAAAGCTCTATTCGCTGTTCTTATATCTTCAGAAGAGAATTGACATTTTCCCAATAAACTTTGGATTTTTGGGAATTCAGGATTTGATTTATGTAACATGTAAGACATGGCATGAACACAGAACCACACTTTTGGGACATTTTTGGCATCATACAAATCCGTCAATTCAAAAGTGAACAAATCAGGAACACTCATGAAATCCATCAACTTAAAGAATCGATTAATGTTTTCTGTGTGTCTGAATTGTAATTTTGGATTGGTAAAAACTGATTTTCTAGTAGGCAAAACAACATTGGCCAATTTAGCCAAAAGGATTCCATTTCTGATTTCAGCTATCAATTCAGATGATGAATGATCAATTGGTTCATCAAGAACCTTTTCCAACCAATTTTTTATGGCTTCGATTCTACATAAATATTCATATCCCGGAGAATCAGTTGAAGTACTGTTACTTGGGGATGAAAGATATGGCTTATCCTTCGGTTTGGCACTCAAGTCCCTCTTCAATGAAGGGATTTCAGTATTGTTCTTAATGGGGGTTTCATAAGCCAAATTTCTCTTGATTGGAGAACCAGTTCTACTTGAAGAAGCAGAAGATATATTAGTTGGAGTCTTAAAAGAAGATACAGTTACAGAAGGGGTTTTGTATTTTGTCCTGAGTAAAACATTTTTTGTCGGAGTTGAAACAGGATTTGGAGAAATATCAAGTTGTCTTGCAAGTTCATCTAAATCTTTCTCAGGATAAGAAGGTTTTGAAGAGCGAGGTTTTGCATTGAATCTGGAAGATGGCTGCAAAGGAGTTTTGGTGGGACTGTTCAATTCAAGATTTGCATCATTGATTGTATCAAGATACCGTAATGCCACATTTTTCACAGGCGACGACATGGATCGAATGAAGATTTAATAAATACCTGACTATAAATAACAAATGAGTATTCTCGTTTCATACATACCAAACATTTGCAGCCTCTGCGACGTTACTTGATTGAGATAGAAGATAAACAAATGCGACACGCATAAACAAGCGATCTTTGTATATTACACTATGATACACTAACTATGATACATTACTTATAATACAGATATTCGTTAATGTCGCTGTAATGTCTGGCAGAAATACTTGAGATATAAAAGTAATCCTATGTATACCCTCTTTTGATCAGAGCTCACCGTGCCGTCATCCACAGATTGAGCCTTTTGGTAACTTGTCTAACTCTTGGCCTGTTCGTTAAACTTCTCTTCTAGGAAATCAGATAATTCCACGAGATTTTCAATCTTGGCTCTTTGGGTGGGGATTTTCTGTTTCAAGGAATTTAATTGGATCAAGTGAGATTCATAATCATGAACTAGATCATTTATTCTAGGAGATACTTCATTGTCATCATCATCATCATCGTCATCATTATTTGTTTCAGATGAATCTAGATTCCGTAAGAACGACGTCACACTATCATCTACATCTTGTACAACATCAGCATACTTTTGGTCGACGTCTTTTGGTATACTTTTCCGTAGATTGGTAACTTCTATAGTCTCTTGTTCAACATTTTGAAGGATTTCTCTTAATTGGCTATTTAATTCGGAATCGAACGGTTCAGTCTTTTCCCTTGGTTTTAAGGATAATAGGTCGTTAATGGAAGATGCGTTATTATTTGACATATCATGGCCATCCACTACCATAGCATGTTTTGCCATTTCAAATACCTCATTTAAGAAATCATGTAATAAGTTTGACACTCGATTTTTCATAGGATCATTATTGCTTGTCGGAAGATGAAGATCAAGTTTGGCTATTATTTCGTTCAACAATTGGTTGTATACAAATCGCAAATCTTGTTTTGTTAACTGTAGTTTTTCGTAATTTTTACTGGTGTCCATACTATTAATTATTCATTTGTTTGTAATATTGTTTATACTATCGCATTGAAAATCAAACCCGAATAAAAGTACCCTCGCGCACGACTTTCCCACTTGTCAATTGATGGACAGAATGCGAACTTCCAATCCTTTACCGACTACTTATCTAACATGAGCATTACTGGAGATGAATATATTCCAGGGTTTGCCCCATTTTTAGGGTTCGCTGGATGTGCCGCAGCTATGGTTTTATCATGTACAGGTGCCGCCATTGGTACTGCCAAATCGGGAATTGGTATTTCAGGTATTGGTACTTTCAAGCCTGAGTTAATTATGAGATCTTTAATTCCAGTGGTTATGTCAGGTATTTTAGCAGTTTACGGTTTAGTGGTCTCAGTATTGATTGCTGGAGGTTTAGATCCATCTCAAGATTATACTTTATTCAAAGGATTTATGCATTTAGCTTGTGGGTTGTCAGTAGGTTTTGCTTGCTTAGCTTCGGGCTACTCCATTGGAATAGTTGGTGACGAAGGTGTAAGACAATTTATGCATCAACCAAGATTATTTGTAGGGATTGTATTAATATTGATTTTTGCTGAAGTTTTGGGATTGTATGGTTTGATTATCGCATTGATTTTAAATACTAAAGGTGCTGAATAATCTAAATAGTTAAAATAGAAATGGATATTACTGTAACAAAGCAAGTGTGGTCAACATTTATAACCACGCATTCATTTCTTCATTCTTTTAATTACCCCTGTATTAGAGTGTCATCGTTCTAGTATACTGATCTCTCAATTATAAATATATTCAAAACATTGTAACCTATATACTATTATTTAGTTATTTTCTTGGAGATAATTCCAAAGTTTCCTTTTTGACTGCAGCTCCTAAATCAGGATGAACCTTAGTCCAGTATTCGAAAACTCTATCTTGAATTGGTGCATCAGCACCAGAGACATGAACAGCAATATTATGAGCCAAGTGTTGTTGTTGCTCTGGATATTTTCCCATTACCTTGTACAATTGAGTAGCTTGCTCATATTCGGCATCAGTTGCACTCCAATGGAAAGGCGTTGCAGCACCTTCCCAGACTTCTTGATCTTCTTGAATAGAATATTTTTTGAATTCAAGTGGATGATCAGAGGCTAAATAATTTGGATGAGCACCTAAATTACCGTTAACATTCTGGCCACCATCCCTCATATGAGGATTGAATACTCTTCCAGTGACAGGACAATTGACAGGAATTTGAGTATAATTAGTTCCTAATCTATGTCTGTGAGTATCATTATAAGAGAATAATCTTGATTGTAAGACTGGATCGGCACTTGGTTCTTGTCCTGGAACAGTATGAGATGGTGCAAATGCAGCTTGTTCGACTTCAGCAAAATAATTTTGTGGATTTTCATTCAAAACTAATTTACCAAATCTTCTCATTGGGTAATCTTTGTGAGGCCAGACTTTAGTTAAATCAAAAACAGAAAATGGGGCCTTCTTGGCTTCTTCTTGGGTCATAGTTTGAATATAACAGGTCCAAGAAGGGTGGTTACCAGCTTCAATACTTCTAAATAAATCTTCTTGAGCATAGTCAGGATTAGATCCGGCTAATTGACCAGCTTCTTCATTAGTTAAGGTCTTAATACCTTGGTCGGAGATTAAATGAACTTGAACATAGTGCCAGTCACCATCTTTATTGGACCATTTATAAGTATGACCGGAATAACCATTCATAAATCTGAAACCGGCTGGGGTACCTCTATCAGAAAATAAAGTGGTAACTTGATGAACAGATTCCGGGTTACTTACCAAATAATCCCAAAACATATTAGGATCCTTCAAATGAGTTTGAGGGTTTCTCTTTTGAGTATGGATGAAATGGGGGAATTTAGAAGGATCCCTGATAAAGAAAACTGGAGTATTGTTATAAACCCAATCCAAGTTACCTTCTTCAGTATAGAATTTGGTAGAGAAACCTCTTGGGTCTCTTGCGGTATCAGGGGATCCAGACTCTCCACCAACAGTGGAAAAACGGGTAAAAGTCTTGGTTTTTTTACCGACAGTATTGAAAAGAGCAGAGGAGCAAATATCGGTGATGTCATCTGTGACTTCAAAATAACCATAAGCACCACTACCTTTGGCATGAACCACTCTTTCAGGAATTCTTTCTCTATCGAAATGAGCTAAAGAATCAATCAAGTTAAAATCTTGCAAAAGCAATGGACCATGTTTGCCAACTCTTTGAGTTGCAAAAGGTTCAGGAATTGGTTGACCGTTGGAATTGGTAAATGTTGGAGCCATGATTAATAAATAAATAAATAAATATAGTTAAATAATTTGATAGAGAAATACCATTATGGGGGGATGGAGCTATTTATACTATTTACCACTCCGAATATCCATTTAATTGCCTCAGTAACATTAATCTTTAGTTGCGTCTAGAATGAGACATGTTACTAAATTGCGAAGCTACCTATTACAAATCATCCACTAACAATTTAGCAATTATTAATTGGCTTTTGCTTCTAGATGCACTCCCGGCTTGAAAAGTCTTTTGTTGGATGGCTCCCCTCTAAGGTTGTTAGCTCCTTACTCACCACAGATGAGGGGATTTTGAAATCTTGTTATAAAACCCCAATCAAAAGCGGAGTTTCACTAAAAGCCTGGAGTTGGGGACCACCGCTTTTTATTTTTTTTATTTTTCAAGCATTTTATTTTTATTTTTCCGTGCGTTGTCTCATAATAGTGGAGATTTTATGAGATCATTTTAATAATTTAGCAACCACAGGGTCAGACGTTGAAAAATAATGCCCCGAACCACGAAAAATGTTTTAGAAAAAAAAAATATTACGACTTATATATATTCCTATCTAATTCAAATAATTTTACAAATAGTTTTTCGGTTAATCAGTTTCCATTTTGTCATCAGCTTTAGTAGTTTCAGAATTACCATTTAATCCAATTACTACTTTACCGTCATCATCAATATATTGATCTTTGTTTTCTTCCAAATATTGAACAGATCTATCGGAATCAAGGAAAAGCATATAACCCCTCTTTATATCGCTCAATTCAACTGTATTATTTCTTCTCTTTAAGGCGATTTGTTGAGATACTGAAAGTAAGTTTGAGGCATATCTCAAACTTGTTTCTTGTCCAATTTTAGTTAATAAAGCTAAAGCATCGCCGGTCAATTCAATTTCTTCTTCTTGTGATCTAATTGATAAAATGGTTTTGATTTCCTCGGCACTATAAGATGAAGTATGAATGATAATTGATCTATCTAACAAGTCAAGAGGTAATCCATGAGGGGATTTATAATTAGTACCTCTAGTGGTTGACATACCTCTGTTAGTTGCCATAATAACAATTGGGGCAAATTCATCTTCTAAAGCTCTGTTTATAAATGAAAAACATTCAATATCCAACATATGAACTTCATCAATGAAAAGAACCCCCGGTACGATATCGGCTTTACCTTCTTCTTTCCATTCAGCGACTTTAGTATTAATTTGATCTCTCACTTCACTTCTAATTTCTCCGGTATCACCAGAAAATAATGCCAAGAATCCTTGTTGTCTTGAATTGATAACATCGATTTCATGTAATGATACAGTATGAACCACCTCTTTTCTTTTTTGTAATTCTCCTTCTGGACATTGAACAAATTTCGTATCAGGTCCCATAGCATCATAATCTCTTGCCCTGGTGAACGATTTACCTAATTTGGTAATCTTACCGGAAGATTTATCAATAGATACAATATCTCCGGCTAAAATTTTTTCTTTAGTCAAACTTTCAATCATTTTATTACCCAATTCATAGATCGTTTCCATATCAGTGGTCTTGATGGTCAATTTCCCCTGTTTGTGTCCTCCAGTAATTGATCGATCAATTTGAATTTCAACTACTTCTCCTTCAATAATCTCGGTTTCTTCCTTGATTCTAATACCAATAGATTTACGGAACGCTTGAGTTAATGATTCAGTTTTGGATAAATCCAACGAAAAAATTTCTGATCCGGCAATGGCAGTAAATGGAACTTCAGTACCTAAACTTTGGGACAAACCAGTGGCAATGGCTGTTTTACCAGTTGATGGAGGCCCAGCTATTAAAACCGCTCTACCGGCGATTTTCCCGGCTTGAATCATTTTCAAAACAACACCAGCAGCTTTTCTGGCCTTTATTTGTCCAACCATTCCTTCACCAGATTCTTTTGGTTTGAGATTATCATCCAACCCCAATCCGGTGATATGGGAATGGGCGGCAATAAGTGAGACTCCATTCAAGTCTTTGGTTTCAACTTTTGTAGATATGGTAGATGCCTATACACCAAAGTTAGTATTCATTTTTTTTGAACATATATTTATATTGCGATATTGAGTTGGGAATGTGCTTCCTACTTTTGCCAATTAAACCGCAGAATTTGACATACCATTTGTGAAGATGAGTTACGTGAAGTTGATTAAGTTTTTGAAAAATATCATCAATTTTTCGTGTGCGAATTGGTGCGAAGAATCCAACCATGGATGGCCTTGATGGACGGGTTACACCAAGCATTGACAGAGAATTCTTGATTATACTTTTATAAAATTACATCATTAATTGACAACTTACCAAATTATCCTATATTTGTATGCTGTTCAATTTATTTCTTTACAAAACTTCTCTAGTGCCAACGTTTATACTTGATGGTAGATTTAAGATTATTTATGGCTGCAAAACTGGCAATTTCTTTTTTATGTGAATTTCGGGATTACTAAAATGCACTTTATATACAAAAATCTATCGTTTATTTAATATCCAAAGAGGTGAAGTTGACAAATTTTAACAGGAATATCTAAAGAATGGATTTTCTTTATCAGTCAAATCAAGGAATTCAATGTTTTCAATCTTTTCTGGTTGTGGTTTCTTATCACGTTTCCAATTTTCATACTTATAAGCGGCCCAAATTGCAAGAAAAGAGAAAAATTGAAGAAAAGCACACGAAGCGATTGTCTTCTTAGCAGTCTGATATTCTGGTGCTTCATTATCTTTAAACACAACACTACCGATCAAATTACCTACACAGTAACTGATTAAGACAATCACATTGGTAGTGTATTTCTTGGTGGTACCTAAAACATTTGAAGCAACACAAGATAAAACACAAATAAAAGAAGTTGGAGCAACGAAATTCAAGTTGAAACCAGCAAATTGAACGGTTGGATCTTTCCCGAGAGTTAACATAAGCATACCACAAGTTGCAATAGCTTGACCGATCAGGGCCCATAAGAATCTTGATTCATATAATACATTCATTGAGGCGATAAGGATACATCCCCCAAGTTCCACCGCACCTGAAGCCATTTGTAAAAGCAAACTTTGATTGGTAGAATAACCCAATTGTTCATGTAAAAGAATACTACCAAAATTAGTGATACCACCATTTGGAATATTACCAATAAATACAAACACAGCCAATAGCCAAGTTTTATAATCAAGAAATGCCTCAATGAATTGGTGTTTTTTAAAGTGACTATTACCAAACCCTTGCTGATTTCTACGATTTCTATGAACAATTAACAATTTATCTTCTTCATTCAAAAACCATGCTTTAGCAGGAGAATCTGGTAAATGAGCGAAAAGAATCAACCCAAGAGTGATTGTCAAAATACCAGTAATGATAAATACTAATTTCCAAGGATCAAAAGTAACACTATCTCTATGAACAGAGAGTCCATAAGCAATACCTGATCCTAAAATGTATCCAAACCCATTAAAGGCAAACCAAATACTAATTCTTAAGAAAGTCTGATCTGCAGTATACCACTGAGAAGTGATAAAAGTGAAAGCTGGAGTCACCGAACTCTCAAGAGCCCCTAATATAGTTCTCAAAGCAACAAAACCCGGGAATGCAGATGGTGTTGAGTGTAAGCAAAGAATGACACCCCAAACGATGATAAAGATCGATACCGTTTTTGCAACCGGAAATTTTTGTAAACAATATGAAGCGGGTAATTCAAAAACTAAATAACCAAGATAAAAAGCTGAGCCAGTCCAGGAATATTCTTGACCTTTCATATTTAATTCTTCTCTTAAACCGAGAATACTGGCAAAAGAATTTGAAAGTTTATCCATGAACTGAAATGAATATAATAAGCACATTACGGGAAGCATAAAAGCATCGATTTTTCTAACTAGTTGACGTTCTCTTTTAGGTGTCAAGTCAATATCTTCTTCTGCCAAACCTAACTTCATGATTTCATCCCCGTCATCTGCTTCAAAAGTTTTACCATTTAATGTGACCTTTGGTTTCAAACCACTGTCAATTGACGCAACATCCACCGGTGGAGTTTTCTTTTCACTTGAAGTTGAAGTCATTTACGGAAACAATAGCGGAATTAAATACGGGAAATCCACAGGGCTTTATATAACGACTTAAGTTCCGCTTTTAAGATAAGAGACGCCTTCACTTTCTAAAGATCAATAGCCCTGTATATATGCGCAATCAGTTTCAAAGTTAGTTTCCGTATTTCATGTGCTTGAAAAACCAAAAAAATTTGAAACGATAAAGAAATTGTGGCTTGTTATGGCTTTTCTCTATATACGGGAAAGCTGCTTTCAAATTTCGTGATCAATCATCGCTAATGTAAGTTCGAAGATTCAAATAATATTGGATCGTTGCCCAAAACCGTTCAAGCGCTTATCTTGATAACATATATGCAGGTTAGGCCTGTACCTGCCTAATTGTCCCTATAAAAAAAGGAAAATATGTCAGTATATGTACAGTCCGAGGGGGGGCATGGGGGTGATTTGATAATAGCTTTATAGTTTACAAAAAACCGTTGAGAAAGCACGTTTGAATTACACTATACAGTATACCTGTAACCAGATGCCCAACCTACGTATTTTTATTGTTCCAATAACTGACTGACATTAAAATTTCCCCTTGACAATTCCCGGCTTTATCCTCGATAGATAACCCCGCGCTGATCACTTCCCGTATCTTGCGCTGGCCAAGAAAATTTGATTGGCCTGTTGAATTTTGCAACAGTGGGGGCACACCTCTTTGTAACGTTCGGACAGATAAAGCTCTTGCCGAATTCCATAACTCACTATTACCTCTTGGACATGGAATTCGCCTCTACAATAAATACGGTTATATTTTTCTACTCTATTTTATAACTACTCCATCTATAATTTGGAACTTGAGTCTGAAAGGGTACCTTCTTCATACATTTTTTCAATCACTTGAGCAAAGTACTTTTTGGCAAAAGGCCTCTTAACTTTCATAGTTGGGGTAACAACTTCTCTTTCTAAAGTCAATGGTTCAAATTCGATATGAACATTTTTGATTTTTTGGAACTCACTTAACTTCAAAGACTTATTAATAAATTTAACTAGTGCTTGACGGTTTTTTCGTTCATTGAAAATCTCTAAAACTTCGGAATCCGAGATTCCCCGAAAGGTCTTGGCCGGGTGTTTGCAATGCTTGATCAAAAACTCGATCTGTGCCTCTTTAGCAATACCGAGAATACCTACCAAGAAACTCTTCATTGGGTCACCATATACAAAGATTTGCGTCAAAATTGAATTTGTCGATTGATATTTATTCTCGATGCTTTCAGGAGCAATAAATTCACCTTGGGCCAATTTGAAAAAGTTTTTAACTCTATCGATAATGGTGATTTTACCGTTGACTTCATTGACTTGAACAATATCTCCTGAATAAAACCAACCATCTTTATCGTGAGATTCTTCAGTTGTTTGAGGATTCTTGTAATATTTCTTGAAGTTTTGACTTCCTCTGATTAACAATTCACCTCTTGGACCGCCTTGATCTTTCAAAGTGTAGTTCATTTCTGGGATCTCTTTAATTCTAACTTCAGTACTGAGTGCCGCAACTCCGGAACTACCCGGAGTCATCTCAAAAGGTTGGGTTAAACAGAAACCAGCAAAAGTTTCAGTGCTTCCATAACCTTGAGAGATCCCCGTCTGAAATGCAGCTTTTAAAAATCTAACGGTTTCAGGATCAATTGGGGCTGACCCGGTAATGATTAATTGTATATTATCAAAACCAAATAAAGATCTTAATTTCTTAGAAATCATATCATATAAGAAATGATGTCCCTCATTACCATCAGCAGAACCTTGCTCTCTGATTTTGTAATCAAAAGCTTTTCTGAAAAGAGCTCTCTTCAATTCGGAAATATTCGGATTATTAATAGTGTTGTTCTTGATGACCGCTTCGAATTTATTCAAAACTCTTGGAACTAAAGAGATTTGGGTCGGCTTAGCCAATTTCAAATCCTCAACCAAATCCAAAGGGGTATAATTCAATCTTGGCAATACAAGACATCCACCATAGGCGAGGGTCGAGAAAGAAGTTTCCCTTTCGAAGATATGGGCATATGGTAGAAACGAAAAAGAATCAGGAGTTTTTTCGACCTGAGGAAGAAGAAATGCTAATGCAGAACTTGCATTTCCCTGGGTGAGACAAACACCTTTAGGATTAGCTCCAGTAGTACCTGAACTAAAACTAATAGTGTACATAGTATCACGATTAGGAGCTAAAGGTTCAATCGGGAAGATTTCACCCAATCCAATAATTTGATAAAAATCAAGCACTTTAATTCTTGCTTGATCACCGGCCTTAACCAATATTTCATCGCCAGTCATGAGTGGATCCATCGAAACAATAGTGATCAATTGATCTAATTTATCAGGATGTTGCTTTTTCAAATTGATCAACCTCTTGATATGTTCCTTTGAAGAGATGACAATAGGAGATTGGGTCAATCCCAAGATATATTCGGAGGTGTTTTCTCCTAATGTATCGTATAAAGAGGTGTTGGAAATTGAATAACTAGCACAAGCCAAATCACAAATAATCCATTCATATCTATTACCGGAATAGAATGTCACAATAAAAGAACTATTATCAATATCATAACTCTTATAGTCTCTGGCATGGTTATCAATTTTAGCATGACTTTCAAATTTATCTGATTGCTTGTATGGGTTATTTTGTAATTGGTAAAGTATACCAGAGGCCAACCTATCCTTTAATTGTTTAACCTCATTAAAATTAAGAGACACATAATGATCTTCAGATCTATGATTCTCATAATCATAAGGTCTATATTTAAGACAAGGGGCATCACCCACTTGGGAAACAACATCTTCAAAAATGTAATGAACATTATCCCAATTTTCTAAAACATAACCTTTGATTTTGCTAGGGTTTATTGAATTTCTGTAAATTGGAGAAAACCCATCTTCTTCCGTTCCCTTTATAGGAATAGAAGAGAATATTTTTTTATCCATAGGGAAATGTTTCTTGAAAAGTTCCAAGGAGGGGAGATTCCTAGGGTTTGAAAGAACATATTCAGATTCTGGAGCAGCAAGCATGATGAAAAATATATTGATTCAGGATTTCCTGGAATTTGTCTCAATTTTATAGCCGGCCGTATGTCCTGGGCTCCATACCCCACACTCCGCGTTTCCCACTTCGAAGCAAGGAACGATTATTTTAAAAAGAAACCCTTTAACTAACACCGTTTAAAACTTAGAATATTAAATTAAACTTATTTACTATTTACAAAGTTAACCAAGTAAGTTACTTCAGAGATAGGAAAAACCTTAAACCTGATGAGTAATCCATTTTGTTCATCATTAATTCATAAATCTCTAATTTTTGCGACAAACTACCGACGGTACCACTTTCGCCGACGGTATCGCTGTCGGTTGTTGCGAAAGCTGATTCAAACTCGGCGCCGGAGTTAAGTTTTTGAAAGACGTGCTTGTCTCCATTTTCATCACCAAACAATTTACAAGCATACTTCCAATTCCATAATTGGATATCATTATATGATCTTGTTTCTCCCATGATAGCTCTTTCTATGGTATATCCTTCATTATTCATGACGAAAATCTTAGGAATTGTGACATCAAATCTTAAATAAGTAGATAACTCTTGAACGGTCATTTGTGCTGATCCATCACCTTCAAACAATAAGACTCTACTGTCAGTAATACCCATATCTTTTAAAGCCATACTAACTCCGAGGGTCGCCGGTAAAGCGTATCCAATAGAAGCATAATATGAATTATAGATTAACCGACAGTTCTTTTTCAAAGTCAAATCAGGTAAATTGAAACAAAATGATGATGTTTCACAGAGAATAATATCATTTTCTTGAATGTTTTGGTTGACGAAATTGAATAATCTACTTTGGCTGATTCTATCATCAAGGCCCTGAGTTTCTTCAACAACTAATTTTGATGTTTTGAATTCCAGAACATTATCGATGGCTGGAAATTGTGAAACATTCATATCATCAGCTAATTTTGCAATAAGATCATTCATTGAAAACAATCTTGATCCAGTTTTTTTACTCTTTAAATGCACAACTTCATCGTCAAAACGAATGTAATCCGGATGAATGAAGATTTTGTGATTGATGTTCTTATACCAATCTTTACCACCGTAAAGCCCATTGGTTTCAAAATTAGTGTATCCAAACACCACTAATAAATCGGTGTGGTTACAGAAACTATCAATGACTCGAGGATTAGAACTAGGGAAAACACCTACAAAATTGGGCAAAGTTTCATCGATATACTTTCCAATTCTAGAAGAGTATAACTTGACAAATTTTTCATCTTTCACCTTATTAACGAGATTGGTGAAACTATCATAAGTATGGAATTTATGAATCAAGTCATCACACTCTAAAGAAGGAGATGAGGATCCGTAGATGGCATTCAAAATACGGGCGGAAAGGTGATCTAATTGGGCCTTGGCATGGAAATCAGTATCATCGAATTCTAAATATTCAAATGGCTCATTAAGGTGAGAAGCTGATACTTTGACATCAGGTAAGTCGGCAGGAATATATAAATACCCCGGCCTAGATTCTCTCATGATACTTCTGATAACGTTATCAATTCTTTCAAAGTTTTCTCCATTATAGAGTCCATCATAAGTTAAAGATTCGGTACATATGGAGATCGGTTCACTCATTTTACTGAAAACATGACAATCAGGTTTAGATAAAGCATCTTTACTCTGAACCAAATGATGCCAGTTTTGGAAACTAAATCTATCAGAACCATCATTTTTCCTTTCCATTTTAGTCGAAACACTTCCAACAATATGTAATATAGGAACAAACTCAGAAAATGCACTTGATATACCATTTAAGGCCAGCAATTCGCCTACTCCCAAAGTAGTAATAATAACCGAAAAAGCACCAAGCATTTTAGCATAACCATCAGCACAATAAGCAGCATTTAACTCATTACAATTACCAACAAATTTAACATCCTGATGAGTAATGGAATCACTATACAAATGCTCCATCAAATTAAGATTATAATCACCAGGTACCCCAAAGATCGATTTTAATTTAGGGTTAGCCTGGATGATTCTTAAAAATACATATTCTCCCAAGGGGATAAGATCGTCAGTTGTCATTATACTATATAAGTAAGTAATCAGGTCTTGTTAGGTGGAACGTATGGCATATTTATAATTTTCAGACATCAACCCTGGGGCCGCGCATATAGACGGTTAAACGCGGTTGAAAGGTTAAGCACGGGTACACCAGGGATCAAGCGCATCTCCACAAGCCACTGTCGGATTAATCTAAAATAGCCAATAGTTGCCGTAAATTGCAAGATAGTCTACCGAGAGGGGAATTACGGCTTACGGGCAGGAGCGGGTATCACTAGACTACAGAATCGTAAATGACGGGTCAGCAACACCAGCAGAAGTCAATGTTTCATTCAATCGGTCCAAATCAAATTTTCCATTAGTCCAACCAAGTAAATCCCGATCTACATCGACATATTCGTAGTTGTTGGACTTAGTAAATCCAAAATTAAAATCGTCAATTTTTATAGTCTCATCAGATCTGGCAATCTTCAAACCGTGACAATTTTCCATTATCACAGTAGTATTTATTGAAATAAATAACAAACAATCATTTAGATCATGTAGTCGCAATTGGTGGCTTTCAAAGTTTAAAATGGAATTCTTTACATTCGTGACTGAAACGGTGCCTGCAGTAGATATCTTAACGATGGACCGGTCTCCGTGGCGTAGGTTTGCTGATATGCTATTATGTTCATTTATGATTACGCATTGGGTGAATTGATTCAAAAGAAAATGCTTTACTGATTCAGCGACAAGCAATTTTTCCTGTTGTAAATTGCTTTTATACGGGTCAATTCTGAATTGAACAACTGACGACGTGGTCTGCGCCACTGGCCTTATTATGGGTTCCCCAACAAAAGAAAATGTTTGGGTATTTAGTGATGTTTTTTTAGCCTCAAGTAGTTTGTATAGTGCGTCTAATTCATTCTTTAATTTCTGTTTATGGTAATTAGCAGTATCGTTAGGAAGCCCATTTTCTAGCGATTTAATGCTGTTATTGATGTTGGTCAAATCGGCCGTTGACTTGGCCAGTAATATATCGCCACGTATCGCTGATTGTTAGTAACGATGTCATAGACCTAGTTTGTTACATACCTTGTGGATGCTGTTTCATGGTAATTTTTCAGTCCCTCAATGTTGCGTAATTGTGAACCTCTGGGGTCCCGCAAAACTATCTTTTTAATGCTGTCTCCTAATGCAATATTTATTTATAAATAACTATACTAATTAGATTTGCTAATTCTAGTCCTACCAACCAAATGGTCAGCAATATCCCTGGTTTTTGCCCAAGAGATCTTCTTTGGCATTCTTCTACCTAATTCAGTTTCGAAATCGTACAAGTATCTGATAGATGTGAATCTAACATGAGATGATTTAATACCCAATACCGAGGCAGTTGAAGTAATGGCCTTATCATCAGATTGATAATCGAAATCATATTTATGAGGAGATATTTTATCCACGTTTTCTTCGATAAATTGAACGGCTCTGATTGCAAATCTTGCAGCTCTTGTTCTATCAATTGGTGATGGTAATCCACCTTGTTGAACATGTCCTGGTACTGCGGTCTTGGTATCAAATTCTCCACCGGATTCTTCATTGATTATGTCAGCTAATACTCGAGTCGTTAAGGTCTTGGATGCATTGGTACTCTTTAATATTAACTTACCGGCTTTGGCTAGTCCTTTTTCACTAGCAAATGATTCTTTCAATGATCTTATGTCCAATTCCAATTGACCCAATTCAACACCTTCCTCTGGTACGTAAGAGGCCTGAGCCCCAGTAGTTAATGCAGCATATGTAGCAATATATCCTGAATTTCCACCTTGGACTTCAATAACAAATGCCCTATCTCTTGTAGCAGAGGCCGATTGCTTAATCACATCACAATATTCAGTTAATGAATTTAAACAAGTATCAGCACCAAGAGAATATTCAGTACCGGGAACATTATTTGAAATTGTTGCAGGTACTAAAACCATTGGAATTCTGAAAGCTGGGTATGATGTTCTTGCTTCTTCTAATTCATTTAATGATACAAAGGCTTCAAAACCTCCAATAATGACTAACCCATCGAATTTATATTTTTCAAAGTAATAAGCAATCATACCGATATCGGTTTCTGTTGGTGTGTTTCTATTGGTACCTATTTCTGAACCACCAATTGAGTTCCATCCTTCGATCTCTAACCAATCGATCAGTCTGACTGATTCATGTCTTGCTAATCCAGAGAATCCATTGTGAATAGCATATGGAGTATGTCCTTGCGACATACAATAAGTTGCCATGGCATAGACTGCACTATTCATACCACCAGCTGGAGCACCTACATTAATGATAGCGATTCTTTTTCTCTTTTCAACTGGTAATGCTGGTTCATTATGATCGGCTGAATTCATTGCCATGAAATTTTGAAGATGTTCAATAAATTCGGAATCTCTGAGACCCATAGCCTTTTCGAAATCTTTATTTTCAATTGCAGTAGCTACGGATTTGGTAATTTTGACCGCTTCAACAAGTGACTTTCTTACGATTTTGTTTTCTTCTACAGCAATTAATGGAGATGGAGTGTCTGGAGTACATGCTAAAACTGCTTCAACAGCCTCAACTCCTTGTAAAGTAGCAAGAATACGATCAAATGCAACAGCGGAACCACCTCTTTGAACATGACCTAAAGTTGTAACTCTTGTATCTAATCCTAAATCATCAACCAATACGTCTTTAACTTCTTCACAAGAAATTGGATCCAAATCTGCCGTTATGGCCCCTTCGGCCACAATAACAATTGTTTTTCTTTTACCTCTACCTCTATGTTTTGATACAATTTCACACATTTGATTTTTCCAATCTTGAGACGAAGCAGGTTTCTCTGGAATAAAAATATAATCAGCACCGGTGGCAATACCAGCCATTAACGCTAACCAACCACAATGTCTTCCCATAACTTCTACTACAAAAGCTCTTGAATGAGAATTAGCAGTTGCATCAATATAATCAATAGCTTGACAGATTCTTGCCAATGAAGAGTAAGCACCAATGGTGGCATCGGTGGTTGCCATATCGTTATCGATTGAACCAACCGTACCACAGATATTCAAGTGTCTATAAGTATTATATTGCTCTTCAGTAATTTCTTTGGTATCTTTCAATTCTTTAATTAACAGAGGCCATTCTCCTCTAAAGACATCAGCTCCTGTCAAAGAACCATCACCACCACAAACAATTAAAGCATCAATACCGGCTTCAATTAAATTCTTACAAGCTTGAAGTCTGCCAGGTTTCTCTCTGAATTCTTTACAACGAGCAGTACCGATATTAGTACCACCATCACTCAAATAACCTCTCACATCTTGCCATTGCATTTCTTTGATAAAATCCTTACCACCACGCACTAAACCTTCATAACCTTCCAATATAGCGTATGCTTTACAACCTCTAAAAATTGCGGCTCTAATGATGGCTCTGACGTTGGCATTCATACCAGGAGCATCACCACCTGACGTCATTACTGCCACATTTCTACGACGACCGCTTAAGAAGGAGGTACCTGAATGATTAGCACCAGCCAAATTAGTACTACTATTGGTTCTGGTACTCATAGCACCAGTCAAACTAATTGCTGGAGCCATTTTTTCAGTTTTTGGAATACTTGATAAAGGATTTTCAGCGGATGTGAAACCAATTAACAGACCCAATGGGTCAACTGTGAAACATTCATTTGGAAACAATTCATTTGGCATCACTTGAACTTGTTTGTCCCAAGTTTGGAGATTCTTAATCAAATCATTTAAATTACCACATTGTAAGATGAATGCCAGTTCACAAGTGCGGACATCTCCATTACTAGCCAAGGAGAATAATTTTTTGGAATTCTCAGAGATGGTTTCTTGTGAGGGAGCCGAAGAATCAATTACAATCTTGATGGTCACTTTACCATTGCTTGATACTAAAATGACGGAGTCTGCATGGGTAGCATGAATGGAAAATCCGATACAATTGGTATAAAAATTTACAGTTTCGTTAAGCAGCTTTTTATCGGGAGCCCGGAAACAAAGTGATGATAATCCATTAATCAATGGCACCGTCATACTAGATTTTATTTTACTATAGCGGATTAGCTGGACGGAGTTGAGATTAAATATATGATGAAATTCAGCAGGTGATGCGCAACCGGGTGCGCGGACAACAGTGATGCGGCGTGGGTCGTGCCATGAGCTTTACACTTCGTCATATGATGTAATGAGGACTTGTGGTGTATAGTGATCATCTGTGGGATGATGAGTTCGTAGAATTGGTTATTAGGGTATATATATGGAATATACAAATATGGGTAGAGAGTGTAACAGTTAATGGGTCGAAAGAGATCAGTCACTACAATCAATAAAATTCCATCACCGGATCAATTATATGTCTCACTATGGGGGCCTTAATTTTCGACCGCTTGAAATTTTCCGGCTTACATCATAGTACTTTTTAGTTACATAATGTCCACCAATTGATTCAGAGTAACGTGATTCGGGTCAATACTACGGGCACTGTACACATTACAGAGATTCTTTATTATAATCGTGAAGAAAGTTTGTGGGGTTTGTACCGCTAACTATGGACTTTTTTCAATCTGGTTGGGTAAAGAAATCACCAGCTTATAGTTTTGAAGTATCGTCCTTATCCATTACTTATTGCTTACACTCAACATTTTGGCTGCGAAAAATTAGGATCATGACAGTCATGTGGTGATTTGAATAAGGAATGTTTTACATTTGTGTAAGGAGAGCGTGGCTAAGGAATAGCTGTTGGTATTCCACTATCAAAAGTCAACACAGCACTAACAAGACTATCCTATTATACTATATCCATTACTATGGGTAATCACTACTGGCCAACCAATTACTCACGTTCTCAAGGACTGAATTTACGCACTGCTTCATCTGTAAAACGGGCCCTCGACGTATATCTATGCTCCTCGCGGTGGCTGGGTCGACAGGCTCTTCAATAACTCCGCAAAATTCGCACTCAACCTCTCGCACTCAAATTTTTCACTCGACATCAACAAAAATTTTCACTTCAACCATGTCTGAATCACAAACTCCAGTTCCTTTGGGAAATGTCACTAAGTTGAATGTTCCAACTTTACCATCTTCAACTGTTCAAGAAACTAAGGGTCCGTTAAACCCATTTTTTCAATACATAAATGACGTTTATACTACCATTGGTGAACACAGAAAATCATTAGATTTAGCTAATCCAGGTACTATTGAAAATATAAACAAGGAAGTTAGTCGTGATGTCTTTTTAAATCAATACTTCTTTACTGGTTTAAGAGCTGATTTAAACAAAGCTTTTAACATGAGCCCAGTTTTCCAAACTTCTCATACTTTATCCATTGGTTCAAATGTCTTACCACCATACGCTTTTTCAGCATTATACTACGGGGACAAAACTTTCATTCAAGGTAATGTTGATAATGATCTTTCATTTAGTGGTAGAGTTAACCATGCTTGGGATTCCACAAACGTTTCCAAATTAACTTTACAATTAGCTAATGGTCAACCAGCCATGGTTCAATTAGAACAAGATTACCAAGCTAATGATTTTTCAGTTAATTTCAAAACTTTAAACCCATCTGTTTTAAATAACGGATTTTCTGGTTTAGCTGTTGCTTCACTTTTACAATCCTTAACCAAAAAATTATCTGTTGGTATTGAAGCCAGTTATAGTCAACAACCAGGTTCTCCAGTTGCTGAAAGTGCTCTTTCTTATTATGCTAGATATAATAATGGTAATTGGATTTTCTCTGGGCAAGTATTAGCTCAAGGTGCTTTAATTGCTTCATTTTGGAGGAAAGTTACCGATAAAGTTGAAGCAGGTGTTGAAACTCAAGTTGCTGCAACTATGAGACCAATATCTGATAGTTTAATGGGTGCTCCAATTGGATTCGAACCAGTTGTTGAAGGTCAAACTACTGTTGGTGCTAAATACGAATACAGACAATCTGTTTTCAGAGGTCAAGTAGATTCTACCGGTAAAGTCGGTGTATTTATGGAAAAGAGAGTTTTGCCAACTATTGCCGTTTTATTTTCTGGTGAAATTGATCACGCTAAGAATAATTCAAGAATCGGTGTTGGTTTACAATTTGAATCTGCCGGTAATGAACAAATTATGATGATGCAACAAGGTTTAGTTGACGCTAATGGTAACCCAGTTCCAGGTGCTCAAGTTGCTTAAGAATATTCCTTTTATTTTAAATAGGTATATAACCATCCCTACATTGTATATATAAATCGCCAATTATAAATCGTTCCCTTAATTGATACTATTTCCATGTTTCCATTACCATCCAAAAAGTCGTGATGCAAAACCTCCTCTTGGTGGTGGTGGTATAGCCTCTTTTTTCTCATTAAGCATCTTTAAGACTTGATCAGAATTTAATCCTGATTTACTCGATTTTGGCCTTGGAGCTTTCGAGTGTGTTTGGTGACGACTTGGTCGTTGGAGAGGTTCATTTCTCACCGAGTTTGTAGTTTTAAAAGGTTTTGACTGTTGAATTGTTGGTAATCTTTGAGATCTAAAAGATCTGGTATCATCGTTTCTTTCATTCAATATCAGAGATAAGTCTCTTTGAGTAATTGACCTGTAAATTTGCTTATAGGTGGAATTAAGTTCTCTATTTCTATCACCATTACTTTGGCTATGAATACTGTATGATGATTTCGAATATGGAACTTCTTTAGTAAGGGTAGTGGGCTCCATCCAATTGGATTCAGAAGTATAGAGTTCACTCCTTGAAGATCTTCTAGATCTTACATTAAGATTGTTACCATGCCCTTGATTATGCGTTCTGTTATATTCAGATAATGAGGTAGAAGGAAATAGATCGTTTTCTTTACCAATTTGTGACAGTCCATGACGAAATTCTAGCAGCTTATCAACAAACATCTTTTGAGGGGTTTGAATAAATGAAGAAGATCTTGACATAGGTCTTGATCTAGAATATGTAAAAGATTTAGAAACGGACATCGATTCTTCATATTCGTCTAAAAGATCATCAAACGATGAATCCGATTTGTTATCTGTGACTTTAGGTTTGAAAGAAGCTGAAGGTGCAACTGATCTTTTGGGAATCGGTGACTCCAAATTAACATTAAAACTTGCCATGGCACTTGTTAATGATTTATCTGAATTATCCCGAACCATAAAGTTTGAAAATTCATGGAGTTCAGTATTAAGTCTTGGTGGTCTTAACGGTGATCCTAAATGATGATGACTACTTATCACCTGAGTATTTTGGTGGGGGGATATAGGTGCTGAAGGAGGAGAATCAGGTATTTCGCTGGAAATCTGATCCAAGTTGAAACTCATTACATCGGTAGGATCCGTTACTAATGTCTCCTTTGTTATATCAAAAGGTTTAATTGGTTTGGGAGTTGCGCCAACAGCCAAATTACGATATTGAACCACTTTTTCAAAAGTCAGCTCCAAAGACTCTATTATGCCCAGATCATCTGAATTAATAAATATTTTCCAATACCTTTCAGGATTCACAAGAGGTAAAATAAATTGATTAAACCCTATTCTTAAAATTTTTAATTTGGGCAATAAAGGATAAATAAAAGTCTGTCCACACGAAAGATATGTGACATCTCCATTATGTAACTGGAAAACTTCAAATTGTCCATGTCCTAACAACCTACCGGAGGTTGAAGATTCATCAGATTCACCGATATTTTCATCAAACACCAAGATCTTCGAAGATTCAAACCGGAACAACAAAATTTTTTCATCTATATGAGTGGACTTGGGTCTCATCGGTTTTTGTTCCAGTTCACTGGGATTGGATTTTAAATTACCTTTCATGTTATAAAATAAATCAGTATTGATGGTATCATCACTCTTTTTATACCGCATAATAGCCTGTTTCCGAGGACTCATTGGATTCATTGATTGAGGACTCAATCCGGTAGTTCTAGGACTTTTATGAGACGTTTGAGGACTTATATCAGGATTATTCACCGATACATGATTCATCAATTCGGGAGGTCGAATCTCTAAATTCACCCGAGAGCTCCCGTGGTTAGAATTTGGGCTATTCGAATTATCCAAGCTGGCTTTATTGGAATTCTTACTGTTGTTAACAGGGGCTTCACCCCGATGAACAGATTCGCCAACTTCGTGATTATGTGGGGCAGATTCAGTATTTTGTAGCTCCAGATCTTTCTTTTTCTTCTTGTTTTTCTTCTTCCTTCGAGCCACAACCCTCAGGTTTGCCTTCTTGTCAATGGCATTTGTACCTTGATTTAAATCTTCAACCATCACCAAAGATTTTTAATTTTGTTAAAGCTGTAAAGTCTATTGGCACTTGTTTATGCAGCGCGGTATGTGGAGGTGCATGAGATTATGGTGAGGTAGGAGCGATAGAGGGAGGAGAGTGAGTGACAGTTGGCGGTTGAATCATTACGCTATATTCTACGAACCTAAGACGTGAGTACCTCCGGTGTAAGTTTGAGCAGGAACAGCAGCGGCAGAAGTATGACCTACAGCTTCGGCATCTTGACTGAAAAACGGCAGATAAGAAACTGATCTTAAATTTAAAGCCGATTCTTCACTAATGAAATCAACAATTCCTTCAAGAAGTGATTTGAGAGGAATTTTACTTTCAATCCATAATATAGCTTTCAGTGGTGGATAAAGAATTGCTAATTTACCATAAGCCAATAAGAACCCACTACTAATACCTGCCAAATGCCCGAAAAATGAGGATCCAGGAATAACTATAGTAACTAGAAGCAAAGTAAGAAATGGGGAAATTCTAGTAGGAATTATGACATCTCTATTATTGAATCTGAATTGATACATTACCGGTTTGAATTCATGTTCTTTAATACTATAATAAGTCATAAACAGAAAAACGATTCCTGATAAACCAATTACCAGGGTGTTACCATATAAGATCAATCCTACTAAGCAATATTGTATAGCAGCAGCAACAGCAAGTAAATTTAGGGTAACTCCAGTATGAACGGTACCGTGAGCTCTTTCAAAATGATACATTGGAGTAGCTAAAGCCAAACAATTCAATAACCAATGAAAAAACCCATTATGGAAAAGGACATAGAAGGATACTTTGTTTAAATCAAGTCTAAATGGGGCATAAGGATCTAATCCGAATAAATGTTTCAATTTCCCACCAAAAATTCCATCAAAAATAAGCAATAGCAATGTGAATGGAATAAGACCAACTGTGAGGGCCGGGTAGTCCTTAAGATTCACACTTGGTAAGTAAGGTGCCAAGGGTGTTAAAGGATTTGACATGTCTACGCGGTTGTTTTCTGCAGTAAAATTTCTGCATTTTTTGATTTTCTGCCGATCACAGACAAGGCCGAGAATGCCTCGACTGAGACTGGCCTCGACTGAGACTGGCCTCGACTGAGACTGGCCTCGACTCGAACCACCACCAACGTTGTGAAATTCTCTTTATGTTTCGTTTTGTAAACTGTGGGCAATTAAATATGCTCAACTACTTCCATCATTGGACGTAACTTGCTCTTTAAACTCATGTAGAAGTCCCAATTTCCTAGCATTCTTGTCCTTCAACGAACTAATCTTATCAATACGATCGTCAATGCTATCAGTAATCCCCGGGATTTCTCTCAAATATTGTCGAATGTTATCTAACTTAAGTCTAATACCACCTACTTGGTTATCAAAATCCTTGGCCAGTAATTTACCCGATTGAAGGTTATGGAGTACCGTGAATAATTCTGGTAAAAGCTCTTGTTCCATTAATTTCTGTAGTGGATCTGGCTTATCAAACTCTTTTTCTGTCTTTGGACTCCCAGCAACACTCATGTTATACAAGGGGCTACCCGAGTTCTTGGGACTACCAGCTTTAGGACTTCCAGGTTTAGGACTGCCACTGGATTGCTTAGGTGAATTGAAGCTCAGCATGCGTTAAACTATGACAATACTGAAGCGAGTGAGGAGATGAGACTTGTGGTAGGCGTCCGATTTTTTACTGACTAGTTCAATCGCACCTTATTAACCACCATGGATCTGATACTTTCAATTCTTAGTTGTTGTTTACCTTGTATTCCCGGATTAACAACTCCATACCTTTCAATTGGGAACAAGAAATATAAAATATTAAAGCTTCTTGGAGAAGGGGGATTTTCCTATGTCTATTTAGTCACTGAACCATCATCTCCTAATTCGCTTTATGCCCTTAAACGTATAAGATGTCCTTATGGAGCCAATGACGAAGCGTATAAAAATGCTGCACGAGAAGTGAAGAATCATCATCGATTCACTGCTTCTAAAAGTCCATATATTGTTCAATCAATCGATGAAACAATTATTCAAGAGAAAGATGGATCAAGAACTATCTGTATACTTCTCCCATACTTTGAGAAATCGCTTCAAGATATAATCAACTATAATGTTCTTAATAATGAAAACATGGCCGAAGGCGAGATATTAAGAATCTTTATTGGGGTTTGTAGAGGATTGCAAGTTATGCATAAATATAAAAAAGTTACCAGGAATTCCAGTCCAAATATTGAACTGGAAGAAGAAGGGGATTTGCTTTTACCAGAAGATAGTGAAGATGAGGGTAATGAAAATTCAGGCCTTGAAATGGAAGAATTGGTACCGTTCGCTCATAAAGACATAAAACCAGCTAATGTAATGCTTTCGGCTGAAGGAATGCCAGTACTTGTAGATTTAGGGTCATTGTCTAAAGCAAGAGTTACAATCAAAACTAGGCAACAAGCCTTAACATTAACTGATTTTGCTCTGGAACACTGTACTCTACCTTACAGAGCTCCCGAATTAATTGATGTAGAGACCAATACAGAAATTACGGAAAAAACCGATATTTGGTCTCTAGGTTGTGTATTGTATAGTTGTTGCTTTGGATTTTCTCCCTTTGAGAAGATGGAACTTGAACAAGGTGCTAATTTAACGGTAGCTATTTCTAGTGGTCGTTATCTGATGCCGAATGATACTAAGGGCTACAGTGAAGAGCTTTTGAACATGATTAAAGATTGTTTGGTACTAGACAGTAAAGATAGACCATCAATTGACGATTTATTAGAGACAGCTCTTGAGTTACAAAGGCGTGCGTAGGCATATTGCACCCATCACAAGCTTGTATTGGGCCACCAGATTGGGCCACCAGATTGGGCCCCATCAAGCCTCGCGTCAACCACGCGAAGATCTGACAGGTGTGTTAAACATGACATTGACAAAGTACCAAAGAGGTGATACTATGGTAGGTTGGAATGATTGTCCAACAATAATGCTCCAAAAAAATTCAAGTGTTGCCAGCGTTGGTAGTTTTAAGTCCGATGGTAAAGAAGTGGAAATACCGACTGATATGGATATTGAACATACATTGGATGAATTTACTCTGTTGCCTAATAGAATGCCACAAAAGTTAAATCAACAGGTTAAAGATAAATTATTAACTAGTAGTAAGGTAATGACCCTGGATAACAAACTATTTATACATTCACTATTGGAACAGTTCAGGAATGGAATCAGCTCAAAACAATTAAAGACACAAGTGGTTGATTATATGTTAAATAATGACGGAGTCAGTAGTTGGTGTGCACCATTGAAGAAATTGATCGATAGTTTAGAGAATATATAGGATGTCTGTATATTTATAAATTATGATACATAAGAAGAAAGAATATGCAAAATAAACTTTGAAGTTTACATCTTTTTTCTCTTTCCAATTTGAGCTTGGAAACCCGTTTTAATGGAGGAAACAGATCTAGTAGATCCACAAGCATTACAACTTAAAAAGTGTAATCTATTAGCTGATTCTCTTTTCAAAACAGTATTCATGGATTTACAAGTCTTACATGTAACATATTCAATAATATATCTTCTTAAAATAGACTCCATTTGTTTAGGTTGAAATTTCCCTCTTAATACCAATCTCTTTTCACCATCAATAGACCCTGAAGTACCTAATTCAGCAAATAAATACTGTATTAAATGCTCTGGATTTCTTTGTAATACGCTTGAGATTTCTTGAACATTAGCAAATAAAGTCTTTTTACTACCTTCTCTTTGACATATTGGAGGAGGAATTCTAAATTTACTTCCAGTTCTGGCACCAGCCAACTCTGGGTTATTTTCTTTCAAAATATTGAAAAATCTTGATAATAAATCTTCATAAGGTAATCCCCCTAATTCTTGAGCTGATACGATTGGTTCATCTTCAACAGGAGCACTAGTTTCTTCAACACCGGCTTTTTCCAATTGTTGTTCAAAATCAAGTAAATCAGCAGGTTTAACAGATTTCTTCTTCTTCTTCTTTAAATTTAAATCACCAAACTCTTCAGTTAATTCATCAGTGGCTGGAGTAGATTCTTTACTTTCACCTTCAGGCTTTTTGGCTTTCTTCTTCTTTTTCATTCCACTAAACATATCATCAGCATCAGTTGAAGGAGCTGGGGAACCCTCATTCGAGCCGGCTTCAATGTCTTCTACTGGCTTTGATTTCTTCTTCTTTTTCTTCAAACTTGGATCAAATCCTAAATCACTCATATTATAAGATGTAGATTCTATAATGACTTGAAAATGGCCATTCTCATTTTTTTCAGGAAAAAATTTCAGCGCCGCGACACGACCCACTATAGTAGACACCAGCGCTAGATACTGGATCATGAGACGATTATAGAGATTATGTACATTTCTATATGACATTATACTTGTAGATTTTGAGTTTTTTGTTCAAGTCCTGTTTCTTCAGTTTTGTCTTCCGGTTTCTGAGCTTGTTGTGCTTCTTTTTCTGCTTCTCTACTTTCATTACCTGGTTTATATGTGATTTTTGATTCAGTTTCTCCTTCTTCAACCTTGAAATCATCCTCCACACTATATTTCTTGAGGAACCATTGCTCTATTTCTTCTTGATCATTACTCTCAGCTTCGAACATAACATCACGATCAGCTTTATTTTTAAGAAGAACATCCCCTTCATATTTATCGGCTAATAATTTAAGGACCTCTAAATGCCCGTTGAAGGCTGCCCAGTGTAATGAAGTATTCCCACTATCATTTGGAGTATTAACTAAAGTTTTGGCATCTTCTTTTGAAACGATCGATAATAAATAATCTAACACTTCGGCGTGTCCATTGGCAGCGGCCATATGAATAGGCGTACTCAAAGTTCTATCGTCTTTTATTTTAAGTAATAAACTGGGTGATATTTCATCGAATATCTCTTTCAACGTATCTAGATCCCCTTCTCTGGCGTCATATATGACAGCGTCCATTTCTTCTTGTGTGAGGTCGACTATTTCTGTTCCACTCATTGTTTGTATGTCTATTAGTGGTGTATGGTAAGGATTAAGTATTGGGATTGAGATGAGTAGAGATGATTGAGATGCCCTAAAATTTTGTACAGAGCAGGCAGCTGCGAACCTCTGTGGGAAGAGTGCCCCAGAAGAATATTACAAGGCCAATTTCAAACTGGGATTGAAATCCAGCAGATCTTGGGGTGGTATTAATTGGCGCTTAATGTTAGAGCAGTTGTCGCAAACAATTGTATCAGCTGTTTATCGTGCTGGCCATACATATTTGCCTTTTCCGTTTTTTGCAACAATTGAAAATGCGTCCTGATCTGCGAAAATCAGTGCATTACTAACGTTCACTACTTCCAATGCCACCAAAAATTGAAGTAGTTGAGGTGGGAACCCCCGCTATCCCAGAGACCCATACCAGACCATCGCCACCGCCTAAAGCCAAAAAGAACCCTTTCGAAGTGGCCGATAAAAAGAAGACTATACGAAGAGATCCTAAAGAAATATATGGAGATGGTGTGAGAAAAGGTCTTAATACTCCACAATATAATAGAGGCACCCCTCTTGATAAATTATTCACAGATCTTGAAGCTAGAATTGGCGGTACGCTAGATGATATCTCCCTCATCGATTTATCAGAAAAGTTAGACGTCACCAGTGATGATATCTTTGAAAGAAGGTACTTGGTAGTCGCTAAACTACTTGAATATTTAGTGAAGATTCAACAATTGTCTGATAAGGAAACTCACCCGGATAAGAACTTGATAAGCATATCGTTACATGATATAAAGACATTTGGTAGACTATTGAATTTGATCATTATACATGGTGTATATCCTCCATTGAATACCTTTAAAATTGGTATACCTTTGGCCAAAAGAAGACTACATGAATTTTCGAAAACAAAGAGACCCATAAAAACAGAGACTCTTCCTCACAACACTTCGGCAAAAACTTACAGTGAAAGATTCGAGAAAGAGGAAAAATTATTGACCCTTTTGTACATTAATTTCAAGAAAGTCTTCGAACATAAGAGTGATGTAAGGGATTTACTAATGAAAGGAACCGGTTATTCCGATTTTCTTACGGTATCCATCACTTTAATCACTTGTCCGTATTTCCAACAAGTGCTGAAATTGGGTTACTTAAAAGACTTTGAGGAGCTTGTTTGTAAATTGCCTGGAACTTATGACCTTTTTCAAACCTATTCCTTGTTTCTTACTACACAGTCTCCTCCATTCTTCAAACAATTTGTCATGAAAAAGCTACAAAGATTGCATTTTGACGCTCCTCACAAGGATGGGCTACTTACTTTAGTGGAATTTGTAATGGGGTTGAGAGATAGTGAAGAAATTAATGTAGAAAAATTCGACCACGTAGCTAATGTAGTATTGGCTAAACCAAAAGACATCTCAACTGTCATCTATTTCACCAGTATTGGGAATCAAATGTATGACTTACTTGTAAATATTAATCGTCCCAATATCACTAGTTGTATCGGGTACGTTCTTGAGAAGTTATGGTTGCGTAATGGTCTCGTGGTGAATGATTTCTTTGTTAATAGATTGCAATCAAACATTTGTCCTCAGACAATAAATGCCGATGTAGATGGTGTTGTTGTGGATGAGAAAAACTTTAATAATGCCATCAATGTTTTAATCTCCTTGACTAAAAAGGGCTTAAGTGTTGATTTCTATACTTATTTATTTAAACCGATTCTATTGCCTTTGTGGGGATATTACACCTTTTTGAATAAGAATAAAAAAACTACAGAAGTAATCCAAAATATCTTGGTGAGTTATTTCGTAAGTGTTAGCCAAGAAATGGACGATAATGATGAAATATTCGGCCTAGATACAATTGCCAAGACTGTTGTTTATTCAGGCGAAGGATGGGAGTTTATGTTAGGACCTAACAGCCTTCCTCAAATAGTCGAAAGTAAACCGCATATCCTTGACCAAGGGAAAGATAATAAAGTGAGTAAATTCTTCAGTGATCTTGATGTTTCTTGTGTATCATTTGTCGAATTGTTGAAAAATTTGGACGATTCTCTTGTCACAAAAGTCTTTAAACACCTTTTACAAAGATGGTTAAAAACTGGCGACAATAAAGACCTGTTGGAAGATACAAACCCGTATATTGTATTGGTGGATTTAAGATTGATTGAATCGATTGGGTCTGAATTCAAAGAAGATATCGCCAAGACACCTATAGAAATACTTGAAATTGTAGAGGATTTCTTGTTGATTAAGCCGGCTAATGAAGTATCGAAGAAATCCCTATTGGATGTTGACTCCGATGACGAAGATTCCGATGACGAAGATGAAGCAGAAGTTAACTCTCAGGCTATGCCTGTATTGTTTGAGTTATTGTCAGCTGTTTTGACTGAAGTTTCAGACAAGGATATAACCGATAATGTGAGAATAAAGTTAAAGACCATATCTTCTAGATTAAACACCTTATCTAAATCTTCTGATGTTACAATTAGGAAGAATATCAATTCCATCAACGCTCTTTCGAAAAGGATAGAATTATTACTCTCAGGGGACCGGCCTGCAGCATCTATCCAGGAAATTCATAAAAAGACTCTTGAAAGAGCAATCACTAGTTTGAATGATCCCTTAGTCCCAATCAGGGCCCACGGTCTTCACTTATTAAAGGAGTTAATTCAAGCCAAAAGTGAAGTGGTGACAATCGATTTTGCTATCAAATTGCATTTGCTTCAGTTAAAGGATCCTGAACCCTTTATTTATCTCAATGTCATTAAAGGGTTGGAAAGTTTGATTGAGTTGAATGAAGTTTCGACTATTGAAGAGTTAACAAAAATTTACGTCAATCAAGATAGGAGTTATGACATTGATGAAAGATTAAGAATTGGGGAAGTCTTCTTAAGGTATATCCAAAGATCCTCTGAGCTTTTTCTGGGCCAAGCATCCGAGCTTATAGCCAACTCAACTATTTCTATGATCAGAAGACGTGAATTGGAATCCGATAATCAAGATATCAGAATAAGAATGTCATCAATGTCATTGTTAGGAACGTGCTGTAGAACAAATCCGTTGGGATTACTTTCCCATTTGAATAGTGCATTGGATTGTGCTATTGGTATCTTACAACTCGAAAAAGACGAAGATTCATCAGTTATGAGACGTTCGGCAGTAGTTTTAATTCATGATCTTATTCTTGGAACTTCAGGAACTGATCAAGTACCTTTTCCTGAAAGTTATCGCCTCAAAGTTATCGATACATTGAAATATATCAGTGAAACAGATAATGATTTATTGACAAGAGAACAAGCAATCACAGTTCTTGAGGATATCAATGAATTAATTCAATTAGCGTATGAAACTATAAGCTAAAATTAACAGTATATTTATATTAATTTTATATTTACCCTAAAAAATAAAACTTCTACGTATAAACAAGACTATGAATTAGGAGATCTAATCAACTTCTTCCATAGCAGATTCGACTGGTGCTTCAGTAGTTGAAGCGGTGGAGGTAGCACCAACTTCAGCTTCTGGTTCTTCTTCATCGATGTTCAAACCCAAAGAGATTAATCTGTTGATTCTAGAAGCAAAAGAAGATGGTTCTTCTAAGGAGAAACCAGAAGTCAATAAAGCGGTTTCGTATAATAAGGTAGTCAAATCCTTGACAGTCTTATCTTCAGCACCTTCAGAGTCGACCTTGTTCTTCAATTCCTTAATGATGGCTGATTTTGGAGAAATTTCGAAGGTCTTCTTAGAGGACATGTAAGAAGACATGGAAGTATCTCTTAAAGCTTGGGCTTTCATGATTCTTTCCATGTTAGCAGACCAACCGAATTGACCAGTTCTGATAGCAGCTGGAGCATCAACTAATTTGTGAGAAACAACAACTTTTTCGACTTGATCACCCAAGATATCTTTCAAAGCTTTAGTTAATGGTTCGAATTCCTTAACTTCTTCTTCTCTAGTCTTCTTTTCTTCTTCGGTTTCTTCTAATTCGAAATCCTTGGTGATGTCAACCAATTTCTTGTCTTCGAATTCCTTTAATTGGGTCATGGCATATTCATCAATTGGGTCAACCAAGAATAAGACTTCAAAGTCTTTAGCCTTCAAGGCATCCAAAAATGGAGACTTCTCAACAGCCTTGATAGTTTCACCAGTGATATAGTAAATATTCTTTTGGTGTTCTGGCATTCTGGTGACGTAGTCAGTTAAAGAAGTTAATTCTTCACTAGATTTGGTAGAGTTGTATCTTAATAATTTAGATAAGGCAGCTCTGTTTTGTTGATCTTCGTGGATACCTAATTTGATGTTCTTGGAGAAAGCACTATAGAATTTATCAAATTGTTCACTATCTTCGGAGATTTCATTGAAGGTTTCAATCAATTTTTTGACAATATTCTTTTTGATAACCTTCAAAATCTTGTTTTGTTGCAAGACTTCTCTGGATAAGTTTAATGGTAAATCTTCGGAGTCAACAACACCCTTAACGAAACTTAACCATTCTGGGATTAAATCTTCAGCTTCATCAGTAATGAAAACACGTCTGACATATAATTTAATGTTATTCTTTTTCTTTTTACTTTCGAAAGCATCGAATGGTGGTCTCTTTGGAATGAATAAAATGGCTTTGAATTCTAATTGACCTTCAACGGAGAAATGTTTAACAGCCAATGGATCTTCCCAATCGTTAGAGATAGACTTGTAGAAGGCATTGTATTCATCCTTGGAAACTTCAGTTGGGTTTCTGGTCCATAAAGGTTTGGTCTTATTTAATTCTTCAGTTTCAGTAACTTGTTCCTTAACAGTTTTCTTCTTTTCTTCCTTCTTTTCTTCATCATCTTCAACTTCTTCTAATTTTGGATTTTTATCATCTTCATCCTTTGATTCTTCTTCTTCAGATGGAACTTCCTTTTCAACTTCCTTAGTAACAACTAATTGAATTGGGTAAGCAACGAATTCGGAGTGTCTCTTGACGACTTCTTTAATTCTCTTTTCTTCTAAGTAGTCTAATTGATCATCCTTCAAAAACATTCTAATGACAGTACCTCTGGTCAACTTTTCATTGGTGTTATCTTCGGTAATAGTAAATTTACCACCGGCATTAGATTCCCAAACGTATTGTTCATCATCGTTATGTTTAGAAATAACTTGAACGTGATCAGCAACCAAGAATAAGGAGTAAAAACCGACACCAAATTGACCAATCATGGTGACATCGGCACCAGCAGAAAGAGCTTCCATGAAAGCTTTAGTACCAGATTTGGCAATAGTACCTAAATTGTTGATCATATCGGCTTTGGTCAAACCAATACCAGAATCTCTGATTTCCAAAACCTTTTCTTCAGGTCTTGGGGTAATTCTGATGAATAAATCTGGTTCAGATTCTAATTTAGAAGGATCAGAAAGAGCTTCATATCTGATCTTGTCTAAGGCATCGGAAGCATTAGAGATTAATTCTCTTAAGAAAATTTCCTTATTAGAATAAACGGTGTTGATAATTAAGGACATCAACTGAGTGATCTCAGCGGTGAACTCGTGAGTTTCGACTTTACCAGACATTTTGAATTTTTTTTCAGTTACTTGATAAGTTTTTAGTTTTTGGGAAACTTAAACGTTTTATACCTATTGCGCATAGCTGCAAATTCGTCGAGCGCTTACAGACAGAAGCTTCCATCAACTTCCATATGGTCGCGCATTCACCGGAAGGGTTGCAAAGTTTTTCTGTCTGGTACAAGATTTTGCAGTCAAATCGGGAGTCAGATCTGAGGAGAGAGGTCATAATATAGATTGGTCTTTACAAGCATAATAATATGTATTTACAATTGAAGTTCTTCGACTTCAGTTCCACAATCTATACATCGTTTCCTAATGAAGTTCATGTCATCTTTTGTAAACGCAATTGGTGAACTTTCCCAATCATGTACATGTTTATCGTTGATCGACTTGCCGTTTCTCAACTTTCTAGTAAATTCTTCAGCTCTTGTTTTTCTTCTCATTTCCTTCAATTTGTCCTTATACTTTTTGTCTTTACGTTTAAGTCGCGTTTCTTCTCGTTTCTCCCATTCCTTATCGAGGTTATCTAACGATCCCCACTTTTTAGCGGCAAATTCCTCGACTTGATACCTTAGAAATAGCTGCATTCTAGAATATCCATGGGGATTTGGTTTTTCAATTCTGCTAAGTAGATTTGTGTCTTGTAACTCGGGCTCTGTCAATAAATAATCTTCTCTGCATTCGGTTTTGGTCAATAAGGCATACTTTTCTGGCTTTTCTTTGGCGCATCGCCTACAAACTCTGGTATGATTGAAATTATTGTAAAGATTAGGATCTATTTCCAACGATTCACATTCGAAACATTTCGGTGCTGCAGATATATCTAAGGGGGGTGCTATGTCCCGTACAACATGTTCTCTTTTCTGACGCTCTTTCCATTCTTCTAACCGTTCGTTCCTATCCTCAGGATCTTCATTCCCCGTGTCATCCATAAACCCTCCGTGAGTATCTTTCATAGTTGAAAAGTCATAATCAATGTAGTCTCTTTTTTTATAGACAGGCTCCGCTTTTGCCTCGTTCTTCTTGAGCTGATCTTTCATAGCGGGAGTAAGAACCACATTTTCTGGTTTATAAGATGACGCATCTTTATTATTTTGCTGCAAATTCTTTCGGATCTCTAGAGCTTTCTTCCTATTTTCTTCTATTCGTTTCCTTTGTTCAGGTGTGAGTTCTATTCTTGGACGTTTTGATGCAATTTCCACTTCTTTTGATGGTTGAGGGGCTGCTTTAGGGGTATTTGAATCGATTTTTATGCTGGAATCAACCAGTGACACAACAGATGCTTCACGTAATCCTTTTTGTTGAAGTCTTTCTAAAGCTCTCCGTCTATTTTGTTCCTAGAAGTTAGTTTGGCTGAAGACATATAGAAAATAAAGACATACGATTCTCTGTCGTTGGGCATCAGAAAGAGTACTTCTGGTTGACATGATGAATTGTTGTACTGGATGTCACTGTGGTTAGGTTCGCAATTTTCAAATGATTGCAAAAATTATTTAATATTTCAAAAGTTGCGACATGATAGATAAAAAAGTGGCTGCAAAATTAAGGTTCTAACGAATTAACTTACTGAATTCTTGGCCATTAAAGGATCAACAAGCCATTGCCAGAAAATAATGTATTCATGAATATGAAAAATTTGCAATAGATACCAAGATATTCAAGTCAGGATGCATGATGCGTTATTTGGTCTACCAAATATGTGGCTCATTATGGTAGCTAGTGATTTAATTGCTCCCCACTTCCGCCGATAATCCCTTTCCTCTTTATGAAGCGACAAACTGTGTTTCTGTAAAAATGCTGATGAGATGCAGATATGGAAAATTATCTTCAAACTTTGATTAAGATTCGGATTATTTTTTGCTTTAATGTGGTTGTACTGTAAAGTTGATTCGCAACTTTTCAGCCACAAGCCACCACAATTTTTGGTTACACAGTTTTAAGTAATATTGCACAATTGGATCTGATTTTTGATTATATTATGCAGATACAATTTATCGTTCATTTATATAAATAGTAAACCAATTTTCTCGTTTCTCTGATCTATACTCTTTAATAACCAAGAATATTACAAAAGAATGGTAAACTCTATTGTAGACAACAGTAGACCTTCTTATGATGGTGTAGAAATCACCAAGCAAAATACCAAATTGTCAAATGACAACTTGGAAGTTAAAAAAGATAACGTTAAATCTTTTGGTCAAGTTTCTGTGAATTCGGATTTTTCAGAAGAAACTGCCAATGAAATTAATCCATTTTTGGATGATAAAGTCGCTACATACTACAAGAAACTTTATGATGACTCCCAATATGAATGTAGAGGTGAATTCGATCCTCATTATACCTGGTCTCCAGAAGAAGAAAAAAAACTAGTCAGAAAACTTGATTACAGAGTGGCTTTAACTTCTTGTATTCTTTTTGTTGCTTTACAAGTTGACAGAGGTAACTTGGCTCAAGCAGTTTCAGATAATATGCTTGATGATTTAAATATGACTACCAATGATTACAATTTGGGTAACACTCTATTCTTGGTTGCTTTTCTTTTGGCAGAGATACCCATGTCCTTATTGTCCAAGAAGATTGGACCCGATCTTTTCATTCCTTTTCAGATTGTTGGTTTTAGCCTTATTGCTGCTTTCCAATTCTTCTTAACTAACAAAGCTGGGTTTATCGTTTGTAGGGTCCTTTTAGGTTGGATGGAAGGTTCCTTAATTGCTGATTTAGTTATATGGCTTTCCTATTTTTATAAATCCTCTGAATTACCGATAAGATTATCTTGGTTTTGGACAACATTATCATTGGTTAGTATTGGTACTTCTCTTTTAGCATTCGGTCTTTTAAGAATGAGAGGAGTTCATGGATATGCCGGATGGAGATGGTTATTTTTAATCGAAGGTGCTTTTACATTCTTAATTGGTATTGCTTCGTTTTATTTGATGGTACCTTCTGCCGTCCAAACCAAAAATCGATTTCATCCCAAAGGATGGTTTAGTGACCATGAAATTAAAATTGTTGTTAATAGAGTATTAAGAGATGATCCTTCAAAAGGGGATATGAACAATAGACAAGCTATTGATTGGAAAGGATTTTGTAAATCCATTACCGATTATGATGTTTGGCCAGTGTATATTATTGGAATGCTTGCATATTCCAGTATGAACACCACCAAAGCTTACTTGACTTTGACGTTAAAGCAAGTTGGATTTTCCACTTTTAATGTTAATCTTTTGACGATTCCGGCTGAAGTAATCCATATTATTCTTCTACTTATTATAACCTGGGTCAGTGAAAAAATTAAGGAAAGGTCTCTTTTATCGTTGGTCCTCCCATTATGGAATTTACCTCTCATTGGAGTTTTGGCTTGGTGGTCTGGAACCAACACGGCTGTTTGGGGTACTTGGGTATTGTACACCCTTTTGATAGGACAGCCATATATTCATGCCATTTGTGTTTCGTGGGCTTCAAGAAATTCAAACAGTCTTAGAACCAGATCACTCTCTGCCGCTATTTATAATATTGCCGTTCAAATTGGATCGATTTATTCGAATAATATTTATAGAAGTGATGATGCTCCTATTTATAGAAGGGGTAACCGCAATCTTTTCATTCTTCAGTTAGCTTTGATTCCGGTTTTCATATTGACAAGATATTACTATGTTTGGAGAAATAAAACAAAAGAAAGAAAATGGAATGCCATGACACACGAAGAACAAGAGCAGTACCTCTATGAAAATAAGGATCTTGGAAATAAAAGATTAGACTTTAGATTTGCTTATTAGATATAAGTGAATCAATAGAATACAATCAAATATAGAATTTATATTAGTGATAATAAATATTTATGAAAAAAAAAAAAAAGAAAAAGTATAATCTCTATCATTCCAAACTCATTAAATCATTAAAATCAATTAGATTTAAATAGTGGAATAACGTCAATCTTTATTTAAAATTTTTTCAGCGAAATTTGGTAAAATGAATGAAGCTTCATGGATTTGTTTGGTGTAATATTTCATATTCTTTTCAACAAATTCGTCATCCCATTCGAATCTTGCTGGTTTTCTAACATTAGCGTTAGCGTCTTTTGAACAAACCATGAAACCGATTGATCCAGAAGGATAAGTTGGAATCATAGTGTAAGCGTATTCAGCAACTGGGAAAATTTCCTTACAATCCTTCTTCAATTGAGAGATAATTGGCATATGTAAGAAGAGGTTTTCGGCTTGAGTAGTAATAACACCCTTTTCAGTTAAAGCATCCTTCAAAAGCTGGAAATAAGGCTTTTGGAACAAAGATTCAGCTGGCCCTTCTGGATCAGAAGAGTCAGTGACGATAACATCGAATTGATTTTTGTATTCATCCAAAAATTTGAAGCCATCACCAATATGAACCTTGACTCTTGGATCTTCATAAGATTTGGACATTTCTGGTAAGTACTTTTTAGAAACTTCAATAACTGTTTCGTCGATATCACATAACCAAGCTTCTTCGATTGAAGAATGTTTCAAAATTTCTCTTAAAACACCACCATCACCACCTCCAATAACCAAAGCTTTCTTTGGGTTTGGATGAGAGTTCAAAGCTAAATGAGCAATCATTTCTTGATAAGCAAATTCATCTCTTTCAGTAACTTGAATACAATTATCTAAAACTAAAACGTTACCATAATCAGTAGATTTGAAAACTAAGACATCTTGGTATTTGGATTGCTCCACGTGTAAGATTTTTTCTACTCTCAAGCTCATGGCTTGACCAGGCCACATAGTGTTGGAGATCTCAGCGAACCAACCGTCTTTGACTGAAGGGTGAGTTAATTCTTGTGCCATTTTCAATAAATATAATCAATTGAATTAACAGTAAAGAAAATTTTTCAAAAAAATTACTTGGAAAATATTTTAAAAAAACTTTTTTTCTTGATTAGCCGTTTTGGGACGGTTGCGAAATCGTTAACAATAGACCATTTATAACTGGTTAATAGCTGCAAAAAGTCGTAATAACCTAGAGTGGTCTTGTTCGTAAATATACTCGTGGAGAAAATGGTACATTGGGAAAGTTTTTTCGTGAAGCAAAGATTAAAATCATTTGCTTTTTAATTTCGACCCCACAAAGTCTTATCAGTATCTGAATTGGGAATGTCTCACTTTTATCACATACGAGACGGAACACTTACCATAACGAAACTCATATGATCTCATTTGAAAGGTACTACCTACGGTGAAAAATCCTTGTATATACACACTGGAAAATAATTGTCGGCATCAGTTAACAGGGCATCCAGGACATAAGCTAAAAAAGAGTTGACAATGGGCATTCATGGAGAGAATATAACCGTATTTAAGTATTTGAAATCAGATCAAATTGCTAAAAATATACGTCGATATACCGCATCAATATAGCACCAAATCAAATGAATCCATGTGGCAAGTATCGAAAGAGACTATATAATATGAAAAACATTCCGGTAGTGGCAAATCGATTTTCCGGTCTTGTTTTGTGACAAGGATTTGAAGAGATCATTACAAGTTTCAGGTCTTAAATAGCTAGCTCCCAAAATTCACTTAACAATGGTTGTTGGTAAAAAACTTATGCCCTTTTAAAAGGAAAAGTACCACATCAGCCCCCGACAACACCATTGGCCTGCGTATAATCAAATCTGAAACATGGGATCAGATACTTGTAGACCAGAAGATCTAGATCCCTTTATTTCCCTTCAATTATATTATGTTTATTTCCCATTTATTGCAAAATCTTCAATATTTTACACCTCAACCAAGGGGTGTTTAGAAAATGGTTTTCTCAAGAAGATCTACCACCCTGTTTGGCTTGAGTCCGGGATTTTGGCAAGACTAGATGTTCTCTCAATCCTATACAGGGCACCCTGGGAATCCACGAAAGCACTCGCTTTGGTGAGAGAATTTATATGCAGGAGCCCCGCTCCCATAATAAAGCACCCTGTTTGACTTGGGTCCGGGATTTTGGGGCAAAGACTTGATGTTCTCTCAATCCTATACAGGTTGTCTCTGCTATATGCAGCATGTGCTCTGTAGTGCAATATGTTGTATGCAGCATGTGCTCTGTAGTGCAATATGTTGTATGCAGGATGTTCTCTTCAATAATAAGGGCAACTTGTCCGAGTGGTTAAGGAGAAAGACTTGAAATCTTTTGGGCTTTGCCCGCGCAGGTTCGAGTCCTGCAGTTGTCGTTTTTTTGGATTGTTTTGGTAGAAGCTTTAAATGTTGTTCAAGATTTTCACAACTAAACGGGCTTTTTTCAAACTGTTTTTTTTGTCCCAAAGAAAGAGCCAGATCAGTACATCAAATTCTTAAAAAATCGCACAGTCGCAAGGTGCAAAATTGATTTATATCCTACAATAAACATGTTTGGTCTAGAAAAATATGTGGATCTTTCGGATTTGAATTCCGTCAATCTCTACGGACCATGGGTATGGTATTTATTGGGATTCTATTTTTTTCTCCCGGTGTTGGCTTATATTATCTTACCGTTTTTTACTAGTAGAGGAAAGAGAGGAACTAAACCTAGTATAGCCATATTTGTATTGGGGGATCTCGGTCATTCTCCCAGAATGTGTTACCATGCCAAATCGTTCTCAGACCTACAATATAATGTTAGTTTATGTGGATATCTTGAATCCGAGCTTTCTTCTGATTTAGCAGACGATAGCAATATTGATATATACCCTATACCTGTGGTGAGAAATAGTTATGATCTACCATTTGTCCTTTTTGCTGCTCAAAAAATGGTGTTGCAAGTATATGAATTGTTCAAGATCCTTTTTGAGTTACGGGGCACACATTACATTATGCTTCAAAATCCTCCCTCAATTCCGATTTTATTGGTGGTGATTGTGTTTAAATTGTTCAGTAGTTCTCGAATTATCATAGATTGGCATAATTTAAATTACTCAATTTTGAATTTAAGATACCAGAATGAAAATCACCCATTAGTACGAACCCTCAAATTATACGAGAAATTTCTTGGGAGATACGCTTATTTGAACTTGACTGTTACCAAAAATATGGAAAAGTTCTTGGTTAATGACTTTGGGTTTGACTCAACTAAGGTCAAGGTGTTGTATGATCGGCCAGGGAATCAACTCTTACCTTTAGAGGATTTGGAGTTAAATGAAGATGAAATTAAACTGCATGAAGTGTTCAAAGATGTCGATTTGACTGGTCGTAAAATATTGGTCAGTTCGACTTCATTTACCCCCGATGAAGATTTTAATATATTGCTAGATGCTTTGAAATTATACGAAAAATCACATAATTCAATTCCAATCTTTTTAATAGTTACCGGCAAGGGCCCCATGAAAGGTCAGTTCCTACAAGCAGTTAATGATGCCAAATTTCTGCTGAAAGTTGTCATAAAGACTGCTTGGTTGGCTATCGAAGATTATCCATTGATCCTTTCAGTAGCAGATCTTGGTATTTCCTTACATACGTCTTCAAGCGGGCTTGATTTACCAATGAAAATACTTGATTTCTTTGGTTGTGGAATTCCTGTTATTTCTCTTAACTTTCCTAGTATTAATGAACTCGTCAAGGAAGGAGTTAATGGGTATATAACACACGCCCAAAATTCAGGAGAGGAGCCAAAGGAAATATGCCGTCTTTTAAGTGAAATATTCAATGATCAAAAAGTGGCTGATACTATTAAAAAGGGTGCATTACAGGAGAGTAAAATAAAATGGAAAACTAACTGGCTCCATACTCTTGGTGACAGGTTCAAATACTTTTAACTGGATTTAATCATCTATTTCATAATTATACATGATAAATAAACAAACGTCTATTCATTTCAAAATCATCTCATTGTCTTTACAAAATTGATCAATAACCAGATTGAATTTTGTTTTAATGATCTTATCCCATTCACTAAATGCTAAAGTCAAAGTCAGGGAATTCGAAGTTTTTAAAATCGTTTTTTGAAGATCTAGTTCTTTAATCAAGTAGTTGATTAAATTGACTGCCCTTGTAAATTTATTCCTACTTAATAATTGTTGAAGGTAAATCACAAAAGCGTTTACATCGTCTTCATGAGGGCCTTCTTGAGACAACGATTCCAATACCCAGCCATCAATCATCTTAGTCATCGCAGAATACATATAAGACTTGTCTAAAAATAAGGGAGGAGGATTGTGAATATTTTGCTTATCTACCCATTCTTGAGTTACCGGTTCATAAACAGTCCGGTTCTCCTCAGCGAGTTCGACAAACTTATCTTTCAACAAAATAGGTTCAAGTTTCCGTTTCTTCCTTTCATTCATCTCTTCTAAAACTTCGTCTCTCAAGGAAGAAGGTAATTCTTTCAAAACTGAACTATCGTATGATTCATCACGATCTATCGGAACTTGCTTTTGCGGGGAGTTTGTCCTAGATTTAGATTTAGGTTTCTTTGGTGATTCGATAACTCTAACATACTTAGGAGCATTACCATTTCCTGATGGTAAAAGTTGCTGCAAGTAAGCCTTTTCACCCTTCTTAGGACTAGGGTTGCTTGATATTAAACCTCTTCTGCTCATTTCGTCTTTCAACTCCTTCTTTATTGCCCAAGGTAGAGATTCAAAAACTTCCCAATCAATGTCAGATTGCCCCTCCAACGGATCTTTGAAATTCGATGTATCAACTGGGACGTGCTCCTTCTTTGATTTCGATCTGGTAAAAGGTCCAGAGGGGAGTTTCAGCTGCTTCATTTTATTCACTTCATCGGCATCTTCGAGATTAGAAATAGTTACAGCAACACCCCTTAATTCTTTTGGAGGGATGTTAAGGATCCTTGTAAGTGATTTCAATTCAGCCGAGATAATACCTGCTGCATTTGAAGGAAGCCCCAACCTAGAAGATTTATTGAAGAAATCACAAAGACCCATCCCAAGAAATTTGGGCGGATTAATTGGGGCATCTGGTGATCTTTTAGCCAATCTTAAAGTAACTTGTGATCCAACGACACCAAGATTTGTGAGCCTTTTGCTTACTTCCTTACTCATTTGAGACATGAATAATTCGACTTCAGCCAGAGTATCGAATCTTATTCCAAAATTAACATCTACAGAGACTGATTTCCTTCCTAATAGTGCAGTGCTACTTGAGTTGTCAAGTTCAATTGAAGTATGGTCAATACCCCGAGCATATTCATATAATTTTTTACCTGTTTTGGGTCCGAAAATATTCTGCATTCTTGTAACAGGAAGAGGGATAATATCAGCTATAGTGGGTGAATGTTTTATGTGGAACTCCCTCTGAAGCTTTTCAATTAAAGAATGCCCCACACCAGGTAAATCGTTCACAGGAACCTCTTGAAGGAAGGTATTAATATCTTCTTTTAAAATAAAGAGGCCATTTGGCTTTGCTCTTCGAAGAGCTAATTTAGCAAGCAACACATTATCTCCAATTCCGATACTTATAGGGCATTTGGTGATATTAAATACATCCTGTCGTATTATTTTACAGAGCCTATCCAAACCATCCTCCTCAGTCGCTTGCTTGGCGTATGAAGTGATATCAAGCAATGCTTCATCAACCAGTACTGGATATATCAGATCGAAAACATCAGCTCTGGAAAGAAGATAGTTATAGAATTCTGAGGCGTGCTTCTCATATCTATCGAAATCATAATCTATGATCTTGATATCCGGGCATAATCTACGGGCGCTCCTGATCCACATACCATTTTTGACACCCCATTCCCTAGCAGCGTAATTGCAGCTTGCCACATCGGAAGTGTCATTCCCATGGGATACTGCCAAAGGGTCTTTGTGGACGTTTAAATGAGGATAGTTCTGGGCAGATGCAGTGGCAAAGAAACAATCAAAATCAATATGCATGATGCACCTTCTACCGCCTATTGGTCTCAGCCTCTTTGGTAGATTGGACACAACCCTCTTCAAGAAGCTAGCTCGTAGATCGGCCTTCCAAGCACTTAGATGATGTAGTCTCGAATTTGCAAAGAAGTTAGGAAGAAAATCAGGATGTTTAGCAGTCATCGGCGCTGTTTTACCTAATTTCTCGCCATCTTCGTTAGCTCTTCTCTCCTGATTCAATACCACAGGATCTTGTATATGCTCGTTTTCATATTGATTTTCTAGAAGATGGTCTTCTTCCTCGTCGAGTATATCTTCGTTATTGTATTGTTCAACAGCAAATTCTTCTTGATTGAATGGTAGTCTCTGCTGATCATACTGAACTTCTTTGAACAAACGGTATTGTTTCCAATCAAGTAGTTTCTTGTCAGCTATAGAGTCTACAATCCATTGAGCCTTGACCACTCTACAATTTTTGAATATTTGTTCTTTCCTTGGTGTCAATCGATCACAAACTATATGGGTGGCAGCAGATTTATTATTTAAGAATCCCAAAAATTTGCCTCCATGAATGATGACTAATCGATGGATTTCAGTCAATGAAGGGACGGTGTGACCATTGACATGTATAATACAATTTTTGAAAATCGGTTCTTGATAAGCTACTTGTCCCAAGAATTCACGTCTATCTTGGTCCCATTGTCTATAAGCTTGATCATTTTGTTGTTGTTTTGACTGCTTATTTTTGAAATAGATACCATATTCTCCAAAACCATGCCGAGGTCCCAATTCCAGATGTTGGGTGTCTTGTGACACCTCTTGAGTACCAGAAAAGGACGCGTTGTCATAAGGAACTGGAGACGGAGACCGGGGCGGTAATGAAGGAGACTTCTCTGGTGGCAACCGGGGCGACTGAGGCGGCGGATTCGTCTTTGCCTGGATTAATAAATCGGCATCGAAGGAATCAGAAAACGGATCAGACGACTGGGACCTTTTTGGAGTAGATTTTGCAGCCACTTGATGCGTAGTCAAGTGCGAGTCTTGAGTGCCATGGCTAACTTGACTTTGACTTAAGTTGGAAATATGAGAAAGAAACAGACTTTCATCCAATGACTGTAAAAACTCCCGGTACTGGGCATTTTTCGGAGAATCGCTACACATCCAGAGCCATAATTAACTTCGGATTAGATATAAAGTTTTTTCTAATTATAGGTCAAAGGCTTATTCTTAAAATTTATCTCATTTCGTGACCGCACCATTTGAAGCAATGATTTAGTTGAATGCGCGATTCAGAAAATTTGTTCAACACAACATTGACAGATAAACAACCTTAGAGATATATACAATGGTACGTTCATTTCCTTTGATCCATATAATTGACATGGGAGATTTGATGGATTACATTACGGGGTGGTAATCCCGTTTTTCCGGATACATACACGTCATATTTGGCTGGATTTCCTCGGTCTAATTATAGATCAAGTGACGTGTATCAATGTCAACAATCTGCTTTCGTCAAGTGCTTACGCCAACTTGGTCCATTACTAACTTCTTAGGCTGAAAAATTATCTGAACAACAAATAGCTGAATTCAAAGAAGCTTTCTCTTTATTCGACAAAGACAGTGATGGAAAGATTACCACCAAAGAATTGGGTACTGTTATGAGATCTTTAGGTCAAAACCCCTCAGAAAGTGAATTAACTGATATGATAAACGAAGTTGATATAAACAGTGACGGTTCGATTGATTTCCCAGAATTTTTAACAATGATGGCTAGGAAAATGAAAGATACCGATTCTGAAGCTGAAATTGCTGAAGCTTTCAAAGTGTTTGATAGAAATGGTGATGGTAAGATTTCTGCCGCTGAATTAAGACATGTCTTAACTTCAATTGGTGAAAAGTTATCTGACGCTGATGTAGACCAAATGATAAGAGAAGCTGATACTAATAATGATGGTGAAATTGATATTCAAGAATTTACTAAATTATTATCTGCTAATTAATTTTTATCTTCTTATATAACATGTTTTTTAATTGATACGAAATGTTGACTATTTACTTTTATAAAGTTATTTATCTAACTTATTATTTATCTCTTCATACTGCTAAATCTACTTATTCTAGCAGATGATTTACTTCTTAGTATTTGTGATGGAGTTGACGATATTCTCCTGGTGGGATAAGCTCTTCTCTCATTTGATGTTTGATAGAAACTATCAGTTTCTCTTTGGTTTCCTTCCTCTTCATCCTCTTCAAAAATTGCGTCTTCTTGGTCTAACGTGATTTCGTTAATATCTCTATTAACCATATATCTTAATGCATTATACCAAACATTATGTCTTCTTCTATTTGAACAGGTAAATGTGACTTTCCTGGTTTGGGAGTGAACAACAATACTCTTGTGATACAAACCGGTAGGCAATGGATTATTGTCATCCACACTTTCAACCTTAATAATTGCTGCACATTTAAGTTTATTTCCACTAGGATTAGATAATGAAGGATTCACAGGACTCCAATAAAGGGTTAAAGAATATGGATGAACCCAGAAATATCTTTCGTGTCTATTTTCACCGATACCCGAAATAGCAAATTTTCTGTGATACTTGTAAACAAATTCTCCAATGACCACTTGAGTGATAGCAGGGATCATTGATTTATCAGTAAGTGAAACATTGGTGGCCATAGAAAATATACCAGTAGTATTAACAGTATCCGCTAAACTATTGGCGTGGGAGTGAATGGATAAGTTAGATCTTGACATTCGTGGTGGATTCATCTTTGGTGATGATAAATGACTAGCAGTTGATGATCTAACATTGTTAGGGGTAACGTATTTAGCCACCAGTGCAAGTTCTGGGGTTGCTTGTGGAGAAGTGTCTGACTCAATGTCACTTGTTATAGTTGGGGGTACCAAAATATCATTTTCATGTACAAATCCACGTTTTTCAGCATGTTTCTTGAATATATCGGGAGTAACCTTTTCAATATTCAATCCCTCATTTCTCAATAACTTACTATAATATGAAGTAGGGATGACAGTAACTTTATTTGGATCGGCAACTCTCATAGACGTAGTGGCAATAAATGCAGTACCAGGTAATACAAGGAAGCCCAAATCATAACCTGCTCTTGTGAATAGTGTAGCATCCTTGGTGATATTTCTGGACTTTTCAAGGTCCTCAAGTTCAGATTGTGAAATAGTTACTAAACCAAACTTCTTAGCGACATTTTCAATTTGATCCCCTGTAATATTATCTATTTGTGATCTCTTAAGGTCTTCATATTCTTCACGTGACAAGGCAAATAATCCCAATTCAGACAGTTTAGCTAATACCACTTCTTTACTTACTTCTTCTTCCTTTTGAGAAAGTTCATGAATCTTGGAATCACGCTCAGCCAAACCTTGTTTATATTGGAGTAATTCCCTTTCTGCAATAATAACTAATCCTTGTTCCTTAACATATTTTTCAACATCTTGTTGATCGGGTTTCTTACCCAACAAGTTAATATATTCATCTTGCCTGAGAACAACCATACCAATTTTAGAAGCACTGATAGCTAATTCATCTTCATCTAATAAAAATGAATCCTCAGCGTCAACAAAGTTAGTTTCATCACTGAAAATAGAGCCATCTCTAGAAGCTCGCTTATTAGCTCTGGCTTCTTTGATAGATGTGGCGATATTATGGGATGGAGCATTATTGAGACTCTTCCTCTTCATGTCTTCATTAGCAAACTGAAGTTTTTCAAGTTCACCCAAGGCTATAAGTTTGAAGCCTTGGTTGTTCAATGTCTCTTGAATCGACTGCTTTATTTCGTCAGATCCTGAAACAAGATCTTCAATTGTACCAGAGTTAGTGGATTGGATTAACTTCTCATATTCTTCAGAATCTACTAAAGTCTTATTAAGGTTCTTGGCTTTGACTTCTAGCGGCTCATCAAAGGATTTCTTCATTTCCTTATAATCAGGAAGTGGGAGAACATATAAGTTTTGTTGATCAGCTTTGTCTAATAAGTACTGTAAGCTAGGTGACTCATGCTGTTCTTTACGCAAAACAACATGTCCTGATTCTGTGGCTCTTTGTTCTAAACTCTTAGAAGCATCGTGACGTAATTTGTTGACCTCTTCAAATGGTAAAACGTCAAGACCGCTATCCGAAGCTCTTGTTTTGATCATATCCAACGATGGCATATTGGCTTTGAAAATCAAATCATCATAATCTGTCGAAGATAGAACCTTCATATTTTCTTCATCAGCCTTTGCCCTCAATGACTTACTTGATTCAGATAATAATCGTTCATGATCATCTTTACTGATAACAACGTGAGAGTGATATTTGGCCTTTTCAATTAACTGGTGAATGGTTGGATTATTTAATTTGTCATTCAAGCTCTTGAAGTCCAGTATTGGTAATACAACAAGGTTGTTTCTTTCAGCTCTCTTCTCAATAGGCTCGTTTATCAGTTCTATTAATTCTTTGTAATCGGAATCGGATACTAAAGTACAACCCAACGATTTAGCATGACCATTAAGCTTGTCAAGAGTTGGAGTCAATAAAGTTTCATATTCTTCGATATCAATAACCTTCTTACCATCTCTCAAAGCCTTATCCAGCAATGATTCTTTGTCGGAATGTTCAAGTCTTGAGAGCTCAGATACTGTAATCAAACCAAGACCAGCCTTTAATGCATGGTCTTTAAGAGAATCGACCGTTGGCGTGTTCAAATTCTTTAGCATTTCATCATATTCACTTTGGGGTATGATGTGAAAGCCACCTCTTTTAGCCTTAGATTCCAATGGCTCAGAAGCATTTTCCTGCAATTCTTTCAAAGTGTTTTCCTCAACTAAAACGAAGCCAGCTTCTGCAGCAAGAACATCAATCGATTTAGAAGCTTTGATTTCCAATGCTTCTAATCTATCTTTCGTAACCAACGAATGATCAAGACCTGAAGTCTTATCTTTCAAGTAATCCAAAGATGGTCTACTGATTAGACCTTCTAGAGTAACAATTTTAGAGAGTGTATCTTGGTACTCGTTCTCATCTATTAGCACTTTATTGATACCTTTAGCCTTCGACTCAATTGGTTCCTCGGCAATACTCTTCAAAGACTCGTATTCTTGTTTATCAACCAACACTTGATTCATCTTCTTAGCCTTGGATATTAGAGGCTCCTCTGCCAAATCCTTCAATGTTTCATACTCTTTCTCGTCTAATAAAACCTTATTCAATGATTTAGCTTTAGATTCGACAGGCTCATCAGCAAGTTTCTTGATCGATTCGTATTCTTCAACACCTACTAATAATTGATTCAATCCTTTAGCTCTTGACTCCATAGGTTCATCCGCGAGGCTCTTCATTGAGTTGTATTCGGTTTCATCAACTAATAACTTGTTCAAGGCCTTTGCTTTAGATTCCAAGGGTTCCTCGGCAGTTTTCTTAACTAACTCGTACTCTTCTTCATCAACCAACAATTTATTCAATGCCTTGGCCTTCGACTCAATTGGTTCATCAGCGATACTCTTGAGTAATTCGTACTCTTTAGCGTTCAATAATACCTTATTTAGATTTTTAGCTTTGGCGTCAATCGGCTCTTCAGCAATACTTTTGATTGATTCGTATTCCTTTCTGTCTATTAAGACCTTGCCCACGGCCTTGGCTTTATCCTCGATTGGTTCTTCAGCAAGACATTTCATGGATGCATATTCATCAACATCTATCAATACCTTATTCAAAGACTTAGCCCTTGAATCAATGGGCTCTTCAGCAAGTGATGCCATTGATCTGTATTCCTCTTCTTCCACTAATAAGAAACCGTTGTTCTTGGAATGCTTCTTTAAATGGTCAATTGGTGGGTGGGCGGCTAAAGCCTTGAGTTCTTTCAATTGATCTGATGGCACCACCTCATGTTTATGATGAACAGCTTTGCTTTTCAAATAATCAAGATCTGGTTTGGAAATTGATCTTTGCAACTTATCATGATCATCAACTGGCAACAAAATCTTATTTTGAGACTTAGCATGATCATCAAGCGATTTGGATTTATAGTCCTTCAAGTCACCAAGCTCTTTAACTGATAACATTCCTAAGCCCAATGCAGCAGCCTTGGACATCAATCTATCATGACTTGGGTTTTCAGCGCTTTCCTTCAAATCATCGTATTCTTCTACCAGCAACAACTTCATGTTATTTTCTTCAGCTTTGTCAACCAATGATTTGTTGGCTTCTTGCTCAAGATTAGTAAAGACACCTTGTGACACAAGTTGATGTCCATTATTATTAGCATGTAATTGAAGAGCTTCCAACGAAGGGGATTCAATCTTCTTCTTCAAAGTTTCATAATCAGAGACCCCAAGTACAACCATATCAGCTTCTTTGGCCTTATCTTCCAATGATTTAGAGCTTTCAGACTTAAGTTTCTCAAATTCGGCTTCGTCAACGATCAAGGAGTCAAACTTTTTGGCCTTCTCCCGTAAATGATCAAAAGAGGGATTTTCAGCATCATCTTTAAGTTTGGATATAACTTCATTTCCGAGAACACCTAATCCCAAACCAGCTCCTAAAGCAATGATGTCATCATGTGTTGGAGAGTTTACTATGGAATCCATTTTGTTATAAAGCTCATTGGTAATGACCTTATACCCAAGGCCATTGGCTTTTTCAGTAAGATAATCTAAAGGAGGTGATTCAAGTTGTTTTGTCAAGATTTCATAATCTACCTTGTTAACCGCCACGAGACCATGGGCCTTTGCATGTTTGTGGACAGCCACTTTGTTTGGCAGCAATAATTCATCATATTCATCCTCAGGTATAACAACTGACTTGTGACTAGAAGCTTTTTCCTTGATATGGTCCAAATCAGGTTTATTAGATTTGACCAAAAGATCTTCATAATTGGTTTTATCAATTACCACTTTTCCATATACATTAGCAGCCTTCTTTTTGAGGAAATCAAGTTTTGGAGTATCAGCAGTCTCTTGAAGACTCAAAAGAGTCTTGGATTTCACTAAATCGTACCCTAAGGCTTTAGACTTCTCAGAAAGATAGGCCTCCGATGGGGTCTCGATAGATTCCTTTTGGGAGCGGTAAAGTACTTCATCAATAACAAGATAACCCAAAGAGTTGGCTTTTTCTTCGATGTATTTAATGTCAGGATATTCAAATTTCTTGAGAAGGTCCTTATAGCGATCAGAATCCAACACTGTTAATTGCAATTTATCGGCAGCAGAAGTGATGAAATCCTTTGATGGATTAGCAATAATTTCTTTCATGTTGTCATAGTCTCCTTTAGAAACTACCACGAGACCAGCACTTTGAGCTTTTTCTTCGAGGTGTTCCCTAGTCGGAGTAGAAATAATTGACGATAGTTTCTCGTATTCACTATTCGAAACAACGGTATAATCGTGAGATTTGACATGCTCTTTCAAATATGACATAGGAGGAGTCTTTAATTTATTTTTTAAGGCGTCGAATTCCGATTTCGAGATCACTAGATTACCATTCTTTTCCGCATGTTTAGCAATTTCAGACTCTGATGGAGTTTCAGCCTTCCTAGTCAAATCCTTCAATTGGGAAATCCCAACTAATGACAACCCTAAACCAGTAGCATGAGATCCAAGGAACTCACTAGAGGGTGATTTGATTTGTTCGTTCAAACTATCATACTCCTTCTCAGATATAACAAGTGCATCATGATTACTAGCTTTCTCTTTCAAGTAATCTAAGGATGGATTTGTAAGAGATTCTTCTAAATCAGATAATTTCCTCGTATCAATCAATGACAAGTTGAGTGAAGATGCTTTATCGATAAGATATTCTTTTGATGGTGTCTCAATGCTCTTTTGCATTTGCTTAAACTTATAAGTAGGAATAGCAGTCATTTCCAATAAAGAAGCTTTTTCAATAATCTTCTCCTTGGTGAAATCGTTCGCCTCGGATAACAATCTCTTATGATCCTCTTCCTTCAATAAGACCATTCCCTTAGTATTAGCATTTCGGTCCAAAAACTCAATCAGTGGATTAGTCATCATATCTTTCAAAGATTTATGGTCTTCCAGCTTAACAACATCGTGTTCGTACCTAGCAGCTGACTCTTCAATGTCTTTCAAGGAAGGTCTGAGGAGACCTTGATATTCCACTTCAGGAATAACAACACTTCCTTGCTCGGAAGCCTTGTCTTTTATATGGTCAAGACTTGGTTTGTTTGCAAGCTTACTGAGTTTTTCAAAATCGTCTGCTCCTACAGCAATTAATCCGAGGTCCTTCGCCTTAGACGCAACATGATCCTTGGTTGGATTATGGGCCAGCTTACTGAGCTGGTTAAATTTATCTAGTTCAACAGCAACTAGACCTAAAGCCTTAGCCTTGGATTGAATGTGATCCTTTGTTGGAGCATTAGCAAGTTGAGTTATCTTTTCAAATTCACCCTTCTCAACAGTTACAAACCCCAAATTCTTAGCCTTCGACTCTATGTGTTCCTTTGATGGTTCATTTGCAAGCTTCTTTATGCTCATTAGTTCAGCAATACCAACTGCAGTTAAACCTAAGTCTTTAGCTCTTAACTCAACATGCTCCTTACTTGGTTTGTGGGCGAGTGTGCTTGTCTTTTCATATTCATCTGAATCGACAGCTATTAAACCTAAGTCCCTGGCCTTCGTGGTAATATGCTCTTTATTTGGCTCGTTAGCAAGTTTACTGATACTTGAAAATTCTTCAGCATCAAGGGTAACTAAACCTAAAGCTTTAGATTTCTGTATTATGTGTTCTCTAGTTGGTTCGTCGGCAAGTTTCTTGATATTCTCATATTGATCATGATCAACAACAACCAAACCCAAAGCCTTGGCCTTGGAATGGACATGGTCCTTCGGTGGATTGTTAGCAAGTTTGAGAATACTTTCTAATTCATTTTCATCAACAGTCACCAAATTGAAAGCCTTGGCCTTTAATTCAACGTGTTCCTTAGTTGGATTACAAGCGAGATTGTTGATACTTTCAAACTCATCTTCAGGAACGGTAATCAAACCTAATGCCTTGGCTTTCAAATCAATATGCTTTTTATCTGGATTATTGGCAAGTTTCTTGATGCCCTCCAATTCCTCATTGGTAACAACTACCAGGTCGAATTTACCAGCAGTAGTTTTGATATGATCAAGGGGTGGCTCATTAGCTAAAACCTCCATGTCTTTCAACTTATTTTCCTTGATCACTGAGTAGCCCAACTGATTGGCTTTGTTCTTGACATGATCAATATCAGGGCTTTCTGACTGTTTCTTGAGATCACTCAATGCTTCCTTACTTAGAGTGGCTAAACCTATAGCACCTGCCACCTTAGCCAAGTGGTCTTCATCAGGTTTATGGGCCATTCTCCTAAGATCTGAGTGTTCATCAATAGGAACAAGAACGTGATTTTGTGATTTAGCATGACCATGCAACTCATCTACAGAAGGGTTCTTAGCCGACTTCTCCAATAAATCATAATCATTCTTTGAAACCAACACGTACCCAATGGCTTGTGCCTTCTCTTTAAGGTGGTCCAAAGATGGGTCTGTAATTGTTTCATTCAAGGTATCATATTCGGACAGTGGAACAAGAACATGGCCATTCAACTCGGCATTCTTTTTCAAGAAATCAAGAGTTGGAGATTTTTCAATCGAGATGAGATCTTCATGTCTTTGTTTTGGCAATACAACAAGTCCATAACCAGGAGCGGCTTCCTTTATCTTCGACTCTGAAGGCTTGTCAGCTTGAGAAGTCAATAATTCATGAGCTGCTGCACCAACAGTAACTAACCCAGAGGCACCAGCCATATTCTTGATATGGTCTTCATCTGGAGAATAGGCCAAAGTCTTCAATTTTTCCAAATCGTGAACCTTGATTGGAACCATGCTATGCATTTCGGATACTTTAGTTATATGTTCCACAGATGGTTCATCCGCGAGGGACTTGAGTGATTTGAGTTCTGATGGTTCAATTACTGAATATCCAAGACCTTTAGCGAATATATTCAATTCTTCAAAAGTTAGACTATTAGCCTTTCTCAGGGTTTCCTTGAATTCAGCATCCTTAATAAGAGCGAATTCATAGCCGGCGGCTTTTTCTTTGAGCCATTCAACAGATGGATTCTCCAACTTGTCATTCAAACTATCCAATTGATTAGATGGGATAATGCTGTAGCCAAGAGTTTCAGCCTTTTCAGTCAAATACTCAAGATCAGGTGCTTCCAAACTCTTTTGAAGCGCTCTATGAGCTGCTACTGGTAGTACAACGTGTCCCTTAAGAGCGGAAACCTTGGATATATGGTCAATATCTGGGGTGTTTGCATTCTTTTCTAACTGTTCATGATCTTTGGTAGGAATCAATATATGATTGTGAGCGGTAGATTTGGCTTTGAGGTGGTCTAATTCGGGATTATATGCAAGCGTTTCGAGATTATTGAGCAATTTTTGATCAATAACAGAATATCCTTTCAATTTGGCCTTTTCGATCACGAAATCTAATGGAGGATCATTTTCTATAGCTTTCAATTTAGAAAGCTCATTAGCTTCAACCATAATATAGCCCTTACTTTCCACTTTAGAGACAAGCTCATCGTAGTTAGGATCGTTTGCAGATTTATAGAGATCAGCATAATCTTTCCTCTTCAAAGTCACTAAACCAAGACGCTCTGCGTGTACCTTAACATGGTTAAGTGACGGTTCATTAGCTGTCTTAGTCAACTCATCAAATTCAGAATTCTTCAACGTCTTGTGCCCTAAAAGCTGAGCCTTTGATGTCAATTCTTCCAAGGTCGGGTTTTCAGCGGAGTCAACGAGCTTCTTGTGATCTTCAGCGGGAACAATTATATGATCGGTATTCAATACCTTAGACTTAATGTGATCAATATCAGGTTGATGAGCCAAATTGTATAATGATTCATACTCGGAGCTAGATAAGAGTTTTTGATCCAATCGTTTGGCATGGTTATTGATTTCATCTACGCCTGGCGCCTGTAATTTCTCAAGGTCATTGAAACTGATTAAGCTCATTCCTAAGCTCTGAGCCTTGCTCTCTATATGGTCAACCGAAGGATTATTTGCATTCTTGACTAACTCGTCGTAAAACTTAGATGAAGAAACAATGAGACCAATCTCATTAGCTTTAGACTTGATGTATTCTGAGGATGGTTTAGCGTAATTGACTTCAAGTTTTTGAAAGTTGGCATAAGCATCTTGTGATATCACGGCCAACTTTCTATCCTTACATTTATTTATCAAATACGATTCAGTCGGATTAAGATGGTCTTTCTCTATATTATGAAGAGATTCAAGTTGGGCTAGTGGGACAGCTTCTAATCCAAAAGTTCCAATGTTTTCAACAAGATACTCTCTTGATGGGGTATAGTAAGCATCTTTCAATGCCTTTAATGCGTTGGCTTCTGTATCAGGGATCGTCACCAAACCCTTTGATTCTAACTTCTTCTTCATTTGTTCTTCATCTAGGAGGTCATCATATTCAGTTTTTGATAATTGGACCAATCCTTTCTTTTCAGCAATTTCTTTTAATTTCTCATCTGAAACAGTGAAAATGTCGTTAGAAAGAAGTTCCTCGTATTTTTCAAAAGGGATAAGAATCAAGTTGTTTTCCCTGGCATAATCTTCAATTTGTTTCTTTGGTTGTATGTCGGCATCTAATAAATCCTTCGACATGATCGATCTTGATGCAGCTGCTTCGGCTTCTGAGTCATCAGAATCAGAATTAATTAAAAGAGGCATGGAATAATCACCAGTAGCAACAGCTAAATTCATACCCTTCGAACTCACTGGAGCAGATTCGGAATCCGATTCATTTATAGTAGTACTGTTTAAAATGGAGAACCTTTTTGGTTTCCCATTTTCTAAATCTTCACCAATAAAGTCTTCCCATTTACCTTCTTCAGTTGGGAAGTTTGATTCATTTTCAGCTTCCAGAATAAGAAATTTGGAGTTTCTCTTAGAAGGGGAAATAACAGCAGAGTTTCTGTTCGATGAAGTAGTAATTTCTGGTTTAGACTTCAATTTCTTATTCATTCTGGCGAGTTTATTAGGAGAAATAGAATCACCAGATTTATTAATTTCGGATCTATACTTTAGTAAGGTAGATCTTAATTTGGCAATAGTTTTATTAGAATGATGTAAAGATGCTTTTAAAGTTTCGACTTCCAATGCTGGATTATTGGAATCAGTTTCTGGTAATTCATGAATATTACTATCCACCATCAAAGAATCAAAATCAACAGATTCATCATCAGATTGTTCATTAGTCACAGGAAGTAATTTGACTGGTTCAGTGAAATCAATGGAACCAGCGGGTAATTGGTCTTTCGATTGCGCTTGAGATAACTTTGAAGATAATTGGTCATTTTCGTCATTTAATTCTTGAATTTTATCATTCAATGATGCAAGTTCCCGATTATAATTTGCCTTTAACTTCTCAGTAGTTTCGTGATAATTATGATATTTAAGCTCCAAATCTTCTTTTACCTTTTCATGAGCGTGGACTTGCTGCTCTTGAAGTTTAGCATTCTTACTTAGTTTATCTTTTGAAGAAGTCAATTCATTAATTTGTTCCTTTAACCCAAGAATAATTGATTCTAGTTCCCAATTTTTATCCTTCAAATCATTTTGGTTCAAAGTCAGAGCCTCACGAGTCGACTGCAACGTCATCACTTGTTGTTTATAGTTGTCGACCTCATCATGGTTAGACTTTAATTTAGCCTTTAATTTCTGGTTTTCAGCATTCAATCTTCTACATTCCAGGACCAAATTTTGACTCAACCCCACCACGAAATTCATGTCATTACCCTTTGATTCCGGGCCCAAAGAAGGGGCTTGTCTACGAGAAATTGGACCTAAATCTTCTGAACTTCCCTGGTGTGGAATCGAAGGTGTTGAGGAAGCTGATGGTAAATTAGAAGACGAGTTCTTTTTTGGTTTTGATCCCGAATTGAATAACCGGTTCTGGATATCCGAGAGTTGTCCCCGAATATCACTGCTTTTTTCTTTCTCCTGACCCATTTGTGGTACAGTAAATAGTTAAATATAGCAAGTAGAGGATAAAAGTCGATCTATGTTTTCGTCTATTGTCGCGTCGTAAAAAATTGCACCACCAAAGGTACTTGGTTGATATTCGGTTGAGATCCGGTTGGTGGAATAACCTTGGAGTTAGGTAGCGAGGAGGAGAGAAAAATGGAGGGGTTCTGGGGTTATGTCTTGCGAGTAGTGCTTTTATATAGGGTATATAGTATTTTGCAGAGGTATATTACAATAGTCGAACGATTGTGGTACAATACAACAGTAATTCTGTCTTTCGAGTGAATGGTCTGAGTCTAAATGCTTCCTGTAACCCTACCGCGACTGAAAAATTACCGTGCCCATTTCGACTGGCTATGCAAAGTGATTTCCAAGGGTATACCTCCGGATCCAAGGTCCACGGAGATTCTTCGTTGTCATCACGCCAAAAACGGTACGACAAATCTTCCCCCAATGCCGATGAAGAATTGGATAGTATAATCTCCAAGACCTCGAGTTTGAAGATCAGTTCCAATTCTCAATTCAATGATTTACAATATGTTCTTGTCAATTATATTAATCCAATTGTTTTAACGGCACTATCTGCGTTTGTAAGACTTTATCGTCTTGATGCATCGAGATCTGTTACCTGGGATGAAGCCCATTTCGGGAAATTCGGGTCTTACTACATTCAACACGAATTTTACTTTGATGTACATCCTCCATTGGGTAAATTAATGGTGGCATTGTCAGGATACTTGGCGGGCTTCAATGGGGAATTCAAATTCCCAAGTAGTACAACGTATCCTGAGAATGTCAACTATGTTATAATGAGAGCTTTCAATTGTATTTTCGGAATTTTATGTACTCCTTTAGCTTATAAAACTGCTGTCACTTTAGGCTTCAGTCAATATACTGTATGGTTTATCAGTTTACAAGTTGTGTTTGAAATGGTTTCGTTGATTTTGTCTAAATTCATCTTATTGGATTCATTTTTATTGTTTTTTACCGTGTTATGTTTCTATTGTTTGGTCCATTATCACAGATTAAGAGTCTCCAACAAGCTCTTGACAGTCGAGGGTATTAAATGGTTGGGATTTACTGGTGTATCTATTGGATGTGTTTGCTCTGTCAAGTGGGTTGGAATATTTGTCACGGCTTTGGTGGGATTGTACACAGTATATGATCTTTTAATAAAGAGTTATCAACTAACTAGTAAAAAATTCCCCCTTGGATTTGGGAAATATTTGATTCATTGGTCATTGAGAATCTTTACTTTAATTATAATCCCATTCTTGTTATATTTACTGTTTTTTAAGATTCATTTCAGTTTATTAACCAGGTCTGGACCAGGAGATGGATCAATTTCCACTTTATTACAAGCATCTTTAGAAGATAGTTCAATAAAGTATGGACCAAGATCCATTGCTTATGGGTCGCTCATTAGTCTTAGATCTCAAGGTTTATCCCCTAATTTATTACATTCCCATCCGCATAATTACCCTGAAGGATCCCAACAGCAACAAATTACTACATATGGATTCAAGGATGATAATAATGAATTTCTTATAGAATTTGATTTAGAAACTGGGTTGAGGAATCATTATGCAACTCTCAATCCTGATGAAAACACTACTGTTGAATATGATAGAATTGTTAAGAATGGTGATACAGTAAGGTTAATTCATAACAATAGAGGGTGTTTATTACATTCTCATAAGATCCCAGCTTTCATCACAAAAGGTCACAATGAAGTATCGTGTTATGCTTCTCTTGAAAATAGTGACTCTAAAGATGAATGGGTGATTGAAGTCCAAAACCATGAAAAATCTCCCTCTCCAGATTTCCAGAATGAAGCAATTGATGAGGTACATCAAATATCAACTAACTTCAGACTTAGACATAAGGTATTAGGATGTTATTTGGCCACTACTGGTAAATCATATCCTGCTTGGGGTTATCAACAAGGGGAAGTTATATGTAAAAACACTTTTTTAAACCAAGATAAAAATACTTGGTGGAATGTCGAGGATCATGTTAATAATATGTTGCCCAACACCACAACTAAATATGTCCCACCAAAGCCTAGATTTTGGAAAGAATTCATATTGATTAACTATGGGATGATGGCTTCAAACAATGCATTAGTTCCTGATAAGAATAAATTCGATAAATTATCGAGTGAATGGTGGGAGTGGCCTACATTACATATCGGATTAAGAATGGGGTCGTGGTCCGCCGGACAAACCAAATATTTCTTAATTGGTAATCCAGCAGTTACTTGGACAAGCACAGCAGCTATTGAAATTTTGATGGTATACTATATAATATTACTTTGGAGATGGCAGAGACAAAAAATCGAATATACTAGTATATTCGATGCCCAATTCAATAAGTTAATCAGTCAATCATTATTCCCATTACTAGGATGGATTTTCCATTATTTACCTTTCATTATAATGGGTAGAGTCACCTATGTACACCATTATGTTCCTGCCCAATATTTCGCAACTTTTGTGGCAGGGTTTATAATGGAATCACTAGTTTATAAACCGTTTAGTGATTATAAATGGATCGTGAAAATTGTTTACGGATTCTCATATGCAGTAACGATAGGAGTGTTTTGGTATTACAGTCCATTGGCATTGGGAATGCTTGGATCGTCAAAAGAATATCAACATCTAAAACTCTTATCATCATGGATGATTTAATTATATCATATATGTAGTAATTCAACAATAAGGGACAAAGAGTTCAAGGCATACTATGCTGAGTCAGTTTAAAGTTTTAAAGCCTATTGCAGGAACTATTAGATGCAAGACATCTCCGGCTTCGCACACCAGCCGTGAAATTTTCAACCGAGTCGAGACCTTTTTAGATATAAACAAGTCAAAGGTTTATTTCTGATAGTTCGGTTACATTCTTTCCGATATAGACATTATATATAGTTGACTTACTCATTCGATTAAGGCCAGTCAGAAAAACAACCATTATTGTGGGTCAAAAATAAATAAAATGGATAGATACGGCAACGATTATTTGAACGATGAGGAATTAGAAATGCATCAACAACAAGAAGTTGATGCGGAACCTGAACCTGAATTAGGAACATCACATCAGAACATTGTTGATGAAGCGGAATTGCTTGCCGCTCAAGCAGCTGCTGAAGCCGCTGCTGCAGAACAACAACTGCAACCGGGTAATGCTTTTGGTAATGTAGGACAAGGTTTAGTTGCAGAACATAGAGATGCTATGATTCAATATTGGCAAGAGACTATAGACTCGATAGAGAATGATGAACATGATTTCAAGAATCATCAATTACCATTAGCCAGAATTAAAAAAGTAATGAAGACCGATGAAGATGTTAAAATGATCAGTGCCGAAGCTCCAATTTTATTCGCTAAAGGATGTGATATATTTATTACCGAATTAACCATGAGAGCTTGGATCCACGCTGAAGAAAATAAAAGAAGGACTTTACAAAAATCAGATATTGCCGCTGCTTTAACCAAAAGTGATATGTTTGATTTTTTGATTGATATAGTTCCTAGAGAAGAAGAAAAACCTAAAAAGGCAGCCAATAAACATATGCCAAGTACTACAAGTTTGAATCATCATATAAATCATAATAATGTAAATCAAGGACCTTCGATATCGGAAGGAGCTCAAATTAAACATGAAATTGACGATAATTCTCAACAAAGAGTTATTGATCAACCAATCAATGGGAAATCCGATAATCCAGATTATCAAAATTTCGAAAATTATGAACAGTACAATGAGTATAGATAATGATGTAAAATGTATATTATGGTAAATAGTGTTTAATAGTATTATAGTTAATGTTTTTTAGTTCTGTATATTACCTCTCTACTGTATATTGTACGATTCTTGTCTGAAAACCTGGGGGAAAAAGCGGAATAGAGAAAAAAAAGATTATAAAGTATAGAGCAATTAGAAATTCAAATATTTCACATAGCAAACTTAAATATTACCCCGTATAAATTACACTACATAAGGTCACCTGTCAATGCAAATTTAAAATGTTTAAAAATTTGAATATTTCCCGTTCAATTAAATTTTTTCCGACATTTAAGTACCAACATAATTTTAATCAGATACTGAAAATGAATTTAATGACCATTTCCCAATCTTTAGATGAAAGTTTCACTAAGCATAAAATCATACCTGAGGTGGTTGATAAATTTTCAACTCAAGGTCTATTAACAATTGAATACAACGATAAAGATAAAGTTGCTTTGGGCAATACTTTAAAAGTCGAAAACACCCAACACGTTCCCACCATTCAATTCACAATCAATTCTCCTGGTAGTCAAGAAGAAGAATTGGAAATTTCCGAATCGGACAAATTCGCCATAGTTTTAACCGATCCCGATGCACCATCAAACAAAGATCATAAGTGGTCAGAATATGCCCATTGGATTGTTACTGATTTACCATTGAATGTCAGTAAATCAGAATCTCCTGAATCGTTAAGCACCATATTAGACTTCTCAAAAGGTAATGAAATCTTACCATATCAAGGGCCTGCTCCTCCAGAAAAGACCGGTAAACATCGTTATGTATTCCTTTTATATAAACAAGATCCTTCATCAAAGTTATCACCCCCTCCTGATAGACCAACTTGGGGATCTGGAGTTGCTGGCTCGGGAGTTAGGGACTGGATCAAAAAGAATGGTGGACTGGCCAAATTATTAGCCGTGAACTTTTTTTACGCTCAAAACCAAGTACAAGAGTAGACATACTATATAGTTCATAAATACATTGTATTATCTTATGCATTTTCGATTACACAGGTTACTGATTGTCCCACAGATGCTTCGGATCATCTCATCTCTTAGCACTGTAATCTTTTGGACTGACAACCAAACCCTTACCTTTACTTGCACCTCTATAAATCACTTCCAATATATCAATCAACTCCTGTTTATCTGTTATTCGGAAATTCAACTTATTATTATTCCCCGTCCCAAAGTCACATAGCATATGTTTATTCTGATAAAAAAACATCACTGTACACGGGTCATACAATTCATACATTTGATTAAAATCCGGTACCTCATCAATATCACACAAATAAATTACGGCAAAATTCTTAACTTTCTCGGCCACTCCATATAATAGTTCATCCATAATCATACATTCTTTATCGTAATCCCTCCCGAACCTGACTACTACCAATCTCTCATCTTCTGATAAAATCGCTTGATCTACATGCCACCCGGTATGTAAATGTGGAAGAAATACCGATCCCATAGTTATTTGAAAAATTCAAATATTTTGAAATATTTTGCAACCTGACTTTTTTGCAATTGACTGCGAAAACTTAGATCCACAAGTATGCCTTGGTGGAAATCTTATGAAAACAGTTTAGAGTTAGTTTCTGTCTATGAAGCTCCTGATAGTGAATTACCTCAAGCCCAAAGTACCCCCGATCGAAAATCTCTGGTTCTGTTCCGGGAATTGGAATCTCAACCAATACTCGATGATTTAGAGACTTCTCTTAATAGAATTAGTTTACATAATCTGATCCTTTCCGATTCAATTGACTTGGAGCTGCCACCACAAAATCCTGGCACACCACCTGAAAATGAAATTGATGGTGTTTTATCTCCAGTTTCCTCACTGAATCAAAATAGGATTGGAAGAGCTGCATCAAAAGCCTCTTACACAGAATCTAAACGTCTTACTATATCAAGATCTAAATCTCCTTTGAAAATAAGGGATAATTTAAGTTATTTTTTAGGTTGGGACCAGCAACTTGAAGATGATGATCTTGATGCTAGTGAAACCCTGTTTCAAGAAGGTGATAGTATTGCATCTCATATTAAACTTGATGGTTCAAAAGCTGGAAATAAAGAAAATAATAACAAAGATAAGCTAAGTTACTATAAACCCGCTTCAAAGTTAGCATTGCTTAACTACAGTCAAGTATCCACGTTTACTTTTGAGACCAGTTTTATCAAAAGTAGAATTAATGATTATCCATTGTATCATCAATGGCATGTATGGATACATGACAAAACAGAATGTACTATGGTAAGGGTGTTGGAAAATATGATTGATTTCAAATTAGGCTGCAAGGAATTAAAATCCCTTTATCCTTCTAACAAAATTATGGTATTTAAGGCTGGTCTCGTCCCATCCAGAAAACATTCTGATCATCGAGACAGTGTCAGTTTAGATTTCCAAATCTCTCATGATGGAGCTTTTGATCTTTTCAAAGTTATACTTAAATTTTTGATTGAGGAGTCATTAAGCTCTTCCGATATTGACGGTATGTTTTAAATTTATCCCTATCGACTTTTTATCATCAATTACTAACTGCTTTAGTCGATATATGTGGTATAACCCTCAGAAATAAAATAGGCTACCATATATTATCTTTGTGGGCCCATCCTCCAAGACAGAAATTCACTGACAAGGAAGTCTTTGATCCCCAATTAATCTTGCAATTTACTGAGAACCTTGAAGTTTTAGTTCCCCCTCGGTTTCATTCTGATATTCAAAGTGCCATGTTAATTGATAATGAGACTTCAGAGAGTAAGAAAGTATTTGAAATTAGTGAATCTCGCTAATTTTACTAATGGGAGGTTTTTTGGAAAAGGTATCTTTGTTCAATAGTTATATACCTGATTGGTGAATATACAACAAGAAGAGACCCCTCTCACCCTCTCTACAACTCATCTAGTTTCCCGATACTGGTTATTGCAAATATCCTAACTTCCCCATAAATGGTTGCAAAATCCCCCACTATATGCAATACTCTCAATTTGGCGAAAAAAAAAATTGAAAAATTATTCATCAACCGATTACCACCGATAAGATGAGTAATGTCCAAGAAATAGAATTGGGTGTAACTGCCGATATGCATGTCCATCTCCGTGATGGTAAAATGATGGAATTGATCGCTCCAACTGTCAGAGAAGGAGGTGTATCTGTTGCTTATATTATGCCAAATTTACAACCTCCAATCACTACTCTTGACAGAGTTATTGAATATAAGAAAAGTCTTGAAGCTTTGGCTCCAGAAACTACCTTTTTGATGTCATTTTATTTAAGCAAGGAATTATCACCGGAGCTTATCAATGAGGCTGCTAAAATAGGTGCTATTAAAGGTGTAAAATGTTACCCAGCTGGTGTTACTACCAATTCAGCTCATGGTGTTGATCCTAATGATTTTACAGCTTTCTATCCAATCTTTGAAGCTTTAGAGGCAAACAATTTAGTTCTTAACATCCACGGGGAAAGCCCTCCAAAGAAGAATGATGAAGAAATTCACATCATGAATGCCGAATCCAAATTTTTACCAATTTTAGAAAAATTGCACTCTGATTTCCCCAACTTGAAAATTATCTTAGAACACTGCACAAGTCAAGATGCTGTTGAAGCAATTGAAAAGTTGAACGCTAATTACAAAGAGGGTGATAAAGTTACGGTTGCTGGTACTATCACAGCTCATCACTTATCTTTAACTATTGATAATTGGGCAGGTAACCCAATTAATTATTGTAAACCAGTTGCAAAATTTCCAACCGATAGAAATCATTTGGTTAGAGCTGCAACTTCGGGTAAACCTTATTTCTTTTTTGGCTCTGATTCTGCACCTCATCCAATTGAAGGTAAAGCTAGACATACTGGGGTTTGTGCCGGTATTTATACTCAGAAATTTGCTTTAAGCTATGTTGCCGAAGTGTTTGATAAACAAGGAAAATTAGGTAATTTGAAGACCTTTGTCTCTGACTCTGGTATGTCATTTTATGATATTAAGGAGACCAAATCATCTGATAAATGTTGGTTAGTTAAACAAAAATTCAACGTTCCAGATATTATTAGCAGTAAAGACATCACAGTAGTTCCATTTAAGGCTGGAGATGAGTTGAATTGGAGAGCTGAATGGAGAAAATAGTTGAATGGCTATTAACTATATTTATATTATTTATATTATATTGTACATACATGTCATTGGAGGAGGAATTGAAAAATTATCATCATCTAGTTTAAATCTTCAATAGCAATTTCAACGTCACCATTTGAAACTTCTTCATCGGCATTTGGAATAGTGATTTCCAATTCGGATTCGTTGATGATCTTGGCCTTAATTTCATCAAATTTAATCATTTTGTTGAAAGAAAAAACTTTTTCAAATTTAATTTCATTGTTTAAATAATCTTCAATCAAGGTTCTAGTATCTTCTTCGATTTCTTCATCTTCATCTGAGTCTTGTTCAACTTTTTCTTCTTCTTGTTCTTTTGGAGTTTCTTCAACTTCCATTTCAAGTTCAGCAGCTGGTTCGGTAGATTCGACAACTTCAGCAGCTGGAGCATCAGTTATTTCTTCAACTTTATTAGATTCTTCTTCTGCAGAATCAGAGGAGTCACCAGATGATGAGCTGGATTCAGATTCAGAAGAAGAGTCGGAATCAGATTCAGAGGAAGAGTCAGAACTAGAACTAGAACTAGAACTGGAACTAGAACTGGAACCGGAATCAGACTCAGAAGATGCAGATTCTCCAGACGTATCAATATCACTTGAATCAGAAACTTCACTGTCAGATTCGTTATCAGATTCTTCTAAAAATTCAATCTTACCATTGATGATCAACTTGTTTTCATTCTTGTTGAATTTAAGTTTCAAATCATCGTTAATAATAGCAGGAATTCTGATAACTAACTTATGTAAATTGTCATTAACTTGAATTAATTCACAATCCTTACTGTTTTCTAAATCTTTAGATAAGTCAATAACACTTTCACCTTCACTTTGTTCATAGTCATCGTCACTGTAATCATCAGAATCATTAGCAAGTAATACATCATTGTCATAAGCATAATCTACCAATTCGTCATCGGTTGAATCATCTTCTGATTCTCCATTTGGTAAATCGAATCTATGTCTGTAAATGGTGACACCTTCATCATCAGAGGATTCAGAAGAGTAATCTTCAATTTCCATTTCACTGATATCAGAAAAGTCACTTTCGTCACCAATTTCAATATATTCAACACTATCATCGGAAAGTTCAACTTCACTTTCACTTTCTAAGCCTTCTTCGAAAGTTTGTCTTACATTCTCTAATTGTAATTGATCATTCAAATCACTTTCATCTGAAGAATAAGCAATATCTAAATCGGTAACTGAACTTTCTTCGTCACTGTCTTCAGCGTAGTTAGCAATTTGATCTTCGTAAATGATATCAATATCAGAATCACTTTCAGAGTCACTTTCAAAATCACTGTCAGACTCTTCAGAGGAATATTGATCATCTTCAATAGTTCTTACCAAAGCATCTTCTTGAATTCTATCATTAGAGTCAATAATATCGGCAATTTCAGCTGGAGTGAAATATTCAAAAACAGAATAAAGATCTTCAATATCTTCTTTACTGAGACTAGCGTTGAAGTCTTGTTCAGCTTCTGATAATGAATCATACTCAGAATCAGAGTCTTCTGAATCGTAATATCTTACAAGTTCGTCATTTAAGTCGGCAACTAATCCTTCTCTTTCCATTTCATCAACAGCTTGGTTTTCTAATTCGTCATTTAAGTCAGCGTAGTCATCATCAGAAAGTTCGGAATCTTCCAAATCAAACTCATAAACTTCTTCTTCACTGTCGGACACTTCAGATTCAGATTGAGAATCTTCAGAGATGGAATCTCCCGAAACCGAATCTTCAGAGTCAGAATCTTCAGAATAATCGTCAGTTTCTGGTTCTTCAACGTATGCAACAGCGGAAGGTTGTTCTTCGTAATAACTTCTATATTTTCTTCCTCTTGAAGGTTCAGAAACACGGTACGATTGAGAGTTTCTATTATTGTAGTTTCTGTTATTGAAGGTTCTGCTGTTGAAGTTTCTGTTGTTTCTTTGTTGGTTGTATCTTCTTGAACCGAAGTTCTTTCTATTATATCTAGGTTTGTATGAAGTCATGATAAATTTAAAAATTTGACTTGGTGGCAAATTTAAATTATTTTATTCAAACGACAATTACTCGGGTTTAAATGGTTTTTCACAACCATAAAATTTTCAGATGAGATGAGGCAACGGACATAGATGCAGGACTGGAGTACCAGCCCAATAAAGTTTCTATCAATGAACACGACTGGGGACAAATTGAAAAACTATTTAAGTGCGCGATGCCCCTTGACAATCCTTTTTTTTCTTCTTTAAATCTCTTTGCCTTTTGGCTTAGATCAAGTGTAGTATCTGTTCTTTTCAGTGTAACAGCTGAAATGTCATCATTGATGACCATTTTTAAATGTTACTTAATATTTTTGGCAATTATCTATAGATCAGATATGTTGGGCTTGCTCACGTCTGATCTGTAAAGTGTCGTTGCCACTGCACAGTGGATTTTGAATTCATATACCGGCTTCTGACGCAAAAGAATTTTTCTTTTAGATGATTAATGTGTGGTCATATTAATGGTGTAAAAGGATATTCTTGGCGGAAATGTGGTTTCTGGGAACTAAATTCAGTTTCTTTATTCAGTGTCTAGTATCCACCGAAACGCACATCAATATTGTTTCCCTCCCTTTACTCTTTCAACCATACCACCAGCGCTTACTATTTTTAGATTTTCCCGTTACATAGCTATAGTTATGGTTATTGCAAGAGCTATTACTAAAATTGTACAAATATCGTAAACTTTTAGTTATCAAGTAATTCCTTTCGTTATCTGCGGGGCCACTCTCTTTTCTCAACTTGGAAAAAAAATTGATCTCTAGGCTCATATCTATTTCCCAGTTGGTCTATTACAAGATCGACTATTTCGATATAAAAAAAGCAAAGAAATCATGGCCCACCGGGCTAGTAAATATTTACTGGGGTATACTATAGACTCTGATATAGCTGATAACGAATTATTTCCAAACCCATTCGCCAAGGATAAATATGATGACGAAAGTTTAGATTTGGACGATTTAAGTCAAAATTATGACGGCAACAATGCAACAGGCACTTCCGATACCGAAAATCTATTCAAGCGAAAATCGTTGTTGAAAGATGCAACTTATAATAATGATTTAAGTTCCCAGGAAGAAGAACGAGAGGAAGAAATGGATATCACCAACCAACAAGCACAAAATCATTTCAAATCCGGATTTGATACTGATTCTGACAACGAAATCCATGATGATCGGTACTCATTACATTCATCTGTGATTAATGAAATGGGCAAAGGGACTTTGAATAATACCGAAGGTGATAGATTCAAATTCTTATCTACCTACACCAATATTTTCAAGAAAAAGCAGAAAACAGCTACCGAAACAGCTGATGTACAATACCAACCGGACGTGGATGGACTTAATGATTTGGCGGGACCAAATGATATTCCCTTGCAAAGGATGAGCTCAAAAAGCTCTTCTGTATTTAATTTAAGTAAGCTTGACGACTTCAACAAATATGTCAAGATGACCGAGTTAAACGATCTTATTTACAATAAATATGAAAAGAGCAAGCCTCCAGAGGATAACTTGCTTGATGTGATACGATCAACGGAATTGGGACAAAACTTTTATGTCGAAGAGAACAATGCCGAAAATACTAGTACTAATGTTAATTTCAACAATGATTCCAGGTCAAAAACTGGAACCATCAATAATAATAAATGGTGGCCAAATCTTGATTGGAAGCTTGGTAAGAAAAACCCCGATAATTCCCACGTTAAAAATACAGATTTATACTTGGGTAATGAAAGCCCATTGTCTTCATCATCTTCTGAATTCAATCAAAGTACCAATAGATATTTACTGAGAAAACTTAAAGTCAGAAATCTTCAAATGATCTCATTTGGGGGTACTTTAGGGGTTGGTTTATTCTTAAATAGCGGTAAGGCCATTACCATTGCTGGTGGGTTTGGCACCTTATTAGCATTCATTATTTGTGGTATTATAGTATTAGCTACGATTGTCTCTTTTTGTGAAATGGTGACATTTGTTTCAATCGTCGATGGGGTTTCGGGACTTTCATCGAGATTTGTGGATGATGCGTTTGGATTTGCTGTGGGCTGGTTATATTTCCTAAGTTTTGCATTTGGTTTGGCAGGGGAAATGGTAGCCAGTGTTATTATGTTAACGTATTATCCAGACCTAAAACTTTTAGAGAATAAAGGTTCTGTCGCTGGTTTCGTCACTTTGTTTCTATTAACTGTCATTGTTAGTAACTCTATCAATGTTCAGGTATTTGGTGAGATTGAGTATATTTCTAGCTTTATCAAGTTAATTTTTGTATTAGTAATGATCATTTTGATGATTGTTCTAAATAGAGGAGGTTTCGGAGGTCCAGTCGTTGGATTCAAGTATTGGAACCATCTGCAATCTGATTTTGAACATAACCTAATTTTTGGACTATTTAGACCCTCCTTTAATCTTGAAGATACCGGATTGAGTGATCCATCTGATGGGATCCAAGGTAATCTAGGTCGATTTTTATCCCTTTTGGTAGCCATATCTGTGGTTTCTTTCGCCTACAGTGGTACTGAAATTGTTTGTATTGCAGCTTGTGAGGCCAAGGATCCTAGAAAAGCTTTACCAAGTGCCACCAAAAGAGTGTTTTGGAGAATTATCATTTTTTATTGTCTTTCAGCTTTTGTTGTATCTTTGAATCTATACGCGGGGGACCCAAGACTTTTAAGATATTTAAGTGGTTCTACAGGGGTCAGTATTGATGAATTAAGTACAAATTTCGCTGTGAAAGCAGTAGGGGGTAGTCATTGTAATAGTCAATCTGCTGTATATGCTGGCTACTCGAGTGGTAGTCAAAGTCCATGGATTGTTGCGTTTCAAAGTGCTAGTCTTTGTGAATTCAGTTCAGTTGCAAATGGATTTCTTGTTTTCTTTGCAGTAAGTTGTGGTAATGCCCAATTATACGTATCTTCCAGAACAATGTATTCATTATCTTTACAAGGCAAAGCTCCAAAGATTTTCAGCGTATGTAACAAACATGGAATTCCTTATTATTCAGTGGCATTTGCTGCATCTTTTGGGGTTTTGGCGTATATTTGTGTATCAGAAAAAGCAACGGTTGTTTTTGCTAGTTTGTCAAACATCATTGCTAGTTCTGGAATCATTGTTTGGTTTGCTATGTGTTTATCATATGTAAGATTTTATTATGGTCTACAGAAAAGACCTGACATTATTAGCAGAGATGATGCTTCATATCCGTACAAGTCATATTTCCAACCGTATACCGCATTTTTGGGTATGATAGGTTCTGCAATTATTATTCTAATAATGGGGTTTGAAGTATTCTTGGACGGATACTGGGATACTTTAGCTTTTTTTTCAAGCTATGGGACTTTGATCTTGTTTGCTATTTGCTATATAGTTTACAAATTCATTTATGGAAGTCGAATTCCAAGTCTTGAGACGATTGATTTTGATTCAGGGAGAAGAGAAATTGACAGATATATTTGGGATGGGAATAAGGACTATAATCAGAGAAACTTCAAAGAAGTTCTACATAAATGGGCTTCTTTTTTGGCATAATGCACCCTTCAGTTCTTGAAAACTATTTAAATTATTATTAGAAAGATGTTTAATATAGAGTAATAAACGTTTGTTATAAAATAGTAACTCTCAATTTGAACAGTAAGAAGACGGGAAGAAATTCTCGTTAGAAAAATGTACTACACGCCAAATAACCACATTCGGAATTGATGAATTTATATAAGCACATTTTGATCATTTTAAGCTCACCGGTTCATATGGCCCTTACTTTCAAAGTATTATTCTTTAAATTAATAGTACATTTACCGCATATGGTTCACGCTAAATAATTCAATAGTAGTGCATATTGAATCAAAAAAAATCAAGAAAATACCTGCGTTTGACTAAAGATGGGAAAATACAATAGGCGAAAAAAGCTTATAGGTGAGGAGTCTATGCGACCATCTTTGAGAGGCGAAGTGGGCTACTTACTACATCAGCGAAGAAACGGCATCAGGACTTCATCATATGTATTATACCGCCCTGACTTTCATAAAAAATTTCAAGTTCTCAAACTGTAATCTTTATTTTTCGGTATCCTCTCACATACCACTAATTACATTTCCTAAAATGGTTTAATTCCTGATTTGTACTTGGTACTCGTCTATTTTTGAGTTTTTTATTTTTTATTTTTAATTTAATTTTTCATCCAGCTGTCGAACTGAGTATTTCCGATAAAACAAAGCTATCAGCTGAATTGAATTGAATAATTGTTTTATTTGATTTTCAGGAAATTTTCTGATACTTGTTTTTGCCATTCCACTTGAATATAATTGATTTCTTAGAATGTCCTGGGTTCCAACCGATACCTTTTTAAGAGGTAAGATTGTCAAACCATTTCTACCATTTGAGAAGCATCCAGATTTGATCAATGATAAATTACAAAATTTATACCCAGGAGATGAGGTTTATGTTTTTGAAACTAAAAACTCTAAATGGGCTAGAGGTTATGTATTGAGTAGACCATTTCCTCATGATTTTACCATTACCTCAGTTAATTTAGATGAATTGCCAACCATCAAGGTTAATGTAACTATTTTTCCCTTGAAATTTGTCGAAATCTTGGAAAAAATTCCGTTTGGTAAAGTTCGTTCCGATGAAGAGTTATATAATAACCAAGATGTTGACATTTTCCCATCAATTCAAGATTCTGAAAGAGACCACAAGTTTGCTACCAATGGTGATGTCGAGGATGAAGTCACCGACCAATTTGGTAAATATGTACCTATTTTACCAGTAAGGACGTTCGACTCGAGAAAAGATACTTTACTCGACGAATTGAAATATACCTTGAATCTTTTAACTGCTCATATTTTTGCCCTTTATTCTATTGGTGAATTCAGATTGTTTAATAAATTATCTGAAAATTATTTTGATTTGGACGAGGTGAGAGTTAAAATGAATTACAACTTATTAACTACAGATGAAATCCAATATGCTAGAGAAACCGTAACTTTTATTTTGGATAAAATTCCTAAGAAATTGGCCTCAAAATCTGCTAGATTGAATGACTTTTCATTTGATTTAGACAACATTGGAACTGATATTTCTGGCTACAAGACTATCTTGGCAAGAGATGCTAATTCAGGTGACTTATTGAACTCTCAAAATGCCACCCCCTCAAGAATTGCTGCCAATCAAGTCTTCGCTGCTTTACAACCAAATTATCCAATTAACTATCATCACACTCAACATGAATATGAATTGGGTCCAAAACCAAATGCTAAATTGATTCATGAGCAACCCTCTCATATTTTGGTAGATTTCAAATCCGTAAGTGGTTCTTCTGCTTATCAACCTCCAGGATTTGCTGGTATGACCGCTTATTTGTATATCAGAAATAACCGTAGGAGGTTGACAGAAGCTTTTGCTGTTCATACCGATTCCGTCAATGATTTAGTACATGTTGAAAAGATCAGTGCTGCTCTTTTTAGAAATATCCCTTCCAATGAAACTGAAAATACTAGAGTTTATTTAGTTGCAGTTTTGACTGAAGATATTGATTTGAATTTGAAAGAATCCACTACTACTCCTCAAGTCAGAAGAGTTAAGAAGGGGGTTGCAGCAGGTGTTACCGATATAACTAGAATTTTCAGTAAGAACCAAGGGTCTTTAGCTTCTGGTGAATCTCATCAATTCGTCATTAGATTATATGGATCTTACGTTAATCAAAAGAAGAGTATTAAAGAACAGGAATCTGTTGTTAATGGAGGTTGGGGTGAAACTGTAGATAGAATCATAGCAGGTTCTAGTCATGGTATTGCCATCAACCCGAGGGCTGAAAAATTAACTGTGGCTGTTAAAGAATTTAAGCATCAATTTACTGGCAGTGGAGAATCTTCTGGTACTAATAATGCATTAATCAATAATAACGCCACTCCAATTGCAAGAATCAAACCAATTTTCTTCGATCCTTTGGCTGAAAATTATGAGCGTATCTATTTTAGAATGGGTAAAGTTTCTTTGTTGAATTCAATCACCAAAGACGATCTTTTAACTTTTGAAGTTAGCACCCCAAACAATGATTTGGTGACCTTTGCCAAAGCTTCGAACCAACAGGAAAAGAGGAGTTGGCAATTTGTCTCCGTTTTCCCTGATGAAGTTGTTGGAGAAATCATTAAGGTTAATGGTATTTCTATTAAGAATCCTGCTAAGAAGCTGCCAAAGGAAGACTTCATTGTATTGTACTTATATGTAAATGGTAATTTAGCCGGTGAAGGGAAATTATTGTATAAAAGTGGCAATAGATTAGTTGAATTCAATAAGAAAAAGAGCCATGTCATTGAAATCTCATCGACTACACACAAATTGCCAATGGCACAAGTGGAGGTAAGCACTGAGTATATTGGGAAAGTGTATAACTCTGATTCATCAATTGATAGTGTTTTCCAATATGAAAGATTCTTCAAGTCCAGCCAAAAGGGTCTCGATGAATTGGCTAACAGTTTAGTATCTTTCACCAAGCTTGATACTTCTCAATTGGTTAAATATTTCCCTGAATTATTAAGTTCATTGTATGGAATCATTGAAAGTTGTAGTGATTTACCATCTGGCCCAAGCGTGGAAATTTTACAAGAAAATACTTTCAAAGCAGTCATTCATTTATTAGATACTATATTTGGTAAACAAGATCAGTACAGTTATATGATCGACGTTTTTGTTTCTAGACAATCAAGTAGGCCTGAAGTTGGAATTTTCTTCTTCAACAGAATTTCTGAAATTTTTAGTAGAGCTGAATCGAATTGGAATGCTATTTCAAGATCATTATGTCGTATCATTGCCGTTGTTATGAGATTGGCTGTTACGGCAATGAAAGATTCTGAAAACACTGATAGTTACTTCAGTCAGATCAACAGTTTGTTCAATGCAGTCTCATTCTTCCTTTCGATCCACAACCCAACCTTAATCAATGATCAAGTGTTGGTCTTGGAAGTCGTTGATTCCATTTTGACCTTCAACACCAAATTAGAAGCTAAAGAAACTTTATCCTCAATTGTTAGCTTCATTGACTCTATTGGAATTAGAGGTCTTGGTGCTAACGAAGATGTGATCATTAACAAAAAACCGGTTGTAGTTCCCAAAGATCATAAAATCATTGTTAGTAAAATGCTTTTGATCCATAGATTATTTGGTACTGGTCTTGCCCAAAATGAGGAAACTTTACCGACATTAATCTCTAGATCTGTCGTTTGGTCAATGGAGGTTTTATTAGGACCAACTGATGTCGAGGCTTCTAGATTAGCTTGTACTGTTTTGAATGAGGTTTGCACAACCGCTTGGAATTTCTATGTTGTTGAAGGTAATAAGGACACAAAGAATGTTTGTTATTCCTTGACTAAATTATTACCTGCTATTAGTAGATCTTTTATTAGGTACAACAAGTTCACTAGGAATAACGATTACTTAAAACCCAAAAGAACCTTCACTTTCTTGTTTCCTAATCAATATCCTTTCAAAGAAAATTCTATCGATCCAATTGTTAACGACGAATGTGTTGTTGAGGTGTTGATTGAATTGGCAATTGTGTTCTGTTTCATTGCTAAGATCGGTAAAGCCTTAGCAGGGAATGATGGGTATGCCGAAATATTGTCAACAGAAATTGAAAATGATTTTTTCAATCCTAAACTTTATTTGGCTAATGACTTCCAAAATGAAGATTTGATCACTCTTATGACTGGTGTAAGATTAATCAGACAGGGTCGGTTCTTCCCAGAGGATAAATGGTTAAGTTTGTATTCTTCTTTTGCTGAAGGGTGTCTTACGGCATTGGAATTAGTTAGACCATTGATGGTTGCTCATCATATTCCGCCAATCGACAAGTCTGAATTATTCGATAGAGTTCTTTGGGGTACTTATTTGAAGAACCTTCTTAAGTTAGCAACTCTTCAGCCTGTTGCTGTCGAACATTTATCTGATGTTCCAAGAAAGGCGTGTTTGCAAATTACAGCAGACATGAGAGATAGAATTGCCTTCTTGGTCGATGAAGCTTGGGATGCCTTGGCTTGGGAAGCAGTTGAGGAAGATATTGTTAGGTTCAATTTAAAGAAATTCGGTGGTTATCAAGTTGAATTTATTAGTAGTGATTATTCAATCCTTCAATTCTTGATGCTTTTTTCACTTCAAAACAATTCAGAGTGTCAAGCTGTTGCAGTTAAGATCTTATGGTCTATTATGGTGTCCGAATATATTTTAAGTGATTCCATTATCGATGTCGAAAGGGAATGCTTGGTTGGATTGAATGACATCTATAGTGGTAATTCTTTCAAACCAGGTATTCCTGAACAAAATGCTTTAGTTGAAAAGATGAAGAGTACAATTAGATTAGATAGAGAGGACGAAGCTTTCGGATTGATTTATTCTTTCATTGAGACTATTCAAGGTTTCTTGTTGGTATTGAATGATTTAAACAGTGTACCTGTTGGACCTGAATTTGAGAATGATAGAACTTTCCATAAATTGAACATAAATGCTTATCTTAAGAATGCTAATAAACCCGAATTATTCCATTCATTCATCAACCAAATGTATGAAGAAAATCTTAAAAAGAACGATTTCATTCAAGCTGCATTGAGTTTAGAATTATTGGCTTCAACCTATAGCTGGGATCATCATATCACAGTTCCACAAAGTTTTAGACCAAAATTCCCTGAACAAAGTTCTTTTGAGAGGAAGGAAGCATTATATAAAATGATTGCTCAAAACTACATCAAAGGTAACAGTTTAGAAAGAGCCACTGATACTTATAACGAATTACTTGACTCTTACCATGAACATACCTTTGACTTGAAGAGTTTCGCTTATGTTCATAATAAATTGGCTAAATTATACTTAGACTTGGAAAGCTCTGATAAATTGACACCATCCTTTTTCAGAGTTGGCTTCATTGGTGCTGGGTTCCCAGCTAATATCAGAGGTAAGGAACAAATATATGAAGGATTGCCCTTTGAACATATTACTTCAATTCATGAAAGATTATTGAGATTGTATCCTGGTGCCAGAATTGTTAGTGATGATGCAGAAGCTCAAAAATTGAAGGAAAAACTACAAACCGGTAGATACTTATACGTCACTACTGTCGAACCAATCAGTGAAATATCTGATAAATTATTCAATACTTCAATCGGTGTAAGACAATACGCTAGAAACAAAGATTTAAGATTCTTCACTACCATGAAGAGAATTCCAGGATCAACATCAGTATTTGATTTATGGACTGAAGAAACTACATTTGAAACTTACTTATCGTTCCCTACCTTAATGAATAGAAGTGATATTAAAGAAACTAATGTCATCAAATTATCCCCATTAGATAATGCCATCAGAACTGTGCTCAGAAAGAATGAAGATTTGATTCAATTAGAAAGCTTGATCAATTTAGCATTTAAAGAAAAGGCTGACTATACCTCATTCTTCAATGATTTGTCGAGGCAGTTAGCAGGTACAGTTGACTCACCAGTTAACGGAGGTGTCGGGCAATACCGTACCTTCTTCAATGATTCGAAATATCAAGGTAAGGAAGAATATTCCGACAGTATAAGATTATTGAAAAATGGTTTCAATGATTTGACATTGATTTTGAGTAGATGTTTACATTTACATGGTAAATTAGTTGCCCCTTCGATCAAAGCCAGTCATAATGCATTGGTTGGATTATTCAAGAAGAACTTTAAAGAAGAAATTGAAGCCCTCAAAATTTCAACTGATTATGAAAACACTCCTTACAATCATAATATCAATCATATGCAACCACAACAAAGTGCCAATACTAATGATAAGAGATCTATATCGGCTAGTTCCGGATTTTCCAACGGTATGTCATCAGCTGGTGGTTCAAGATTGACGAAAACTACTTCCAGAACTTCCAGAACTTCGTCAGCTTCAAGTGGGTCAGGACTTTCTGGGCTTTCATCAGATAAGAACTCTACCACAAACAATTCATTTAATAGTAGTACTTTTGCCGCCAAGAGAACCGCCTTGAACTGGAGGAATATGGTCGGAAAGACTTAGAGAATCAAGTAAATATAAACTGTAAGAAATATATAGTATAAAATAAATGTCTGTTAAAATACCCTGTTGTCTCTCAGATCACTAGCTTACTTCCAAAATCCTCACAAAAATATACCTCATCAATATCCTGCCTAATTCTCACAATTACAAATCTTCGCGGATTCTCTTCCAGTCAAAATTGAAGAAAAAAAATACTCAACTTCAGCTACTAATCAAACTATACCAAAAATGTTCAGATTTGCTTCCCGTGCTGTCCGTGCCAATACTTTCAATGTTGTTAAAGCCCCAGTTGCTTCTAAATTCATGACTCCAGTTCGTTTCTACGCTGTTGCCCCTATGTCAAAAGAAGAAGTCACCAAAAGAGCTTTCGAAGCCTTAAAAACTGTTGCTGCCTTACAAGAATCAAAGTTGACCGCTGAAGCCTCTTTCCAAAACGACTTGGGCTTAGATTCCTTAGATACTGTCGAAGCTTTGGTTGCTTTAGAAGAAGAATTTGATTTAGAAATCCCAGATAAAGTTTCCGATGAAATTAAAACTGTTGGAGAAGCTATCGATTATATTTTCCAAGAAGAACAAAACCTTTAAGTTATCGGTATAAATCATGTATATATATGATTACACATGTGTAATAAATATCTCTAGTTGGAGGCTAGTACCTCGTCGAGTTAGGCATCGCCTGTATCTCTGAATCCTACTTATATCCTACACCTCCTCTGTCTGTGGCGCTGAGCCTTACCACTCCTCTGTCTGTGGCCACGAGCCTTACCACTCCATTCTACGGTATATCTTACTTTGTTCTAGCTTTGATCTGTGCCGTTTGTACCCACTAACCCGACATCGTCTTACAACCCCCTCATCCTCATCTTCTCACAAAATTTCCAGACATGGCACCAGAAAGAATTGACGATAACTCCCAATCAAACGAAGAGCAGTTGAGTGAAGATGTGGCAGATATGAACCTCTCACAAACCGATGAAGAAGAGGAGGAGGAGGAGGCTGTTCAAGAAAATCACGAGAATGAACCATTGCCGGTTGAATATAGAGGGACTATTATACCTGATCCGAATGTTCAACAAATTGAAGCCGATGCTGATTTAGCGGCTAGTTTTGATTCAGATACTGATTACCTTGAACTCATCCATTTAAAGATCAGCTCTTTACTGGAATTGAATCTCTCAAGATTTACTAAACTTGAAGCAATTTGTCTTCGGCAAAACCTCATCCCTTCCATAGTTGATATTAAGGATTTGAGTGATACAGTGGAAGAGGTAGATTTATATGATAACCGAATCAATCACATTTCAAGCAGCATCGGTAAATTGACCAAAGTGAAGGATTTAGACTTGTCATTCAATAACATCAAGAATATCAAGAATTTGGACAATCTTAAACAGTTGGAGAATTTATATTTTGTTCAGAATAAAATCAAGGAAATCAAAAATCTTGACCATAACACCAAGATCAAAAACCTTGAATTGGGAGGTAATAAAATTGAAGTCATCAGTGAAATGATGCATAAATTAATCAATATGGAGAAATTATGGTTGGGTAAAAATCGGATTTCTCGATTAGAGAATTTACATAATTTGACCAACTTGAAAATCTTATCAATTCAGTCCAATAAAATTGAAAAAATTGAAGGATTAGAGAAATTAGTTAATTTGGAAGAGCTATACTTATCACATAACAAAATAAGTAAAATTGAAAATCTTGATAATAACATTAATTTACAAGTCATAGATGTGACCTCAAACAATCTCACTAACCTTAGCGGATTAAGTCATCTCAATAAATTGACTGATTTTTGGTGTTCATATAATAAAATATCTGATTTTAACGAAATCAATAAGGAATTGGGTAATCTACCAGAATTGGATACCGTTTATTTTGAAGGCAATCCGGTGCAAACCACAAATCCAACTGCTTATAGGAGAAAATTAAAGTTAAATCTAGGCCCCAGTCTAGCCAAAATTGATGCCACTTATGTGCGTACCTAAGCAAGTATATAACTAACTACTACATAATGTCAATCTATGATATATGATTATAATGGTAATGTACAATTGATGTTGTAAGAAAATGGTTTATCCAATCACGTGGCATCCTATTGTTATCTGATCGTATTTCTGTGACCTTCCATAGTCATTACATTCTCAGACTTGTTCGCAACAACTAGTTACCGGCCTTTCCTGAGATGCCCATCGCTAAACGTGAAGAGGAGAGGAGGTATATCAAGCATTGGACGAGTATCTCGGTGATGCAACTATCGAATATAAACATGACATAAGCTATACAGATTTATATCGTATGTCTTTATAAATTTCTCTATAATAGAGCGGGGCGGCCGGGGTCTTATCAGTTTGCGGCCAAAAGCCTATTTCCCTGCATTTGTTCATGCATGCACTGTGAAATATTTTCTGAGGGGGAAAATTATATAAAAGGGCTAATCTCCGATTTTTTATAGAATTAAAAACTCATTAAATAATGTACAGCTTACAAGACAAAAACTTACAGAACGTTAACGGACAACAAATATTTTCTCATTCAGGATGGGAGAATCCCAAGATTAGACTGGCTGGTAATCCGAATAATCTTAGTTCTGATGATCTTTTACCGAAAGCTCATTTATACAAAGAAATGATTAATGAAGATATGATTTTCAAAGATAATTTATACAATGAATTGGATGATGTTAAGCTAACCGAGGAAGCTGATAAGTACGTCATTCGTTTCAAAGATGACGATATTAATAAGAAAGAATTAAGATTAGATATCAACAAGACTGAAAATGAATTAAAGTTGGAGATTTACCAAAAGTCAAACAATGAAGTCGGGGAAGAATATTATGTCAGTCATTTCGAAAGTACTGTTAGATTCGATAAACCAGTCAAATTGGATGAAATAATTCCTGATACACAAAAAGGTCTTGTGACAATTTTCATTCCCAAAGTCCATAAAGATACTGAATCTTCTTTGAATATGCTGTTGAAAAACACCTCAGTTGATCAATTCAAAAAGTAATTGATGGAATATGTATTATGTATTTCGTAATAGTTGACAGTTCTTAGATAAAAGTTTTTATACACATATATTAGGGTTCTAGTAAAATTTGCGATTTTTGTCTTTGCAACTTTTTTTGCAACCATTAATCTGTATGAAGAGAAAAATACTGTGGAACAAATATCCACTGGTTCAAGATGATGACGATTATTCTTTTCTAATAGATAGCATCAAGAGTGCTCAACCATGCAACATGGGATTTTCCGATAAAAAATTGGCAAACAAAAGAGATCATATTCACCAAAATAGACAGTACACAGATTGGGATAAATATACCCGAGAGCTAGTTAACGAAATGATTATTGAAAATGCTGATTTCTTCCAGGATGATTACCAAGCACCGAGTTTTATACAGCCTTCCCCTTTATCCAAGAGAAAGCATTCTAAACTCATCCTCCCTGTTATTGATTTATTTGAAACTAGATAGTTTGTATGTATTATGGTCTATTTATAATTATTCGAGACTATTATCCTCTGTTTTATAATTATCTAAAACTATTCTGTAGATGAAGGAAGGAGCAAACCCTCCAATATTAGTGATGAAAATGTCTATATTTTCCGGTGGAATATAATCATTTAATGGATTGGTGATAACATTTACATTATCACGTAATTCGTAATCAGCATAATTCAAAACCTTACCTGCATTACCGACCTCTATCAAATCGTTTCTGTTGAAAGGATATAATGGAGATAATTTATATAAACCTGCCACGGCAAAAACTGGAGTTTTATTCTCCTTTGCACATTCTACTACACTCGATACACCGGAATTCGATAAACATCCCCCATTAGCGAACACAGTCTTTGAACCTATAATGACTTTCCCTACTCTTGACATAACGGCAAACGTAGTGGTATCAGGGATTAATATGGTTTCGATTTTATTTTCTGCCAAAGTCTTGACAAATTTATGGGCTTGTTCGATTTCATTAGGATAATTTTCTGTCACCAATACTGTGAATTTTCTTTTGGATCTTGCTTTGATTAGAAATTGTAAAACAGTTTCTGAACCTGGAGTCGGAGTTAATAAAATTTCATTATCATGAATCAAATCTACTGACATATTCTCTAATCCTTCATTAACATTTGTTATTTCATCGACTAAATCCCTAATCCCTTGGATAATAATTGATCTGAGATCACTGCTTTGCTTCTTCAGATGACTTAAAGACCCATGTTTATCATTAGTATTATTGGTAGATAAAAGACTAAAAATCGAACTCATCATAGTATTTGTATCAATGGAAGGATCATCCGAATCGAAATTTTCTTCGATTTCATCTCTTATTATGGACAACACTCTTCTAACAATATTTCCAATCATGAATTCTTTCGGTAATGCATTTTGAAGTACTAGACCCACTTGTCTAATAGTATTAACTAAATTATAGGGATTGGTCCATCTAGCAGCAGATATAACTCTCATAAGTAAATGGGAAATTTCCAAAGCAATAACTTTATCTCCAGTAACTTGATACCGCTTGAGCAGATCAACTACCGGGTTAACTAAAGCACCAATCTCTGGAGTTAGTTTTATGGGTTCGGGCATTTAATAAAGTTATATTCAGATAGATTCTAAATTTTTTTCATGCGACGCATCTACGAAATAATTTCCAGTTTTCCAAAATTCGGGTTGTAGCTGATGGCAGACTTTAATCTTCAATTACATAAAGGATTGAATATTCTATATAACCATTCAAAAGATTTCAAGTTAACAATTGAGATCATTCAACAATTATCTCAACAGCTTAAACTTGATACTTTTATCGATACAGATGCATATTCTCACATTTTAGACCAACCATTAACTGATGAAGTGGGGAATATAATCAAGTTTCAAAGGCTTTCAATTGCTGGCTCTTTGATATTGATAGATGTGGATTTTGTCGACACTAAAATATACCGAGTTTCATTTTCGCTGGCGAATCAATTCGATGAACCTAATGGCTCTGGCTCAAGAGTGAATAAACCAGAACCTAAACGATCACCAACAATTTTGGATCAAGATAATCTCAAGGTTATCAAGTTGAATTTCAATGGAGACACTCAGGATTCAATTTTGAATAAAACCACCACCAATGATATCGAGGCTATATTATTGGAGAGTTTAAGTAAACTAACCTTGTCTAATTTCCCTGAGAATTTAAAGTTTCTTGCTAAATTGGACCGGTTTTCGACTTCAAAAATAGATGCATTCACCTATTTGGATAATTTGGGACTAATCCTTCAAACGATTAATGATGTGGAAAGATCAGCATATATGGGTACAGATGACGATTTTCAATGGGAAATATCCGAAGGATTTACCAGTGCTGTTGGTAAAGTGTCAATTAACAAACCGAAGAAGAACAAATTGGGGCTTTTCATCGATTTCTGGGAAGATTTCCGTTACATCAACAAGGAATACAAAAGTCAATATGAAACTAACGAGTTAATCACGGGTAAGACATATGATTTATTCCTCGATTTAGATGAAGCAAGTCATAAGCAATCAATCGATTACATATCGCAAGTAAGAGACCACATTTGGTCATTTAATAATGAACGGTATCAGGTGCAGTTTTCAGATAATAGCCATTTAGTACCTCGTAAAGGTGGGGCTAGTAATTCAATTTCAAATAAAGAATTATCGAAGATTATTTTCACACCGAATTGGAATTTGAAACTAACGTTAGTTCATGCAATTTTCTTGCCTATAAATATAATCGAATTCATTGGAATAAATGATTATGAAGAAGCCAACATAGAACATCAATTTTACGGTAAATTAAACAATGAAAAGGAAGTACTTCTCAATAACAATGAAGCTACCAGCAAATCCGTGTTCATCAAGAGTGACATACACTCACAATTCATACCTATTAAATCTTTAAACATCAAGAAATTGTCGGATATTTCATTGTTTTTGAAAGTATTCAGAAACCATCTAGTATTGACTAATCTCCTTAATCAATTTGTCAACCATAATTATAAAGTAATAGAAGCCGATGAAGCCTTGAACACGGCCGATGAAACTATCAAAAATAGACTCAAAAACTCACTCCTGCTTTTAAATTTAGATGATAAGGTTTTGAGTCTCCAAGCTCTTAATGAAGATGCCATGAAGGAAAGAGAAGATATAGATATAGAGGAATTCATGAAAGAAGAGTCCCCTAGCGAAGTTGTTGATGAAGAAGCCTTAGTTGTCAAGATAAATGACATATCATTTAGTTCACCAAGCTGTGATATTTCATTGTCAGTAACTGGGAATTACAATAATCATTCTATCAATTTCCGGTTTACCATCTCTAATGGCAGAATAGTTATAGTTGATTCCATTGGCGAAGGAGAAGGAGAAACCATGGAAGATGATAGTTCGGCTATAGCACAAAGACTTATAAAGTCTCTTAGTGTAACCGAAGATTTAATAGCAACTTTAACTCATGTATATGTATAATATTAATGTATCAATTTCGCAGTTCCTGTCTATATGCTCTTTGAATGTGTCTATTTCGGGATTCCTGCAGAAAACCGGCGAGACAGACGTGAAAAAAAAGTCTTCTTAACATTGAAATAAAAACTAGAGCATGGATATATTATACCAATGACCAATATAGATCATAATAATAATTCTAGTATAATTCCATCAACGTCATTACGTGACATTGTGGCGTTAATTCTAATTTTAAATTGCTTCCCTAAATACATCAATTCATTAGTTATGATGCTTTATATATTATCCGGTTCTACCAAAATCATTGGTGGGAAGTTGTTCATGAAATATTTTACAGTTAATTCGTCGAGTGATTCCTTTATAGACTGGAATCGAGAAATGGAATATGAAAGAATCGGAAAGAATGTCGCCACTAATTTGGCTATTAGTGGGATAGTATTACTTGTACTTAAGACGTTATTTTTAACGTGGATTTGTGACATGATTGATCTATTCGCCAAAACAATTATAGCAACAGAATTAATAGGTTCGAGTCGAACTTATACCACTTTTATAACGAATAACAATCCATCCACTAATCAAAGTAATGCCACCAATCCTCAAAATACACCCATGAATATTACCTCATCTCATTCACATCACCAATCGAAACCTACCACCAATACCAACTCAAATAATATGCATACTAAACAAAACCAAAACCTATTACTCGAAAACCCCCTCATTATTGTCATTTATTATTATACTATGGTGTGCGCTGTGTTATCATTACCCCATATATTTAAATTATCAGGTATTCGAAATCATCTCGAACTTTACAGATTTGATTTTAGACCTCTTGAAGTATTTTTATCTCAATATGGATTAACCGGAATTGTTAATATAACTCGTCACAAAGATTTATTGAACCCTAATCAACTACTAAAGTGGTTGAACTTTATTTATTATCTGTTATGCATTTATGTTATAATGATGAAATATAGTCCGATATTTTCAATCATCGGGTTGAAGAAGCTATCAAATAATCTCGATCAATTGAATCATCTAACAACCAATATTGCCTTCGATTTTAAAAGAAATAAATCGTTCAAAGACGATTTCATCACCAAAACAAATAGTATTGCTGATTTATCTCAACTACCGGTAATATCTTTGAAAGCCGATGAGCTGGTAAATAGACTAGTTGATATTCCAGTCTTGAAATCCGTTGCTGATTCAAAGATTAACTATCAACAGAACAATTCAATTTTGGGAAAAAATTTCGAAACTTTTATCTTGAAGACTTTCACAAATCAAAGAATACAATCTAGCCCAAAAGTCAATAAAAATTCAAATTCTACTTTGATCATAGATAAAAATCCTTCAATTGTGCAGCCATTTTGGTCATTGTTAGCCGTTTTAAAAGCATTGTTAAAAGTACCTAATTTATTTCAAGGTGACACTTCGAGTGTCAAAAATAATGATGATGAATTCTTCTTAAATTTTGATAAGTCGAATAAATTGCTTTTCACCGTCAGTTATATCGACGATACGACTGTTATTTTCAAGAGTATCAACAAGGAAAATCTTTTTCCAAAAGATTTGGAGATTAAAGTCAATAGTATAATTTGGGAATACGTGAAAATTAGTAATGAAGAGATTATTATTTATGCTTTATCTCCTTTATCACAATATGAAATTGAAATCGATGGTGGTAATTCAGAATTTTTGGCTAAATCTGTTATCAATACGATTTCTTCAAGTGATGATACTATAATAAAAGAATCTTCAACCGTATCTCCAATTTTAACGTTGAAAAATAGTTTGATTTCAACGATTAATTCATTAGACAGGATAAGAAATCAATTGAGGGATTACAAGAAAGAAGAAGCTAAGAAACAGGGAGAAGTTAAACGAACTAATGAAATTTTAATGGAAAAAATTCTCAAGAGTTCAAATGCTGAAGAGCAAAATCTGAAGAAAATCAAAGTCTTAAAACAATCAATCAAACAATTTGAAATAGATATTCTGAACTTGCAACAAGAAATTGATCATCTTGAAATAAATGAACTGAAAGGAAATGAATCCGTTTTCAGTAAAGATATCGAAGATTTACATCAATTTGTTGCTCAACACGAATCCCACATCGATAGCATAAAGAACGAATTCAAGGTAGCGACAGAGAACTTGTCACAATCATTCCAAAAGAATGAACGGATTCAAAGTAAAATCAGAGACATTGAATTAGAAATTTACAAGCACCTCGAAGATATTGAAGGTTTAAAGACAGTTATTGCCACGAGATTACTGAAAAAATGTAATAAAATAAATGATGGGTTTGATGCAATTATCCCAAAAATAAGAAGTGATCAAAATGAATTGGAAAGGGAAATAGAATCTTTGAAACAAAATTCAAAGGGATTGCTTGAATAATCTTTTAGATATGTACATGAGTTAACGTATAAAATAATACTTTTGCGGATTAATAATCTTATATTATCTCTCCCACTTTATGAAATGCTCTATTATAATAAATCAACCCCCCTGATTGTTCCACATCCTTCTCTATGACATCTAGTACATTAGTGACCCAAATTTCATGATTATCGATTTCGAGTACTGTTTTCTTGCTACATATAAATATCCTATCACAATCTTTCAATATAGGGATCGAATAGCCGTCAAAATCAATAAATTGCCAACTTTCTCGATCTATGCGTTTGAAGGGTGTTGCCATCTCATGAAATATCTCTCCATCATCTGTTTTAGGCTTTGGAGCTTTAACCCCACTAGCAAAGATTCTTCCCATTTCCCTAGCTCTAGGTGTCGATGATAATAGATGTATTGCCACTACTCCATCGTTATCATGGAGAGTCTTGGAAGTATAGCTTGGAAGTTGAAGGTTGAATTGTAATAACGGTTTAGGGTATACTGATAACGAGCAAACCGAACTTAATGTCATACCATGTAAAGACTTCAATCGATGACTTTGGTGTGGGTCGTTTTTGAAACCGGCAGTCAATATCATGGCCTGACTTGCTACACGAGACATTGCATTTTTGAACCGATCTTGAACTTCATGAGGTCTCGGCACTTTTGTACTATATAGCCGTATCCGATTCATGTCGTTAGTATTATGGTCGATTGAAATTTTTCAGAGATTCGCAGTACTGGTCCGTAGCACTGATGGGAGAATTAGTCCTGGAATTGAGGTGGTATGAAGTCCGAGTGTTAAAGTCAGTTTTCAAGTTTATATATACCCAATTGCAGCAGGCTGAAGATGAAGAACATGTTGCTGAAGTACTTGAACTAGCATCTCATATCCATCGGTGAACACAATAGTTCAACGAGATTATAGTTTTTCGCAGCCAAATCAAGGCAACTAATATTTCAATAAAAATGAATAGTTTAAGACCTAACATTGGAATCCTGGAACCCAAGCCGGCAAAAGCTCACATAAGTAACCCTTCATTAGGCTTGCATGAAGAAAAAACAAAAAGAAATGCGCAAACCCGGAATCGAACCGGGGGCCCAACGATGGCAACGTTGGATTTTACCACTAAACCATTTGCGCCTTTGTTGAAGAATTAATGTAAGGGCTAGACAAAAAGGGGATATAGAGCCAGCTTAATTTGTTATTTTCTTTCTCCAGAAGCTTTCTATTTTATTGCCGAAAAGATCCTGATACATTCCATATCTTAAAACCGGCTTCTAAAACAGTCTTATAATATCGATAAAAAGACGCTGGCTTATATAAACTGATTGACAACCTTATAGATAACATTTATACAAGGCAATCACATATAATGGAGAATCCCAAGCAACTTCGATACATTTTCATCCAATAAGCATAGCAAGACAACCTGACTTAAATGGCAACAACATCCTTGCTAACCATTTCTATTATATCCCCCCCAACATTAGCTATGAACTGTCACTAGAATATTTCAGCCGCACAAACACTCTTCTCATTAGTTTCATTACGCGATCAAGTAAACACACAAAATGGACCCGATGGATTTGGTATCGACTCATGAACGACTCGTGGCCTACGTCAACTCGAAGTCCAGACGAGGTCTTTCCACTTCACCATATCACAACACAACACCAATCGATACCAAGGAAATAAAACGATTGGCCAATGAGTTCATACAATACACATCCAATATCGTCACTACTTCGGAATCTGACAACGCGTTGGAGATGTCCCGAAACGCATTCATATCATTATATTATACTGCCAATGAAAAGACCGGGTTTTTGACGGTGATTAAACGACATCAGGCGTTTGTGGTGCAGCTTCTCCAGATGAAACTATTCGATGAAACAATGCATAATTTACAAATAATGTACCAGGCACTTTCCAGTAATGTTCTTTCGAAAACGTTTACATGGGAAACATACCAATTGTCTAATACTTGGCTATTCGATGGAATACGATACATTTCTCTGAAACAGGATACTGTGAAAGCGGTTACTGCCTTTCATTTCCTTTGTCTACAGGCACTCTTGAAGTATGTTCCTTTCCATTTTAAAGATCTTTTACAGAATGGACGGGTTGAGGCTGTTGATTTTGAACTACTCTCAAAGGTTCCAACAATATTTTTGTCTTCTAATAATTTTATTAAATGGATAGAACAGCAAAATGATACCATTGTTGTAAGCAAACACTACTCAAATATAATTAACGTCTTGAAGGGATTGATAACCATATTCACTAAGATAGAAAACAATAAAGGGCCTATTTTGAATAGCGCCCCAGTAAAGTTATCGATGAAGTTAATTCAATATCAATGGCTCAAAGATGGTGTCTATGATACTCACCTTACTGGTTTGAATATTCGTGATAGATCGGAAATAGAACCTTACTACAATGATGTCAGCCAGACACCCGGTCTAGTTTGTTCTGAGTTGGATAAGTTGTTTGGGAATAAAGAAGTGGCACCAAGAGATGTATTGATACTGAGAGATCAACTCGTGCAAATGTTGAATAATGATTTGATCAAAGAGGTATCACTTATCATTGTGAATTACCCATCTCTGGACCTTTACTATGATTCTGAGTTCTTCAAAATATGTATCACCATGCAACAAGCAAAGAAACTGCTTCTATTTCATTCATTAGTCTCTTATATTGCTACACATTTAGATTCGTTCCAATTGTTACAGCGATTTCACAATGATATCCTAGATCTGGTCGCTAATGAATGTAATTCAAAAAAGTTAACTGATGTTGATTCATTAAAGCTAATTGGAATGCTCCTACAGATCTATTCGCATTTCGGCAAATGGAGGAGAGTTAAAGCCCTTTCCAGTATCTGTTATAATATAGCTGCTAAAGTGCAATCTCAACAAATGGCCATTGAATATCTTCCAAAAGCTGCAAAATTCGATGTATTACGCTGTGCAGCTGAGTCTGTAGTCTCACCCCAAGATACGAAGATCATGTATATGAAAGTTGAAAAATCTTTGTCAGTCCTATACAGGTGTGACCAAGTGGAGAAATCTGCTCCATTTTTACTTGAATTCCTTCAATATGTATTCATTAATACCGTCGCTAATAATGATAGGGTCCTTTCAGGTAAACTATTAGATCTTTGTCTAAGTGGTATTGCAAGTTCTCCAGAAATGCTCAATGATCTACTTGGGCTGGAAAGTCGATTGAACGATGACCAGAAGACCAACTTGTTTTGCAATTTCGCTAATGGTTTGACCGCTGCCAAGTTGGACCAGAACTTAGTTGCTGATCTGTTGTCCAGGTCTTTATGCTTATCGAGTACCACGTCAAAACTTATATGTATGTACAGATATTACTCTATCAATACCCTAGATGATCACAAAGAGTTTGACTTACCCCAGCCTGAAACTTCAACGCATTATTTACTTACAAGTGGGATTGAGCTATACAAAGTTATAAACATAGAATGGAATATAACAAAGTTGGATGGATCACTAAGATTATTCAAGAAATATCTTGAATTTGAGGAACCAAATGAGATATACGAATATGAGATTTTGTCTTTAATAAATTCTTATTTGAAGTATAATATTTTGCATGAGAAACAACTTAAAATAACTGAAGTTTATTGTGGGCTGAAGAGCTGGGCCAATGCTTCATTGAAACTCAAATTCGACGTCTCACTTAGTGCCATGAACTCACATTTGTTCCTTAACAATTTAAATGAGATTCCCCAGTTACTCGAGCTGTCTGGAGAATTACTTAAACAGTCTGTTTCAGATGGTACAAACCAGACAAGACCTAGGGATCTTTTAGACTGGAAATTAACACAACTCGAATATTACATTCAGAAGGATGATATTTCCGCTGCTAATGATAAATGTCAAAAGTTACTCAAATTTGTTGCAAATAAAGCTGAGTTCAGTTTATCTCAGCAATCAGATGACAGTGAGGTTGTTGTAAGAATGCTGAATTTGTTATCTATAATCAGATTCCAGCATGTAGGTTACAGGTTGAACTTGATGAATGGAAGGCCAGTTACCGCTTTTCGTAATGTGAAAACTAGTATCAAGCTTATTCTTTCAATAATCAAAAAGGTGCCCGATGTTTCTTTGGATTTCAGGTCCCAGATTCTCCTTTGGGAAATTAACTCTCTCTTGGTTCAATCATTGACTAAGATTATAACCATCTCCAAACATCTAGGTATCTCAAGAGATTTGAAACACTTCATCAACGAATTAAAAAAAGTCAACGAAACCAATATATTTCCTTTAGTCAACGGATTGAATCATTTTTCACTTTCTGGCCAATTTTTGATGATGAATAATGAAAAGGATTCCTATGCCGAATTTCGAAAGGGCCATCAAATTCTCTCATTAAAAATTGATCATCTTCTTGATCCAGTTTTTGCTTATACTAGGCATTTGATTCTCATGTCTGGTAAGAATGCTATCGAGGATTTAAAATCATTAGGGCCTGCTCCCGTGGTATCCCTGAGTGATGTATCTCACTATAGCTTGAAACATTTCCTGGTTGAAGTATTAAATGACCTTCACGTACATTTGAATTTATTAGATAGTGACCCTCCTACAGTACCACCGTTGACACATGAAATCAATTTCAGATTTTCACAAATTCGCCGTGTAACAGATCTGGCTTTACTTGAACTAACAGATGATCCTGTATTTGCTTATATCTTGAATTCATCAATATTAAACCCATCACTACCTGGAAATGGAAAGTCACAGTCGGGCATGGTCAAGAAGTTACTTCAATGTAAGTGTATGTTGATAAACTTCCTCCAGGATAATATTAAAGCTCATATGTCAATTTTGAGAACCGCTTCGAACTACTTGACGTTGATAGGGTATCTTCTCTCAGCTATTGGCACTTCTGATGAGTCTCTTAATATGGAGCTTCTTTATATTCGTGATTTAATAGGATCACTTCCTATTCGAAACGAAATAGCTGTGAGAGATAGTACACCGGTGGATTCTGAAAGTATTATTCCGTGCTTTTCCGAAGCTTCTACTTCAACATCTAGCTTGGTTGAGTTTCAACAAGATATTCAAACACTATTACCAAAAAGCTGGACGATTATTACAATTGATATATCTTCCCAGGGCGAAGATTTGGTTCTCACTAAAATTGGATCTGGAACGGAATATAGACCAATAAGTGTAAAGCTTCCTTTATGTCGGTTTGGACTGTATGGTACATTAAGCTCAGCCTTATCCCTCAAGGAGGCCACTCTGTTGTTAGAAGCTATTATTAAACAAAGTGATGAATCGATCAAACCCAATGTGACATCTAACATTCATACAACAGAAGATAGGAAAAACTGGTGGAGACTTAGATTCTCCTTGGATTTGAAACTCAAGGACTTGATAGATAAGATAGAGACACAATGGTTGGGTGCTTTTGCTGGGTTTTTTGAATCTTTCGAAAGTAACAACAATCACATTTTTTACAAACAATTCGATGATCTATTGGGCAAATATTTACCAGGTAAACCGACCTCCTTCAAATTTGATGAGCAAATAACTGGTATTTTCCTTGAATTTGGACGATACGTCAAGGAAAGAAGTGAAAGCGAAATGAAGGTATTATTCAATGATTTGGTATACTTTATTATTGACTCCTTCAACTTCAAAGGATTTCAAGTATCATATGAAACCTTTGATCTCGACCCATTCATTGTTGACTTCATGAAGATAATTGAACACGTTGAAATACAACCAATGGCACCTGAACATATTGTATTGGTCACAGGCTCAAACTGCTCTAACATTCCTTGGGAGTCTTTGGGTTGCCTTGCTGACAAGTCTGTGACTCGTATGACATCTATGCATCATTTACTACAAACTTTGAAAGATAGGAAATCAATGAAACTTGGACAGCCTTCCAAGGATTTGGAGGCTATTTACTTATTGAATCCTGGAGGTGATCTTCAAAGAACAGAAGAAAGATTTTCTGGTTTATTTCAAGACCAAGCTTCATGGGAAGGTATAATCGGTGTGAGGCCTTTGAATAATGATGAATTTCTTTCGAAGGTTCTATCTAAAGATTTATTTATCTACGTGGGACATGGAGGTTGTGAACAATTCATCAAGTCGGCATCTCTTCTTCGTCTTACCGATAACCAACACAAGCTTCCACCGACATTACTTTTCGGCTGTTCCTCTGGTTCCATAACTAATCATGGCTATTTTGAACCAAGCAGCAATATCTTTAGTTATCTAACTTGTGGCTGTCCTATGTTAGTCGCCAATCTTTGGGATGTCACAGATAAAGATATTGACAAATTTAGCATGAAAGTTTTTGAATTGTCCTCCTTGTTTGGTGAAGAAGGGGGAATCGATTTTGCAAGGAGTGTTAAAGAAAGTAGAAAAACATGTCATCTTCGATATTTGAATGGGAGTGCTCCTATAATTTATGGAATTCCTTTGTATATTTAAATAGTAAATTCTATAGACCGTCGCAATAGATTTAAAGTCGACAAACATCAGGATCTCTCAGCCCGCTTGATCGTCTGTTACAACTGGGTCACCATTACCCTCTTCGGGAGTTGGTATGACATTTCCATCACCTCTCGCGAGTTCAGATATCGGAGCCGCTGGAGCATCGGTATTTTCTGGTTGAAAATTACCGTGGTTACTAACTGATCTTGTTTCAGTTTCTTCGTCGTTTTCTACACCACTGGTATTACCATTCCCAGCGGTACCAGAGCTTGTGCTCGGTATACACCAATTTCTATGACAATGCCAAGCTTTGGTCTGACAATCTCTCGAGCAATACTTCGTTCTTTTACATCTCCTACACTTCAGAAACTCTCTTGGATAAGTTTCCCATCTTCCACATTCAAGGTTTCCACATTGACGTACACCACCCCTGAGTTCATTTCTTCTACAAGAATTTCTCATTATAACTCCGGACCAATAATACATATCAGTTCCTGATAAAAATGTAAACTTTTCGACCATGGGAAATAGATTCACTTTCTTATACTCAAATAATGAGTCATCATAATCAGGATCTCTTGGACCTTCTGTTGAATGTGGTTGATCATCAATACAGAAATTATCATATGTATCATAATTCCATTTCTCTTTTAAAAATTGTTTTTGTTCCAATCTTTTCTTAGTAATAGCAAGACTTAACTGCTTACAATCTTTATCGACGTATTTATTGAGCTTTTCATTTAGCTCATGTGTCGCCATCTCGCGATCAATTCTGTCAACTATCGACTCACAATCAATTATACTGTCATATAAATCGCTCATTTTATTGTGATTGAGACCAGGAAATAAAGTACCAAAGTTTTCTGGATCAGAGCCGGAATCGGAAAACGAACCAGTCTCTGGATCAGATTCTCCAGCTGCAATGGATACATCCTCAACGTTTGTATCATTCACTCTTAATCCATCCTCAACATTTGTATCGTCTTCAACTAATTCGATTTTATCTTGATCAAGCATGAAATTATCATCATTAATAGAATTGAGACTACTGATAATCTGAGGAGAATTCGAGGCAGATGCAGTAAAATTCAATCTGAAATTGTTGTGAGCTTCGGTATCATTGGTATCTCTAAAATCATCAACATTAGAATTTGGGTATTTGTTTGACTTTAAATTTACCAATTTCGATTTTCTCGATTTAGGTTTAATGGTTGGCCTTTGCTTGATTGCCAAATCTTTCTTTAACTTTGATTTCAATTGTTTTTCAATAAATAATTTTAGTTGTTTATCTCTGACACTCATATCAATCACAAGATGAGTGTTCTGAAGAACGTCTTTGAGATATGGGTATTTTGAAATATATGCCAATAATTGTAATGACCAAATGATATCATCATCTCTAGGTATAACCACCCCGGTTTCTGTAAAAGTTCTTGGTGATGCTTTTGAGGTAGCAATATTTGATAATGATGTGCTATTCTCATCTTGAAGGTACATGTCGGATAAAAATTGTAAAGTGTTATCCATATCATAATCTGTATCACTAGAAAATCTAGAATCAAGTAGTTCCGAATCTTTTTCGTCCTTTAATTTTTTCAACATGATCAAGATAAGATATCTTCTTCTTAAATTCTTATTACTTCCGGTTATATCATATAAATCACAAGCCTCGCCACTTTTAACAAGCTTGAATAATTGATCTATTGTAAGGTTCTCATAATCCTCGTTGGTCAAGCTATCAAGATGACTTCTATGAAAAAATGGTGAATATTGAACTGAAGATGTAGCGGCCAAAGCAGCAGCAGCGGAGGAAGTGGAAGAATCTAAACGGAAATTATTCTGAAAAGTTTCAAACTGAGTCATAAAATTGGCATTATCATTAACATTGGCTTCATTAGTTTCATTATTTCGATCATGTATAGGTATCTGACCGGTATCCTGAGTAACTGGATCTTGTGGTTGAGTATTCGGTTCAGAATCAGTAAACAGAGTTTGAGTCGGTACGCCTCCACTGGAAATTGCTGGTATTTGACTATTCATTGATCCAGAATTTGGACCAGTAAAGCCTCTATTTGCTTGAGAAAAAGCTCTTTCATGTAAAGTAATATAATTATCAAGTATAGTAGCTATTATCGGTAACATACCAGCCCTAACCACGCGTTGTCTTATAGCTTCTGTACCCCTTGTGCCTATTAAAACCAAACACTGGAAAGCAAGAGTCCATTTCCAAGCGGTCAAAACCTTTTTCTCACTATTGAAGATATTATCGGTTATACTGAAATTACAATTATGACATTCATGTAATATTTCTATGAGTCTCTCGATACCACCATCTGTACTAAGGGTCTCCCGGACCTTCGCCAGCGATGATACAAGGTATGTCAAATGATTCAAAGAATTAACTAAAGGTCTATCACTGGTGACATCTAAAGCTCTTCTATCATAGACAGTGGTACTAATAGTGACCGCCGCCCTATTGTTACTTATTGATTTATAATTTGAATCACGCATGCACTGATTTCGATAGAATGATATAGACTAAGTGGATCGAAAGTCGAAAGGAATTCAAAATGAAACGGAAATAATGGTATCAGCAGATATATGATAAAAAAATGGCTTGTTTACGGATTACTAATCGGAATAATGAGCTTTAAAAAGGAACAACTAAAATGATGAACCGCGAAGAATCTGCCAATATTTGTTTAAGTTTTATATGAGGTGCAAAAGCGGTCTATAGTCCAATAAAAAAATATAAATAACCTGAATGTATATGTAATGTCAGCTGTATCACGTACTTGTTGCCTCTTGTTTGAATGGCATTTCGCATTTTTTTGTAAAAAAATCGGGTGGTACACGGTGAGATGTCAACGGTAATCAGGCACATAACCGGGTAAAGTTTCATAAAGTTTCATCTGGTATAAATATCTATTCTATCTGTCTATTTTTTTGGTACAAACTCTATATGAATTAAATTAATGACTCTACCTCTGCCACTAATTTCGTGGATTGTTCCATGAACATTAATGTCAAGATTGAATGGGGTCCAATTCTGAATAATTGGGCCCAAAATCCTTTGTAGAATGCACTTGGACCTTCAGTTTTAACGGTTTTAATGATACAATCTAAGGGTCCCTTATATAAATCTCCCTTTTGATTGTAAACTCTGGTCAATACCACATCCCATGGATTCATTACAATGGCCACTGCAAGTCCGGCTACTGATGATGATAAAAGATGAACGAGAATTGAGTTTGGATCAATAAGTCCACTATTAACTACCACATTTTTGGTATAGAAATATGCTGGTAATTGAGCAGATGATCCAGCACCGGTTCTCAATATAGCTGCATCAACTCCTCTGAATAATCCTTTGATTCCTTCACTTTTGAAAATCTTACCCACTCCTTCAAATGGTGTTCGATAATGAGTCTGCTGTCCAACAGCTATCTTTGGATTTGATGATCCGGCGACATTTGCCATGGCACTATAGGATTGCATTCTGGTTTTGACTAAAAATAATGGATTAGCGAGTACTGCTCCCATACTACCAGAAATGAATCCGGCACCAACATTTATACCAAGATTTTGCGGTACTACACCATTCACTATTGAATCGGGATTTATCAAATTGGTTAAATGGTATCTACCAGGTTCATAAAATCCGAATCTACAACCATTTAACCCAATCTGGTAAAGATACCCGGCAACTAACCCTTTTTGTAATCCCTTGATACCCTCATTTTTATAAATCATTCCAAAAGCTTGAAACGGATTTTTATAAACTTTGGCTACATGCTTATCGGCTTTAGCTAACTCACCTTGAAGTTGCATTCTGGTCTTGATAAGTTCAATAGGATTAGTGAATGTGACGGCTCCACAAGCCGCTATGGCCCCAGCTATGAAGCCTCCTAACGTGGAGACTTTCGGCGTTTCTTTATGTTCTGCCATGTTTGAAGAATTTTCACTATATGAATGTGAAATCGAGACTGAAAAATTCATTCCTGTTTCGGTCCTATTGTTCCGGTATCGGTGGATGCGAATTTACATTTACCATTTGCGTTTAACAATTTGCAGCCATTCCATGATAGTATTTGGCAGATGTCAATGGTGACCTTGATAGTCGATAGATATAAACAGATGTCTTGGTTTGTAGTATACAGCAGATCCACCTATTATCTTACATTCAAGGATCGCATCTGTACTTGTTTAATCAGTCTAATTCCAACTAAATTATGGCTGAGACAGCAAAAATGGCAAAATTGGCAATTTTCATCTCTAACACCACGCATACCCCTATTGAACTCTTCCATTACCTTTCTGTCAGAACAATACCACCTTTTATAAACAATTTCATTCCATCCTACGAAGCTCTCCTGATACAACCCGAACCCGATCCCACTTACACCACCATCGATGATCCGGACTTAAGTCCGACACCCGCATGAAAATTAATCATCGCAAGTCTCGGTGCATCAAGTCTCACCATAATGCTTAGAGTCTTGAAACAAAATCAAGCTAGTTCAGCCAGAACTTGGTTGAAAAGATCATATGCTACTTCTTATGATCAAGCGAAAGTTCTTAGTCAATATCCGGTTGGTTTGAATTATCACGGATTTGTTATTCAACATGTTCAACCAATTCCTGAATTCTCTTTAGTGGCAGTTAAATTGAAACACGAAAGAACGGGTAGTGAGCATTTACATCTTGATGCTTCACATGATAAGAATAATGTGTTCTCTGTAGCTTTCAAGACAAATCCTCCCGATGCTACTGGGGTTCCTCATATCTTGGAACATACCACATTATGTGGTTCTTATAAATATCCTGTCAGAGATCCATTTTTCAAAATGTTGAACAGATCTTTGAGTAATTTCATGAATGCAATGACTGGCCATGATTATACTTATTTCCCATTTGCTACAACTAATCCCAAAGATTTTGAAAACTTGATGGATGTCTATTTATCTTCTGTATTCGAACCTCTTTTGACCTATGAAGATTTCACTCAAGAAGGTTGGAGATTAGAAAATGAAGTCGCCGAAGATAAATCTAGTCCCTTAACTTTCAAAGGGGTTGTTTACAATGAAATGAAGGGGCAATATTCCAATTCAGCTTATTATTTTTGGATTAAATTTCAAGAAGCTATTTATCCATCCTTGAAGAATTCTGGAGGCGATCCCAAAAGTATTACCAACTTGGAATATGAAGATTTAATTGATTTTCAAGCTTCTTGCTATCATCCATCAAATGCTAAAACTTTCACTTATGGATCATTACCTTTATTCAAACATTTGGAAAAATTGAATGCTATGTACGGCCCTTTTGGAGCTAGGAAAGCCAAAAATATCATTAAAAATCCAAGCTTCAACTCGACTTCTGCAACCACTGAAGTTTCGGTACCGGGCCCTGTAGACGTTATGAGTGGGAAGCCCATCTCTGAACAGTACAAATCTTGCATCACCTGGTATTTAGGTAATCCTTTAGATGAAGAAAGGGATTATGAGTTATTCAAATGGAAGGTACTTAACTCATTATTATGTGACGGTCACAGCTCCCCATTTTATCAAGAATTAATTGAGAAGGAGTACGGTGATGATTTTACCGTTAATACTGGCTTAGACTCTACCACTTCTTTATTATCTTTTACCATTGGTGTTAATAACTTAACCAAAGAAAAAGCTGAAGGATTAGAAGGTAAAGTCAGACAGATAATAAAAAATCAAGTTTTACCTGCTTTTGATTCTGATTCAGTTGTTTTTAGAGAAAGAGTTGAAGCTATTTTACATCAGCTTGAATTAAACTTTAAAAAACACAAACCGGATTTTGGCTTGGGATTATTGCATTCCTTAATGCCAAATTGGATCAATGATTTTGATCCCGTGAAAGCCCTACAAATTGAACAAGTTCTCAACCAATTCAAAGAGGAATACAAATCACACGGATTAACAATGTTCGCTCCGCTATTAAAGACTTCTCTTCTCGACGAAGCTGAGCCAATTTTCAAGTTTAACATGACCCCTGATGAGAATTTCACCCAAAGCTTAGCAAAAGAAGAAAATGAAAGATTGCAAAGTAAAATCGAGGAATTAAGTGAAGAAGATAAAGATGTTATTGTCCAAAGAGCTAAAAATCTTAGTGCCAAACAACAAGAAGAGGAAGATGTATCTGTTTTGCCAACATTGAATATTTATGATATCCCAAGGAAAGGTGATTTCTATAAATTGGATTTTGGTGAGATTCATAATAAGAAAGTTCAAAAGAGAATCGTCGATACTAATGGGTTGATCTACATAACGGCTGCCAAAGATTTTAGTTACTTGCCAAGCAAATATTACCAATTCATGCCACTTTTCATTTCCTGTCTTACAAACTTGGCTGGTACTTCTCAAACTTCCATTATTGATTTAGAAACAAAGATTCAAAAGTTGACCGGTGGTGTTTCATTTTCTTTGAGTAACAAGACCAATCCTTATAATGTTTCCGAGACCCAACTCAAATTCTTAGCTTCAGGTATGGCATTGTCTTCAAATGTCGAACATGTCTTTGACCTTTGGAAAGAAATATTAATCGAAACCAAATTCACCGATGAATCTGAAGTTGTCGATAAGTTGAATACATTAATTAAGAATCTTGGTCAAAATCAAATGAATCAAATTGCAGAAAGGGGTCACTCTTATTCCTCATCATACGCCAATTCCCAGTTAACTACCAGTAAGAATATTAGAAATCTTACTTCCGGTATTGGCCAAGTTGAATTTATTTTAGAATTAAATAATAACCTAGAAGCTAAAGGTAGAGAATATTTAACCCAAGATATTTTACCTATATTACGGGAAATACAAAGTCTTGTTGTCGGTGGTTACACAGAAACCCACAATCCAGGGTTTGAGTATAATTTAATTGGTGATACTGAAACGGTTACTGAGGCTGAAAAATTGGCCGAGAAGTTTGATTCACTCATTTCTGGTTTGTCTAGTAGATCAGCCAAGGATGAATTAACCGCTTATACCAATGAATTCAAAAAGACTTATCCAGACGATCAAAGTAATCAGACTTTGATCAATTTACCATTCCAGATAGGATATTCTTCATTAGCTAAATTGGGAGCAGAGTATACTTCCAAAGATGGTGCTGCCTTACAAGTATTGTCACAACTCTTAACTTTCAAACACTTACATTCTGTTATTAGAGAAGCAAATGGAGCATATGGGGGAGGAATGACATTCGACGGATTGGGAGGTAGTATCAATTTCTATTCTTATAGAGATCCGAATCCATTAAAGTCGGTCGAGTCTTACAGGCAATCTTATCAAGTGGCATTAGATAAATTACAATCGAATTGGGATGCCGCCGATTTACAAGAAGCTAAACTATCTATTTTCCAGAGTGTTGATGCTCCATCTCATGTTGCCCTGCAAGGAGTGTCAGCCTTTATAGAAGGAATCACCGATGAAATGAGACAAGAAAGAAGAGAACATTTCTTATATATCGATAATGAAGATTTGAAAGACGTGACGGAAAAATATTTGATCAAAGGACAAAAAGAAATCGTCACTGTTATTGGAGATCAACTGCAACTTCAACTCCCAGAAGAATCTAAATGGAATATTAAAACTTATGGCCAATAAATAGACTTGTACATAGAATAATTTATATATTATTTATATATCAACATGAATGATCGTGAGCAGGAATATATACAAGAAACTTAGACTTTAAGCGATTCATAATGGTAGTGAAGTATCAACGATGAGATCTGTTAAAGTCTCTTTGAACTTGTTCAGGAACTCTTCTTTTCTTATCTTCAGTGAATAAACAATGTCTCTTGGCCACCGGATCATAAAGAATTAAGTTAAGCTTTCGGGTATGTCTTGGAATATTGAACCATTTCTCGTATCCAGTTTTAGCAGCTGATACAAGCTTGATCATGGTATGGGTACTCTTGGCCTTAGCCATCTTGTCTATAAAATTTTTATGTCGCTTCTGTTGTGCGAAATTCTAAACATTTTTCAACTTGATTTTTCAGACAACAATAAATCAACTTCACCGCTATTACCTCAGTTTTTCTGGACGCGCAATTGAAAAAATTGGAGAATTGAATACACGTCAGATCGTTATTGACCAGTTAAATTTATTATCAATATGAAAGTTCAAGGTGTGGCATTACTTTTTCTTACTTTGATTTCTTGTATCACGGCTTTAAATTTCGATATTTTGGCCTCGTCAAATCCGCAACCGGTTTGTATCAGAGACTTTGTTGCTGCAGAATCGTTAGTTGTTGTCAAGATCAAAACCAACGGTAGACCGGGAGATGGTCAACAATTGGATCTTGTAATTACTGATTCTCTCGGTAATGAACACCGCAAGAAGAAGGATATCGGACAAAGTCATATTGCCACTTTCACTAGCTTTCATAGTGCTGCCTTTGATATTTGTTTCACCAATACTTTGGGATCGAAACAAAGGTACACTCATTTATCAAGAGAAATTGAATTAGATGTTGAAGTTGGAGCTGCCGCCAGAGACTGGAATGCCATTCAAGCGGCTGAGCAATTGAAAACAAGTGAAGTGGAATTACGTAGAGTTGATGAAATGACTGCTGAGATTGTCAATGATTTGCAATACTTGAAAAAAAGAGAAGAAAGAATGAGAGATACTAATGAATCTACCAATTCAAGAGTCAAGAACTTCTCTTTCTTAATAATTGTTGCATTGATTGGATTAGGTGCTTGGCAAATTCAATATTTGAGACATTACTTCAAAGTCAAGCATATAATCTAGTTTAAAAACGTATTCCAAATATATAAAATAAAACTTTATCGTCAAATCTTTTCCTCTATATTGGATATGTACGCTATATTACAAACACACTTATATCACCATTGCGTCATATGAGGTCTTGTATTCCAGATTGCTCTTTCGTATTGTCTTATCAACCATGCTAGTTTCATTCCGGATATACTCAACCAAATTATTGGCCAGTCTTTTGGATCTGGGGTCTATACTCCCCCAGGCTATTATTGTCTTCATCATATAAAAACAAATCATCTTGGTAGTGTCATACCTTTTAATATCGTCCAGAGTATAATTCTCCATCTTTATTAGTATCGATTTAACAGATAACCTCGAAAATATTATAAGCCCTTTTAACGATAAATGATCGAGATCCATCTTTTGAAAGACAGTTAGAAGGTCTCCGATTAAGTCTATTTTCCAAATATTTTCAAGAATCAGAAAATAGCAACAGAGTGTGAATTCGACTGCTTCTTGTCGTTTAACTGATTTGACATCATCCGTATTCATAAAAGGTTTCATTGAACATGTTCTTACAAAGTATTCCAAGACACAACCTTCCAACTGAATCAACTGTGAGCCCAATATAGCGAAAAAATGACTAGGGGCTAGATGACTCTCCTCAACATCGTCCGGGGTAGATTTGCCTATCAAGTATTTATAACACAAGCATAAAATATCAAGTCGTAATGACATGGAATCTTTGATACCTTGGTTCAACATCGGATTTGGGCTACGGGGTGTATATTTCAGTATCAAATGGGTTTCTTTACTATAGCATGGTTTGGCTTTAACTGGTGAAACATTAGGATCAATCCCATAAAATACTACATCAATAACTTTATCAAACCAGTAGATAGGTTTGGCAGTCCGTTGTTCAAAGAGCCTGAGTAGCATCACATTTTGGACCGATAAGTGTCTATCTCTCAACCTCTTTAAAGACGGAGAACTTTGGGGCATTTCTTGAAAGCTTGAAAAAGCTAAATCTAGATCATATCCCACAAACTGAAATACTAGTTCCAAAAATGATTTGTAGTTGGAGTAAAGTTTATAGTAATAATCAGTGGATTCTACTGACAAAAACGCACAGTAGAGGGTCCATTCAAGTAGATTCCATACCGTATAATGAGAACCTGGAGAGGGTCTTAAAGCTTCAGTGATTAGTTCATCATCATATAATCTGAAATTATCCTTTGAATCAGGAACGGGACTTGAACGTGAAGATAGATCTGGTGATTCTAAAAGCTCAAGAACAGATCCCAAGTTACGAGTTGATTTGTCTTTTTTGTCGGCATCTCCTAAGTACCTCTCAAGATCAACATCTATTGGCCCAAGATCATTTGGATGATCATCTTGTGTTGGCAAGTCTTCACTTTCGGATTCTATTCCATACGATTCATCTTCAGTGTTGGATTTGAGTCTTTTTGGGGAATTTTCAAGCATCTGAAATATTGAATAGCTTTGTGTAATATTAGACAGAGCTCTTTTGCTTGCCTTTCTATCAGAAGTCAATCTTATATCAAGGTGGATTACAAACTCGGAAAATAATCTTTTGAACTGATCAAATAGTCTAGGTGGAGATACGGTGGTATTGGGGATCTGTTCCTGACTCGCCAGTGCTTGCTTCTGACCCTTCAGTTCTTGTTTCTGATCCGTCAGTTCTGCTTGGATTTCGAACTCTATCATTTCCATATATCGTTGAAATAGCCGTCTTGCCCTTGAGCTCAACGAGAATAAATTGGTGTAATCTCGTTGTATTTCCTTCTGGACCAAGTGACCAAAAATCTCCGATTCTCCTTCATCATTAGCGTAATTTATATCGGGGATTCTGGCAACTAATGTTAATAAGACACAAAGAATCTTGTGCGAGGGGATAACTGCAGGAGAACAGGTCAACTGGGTAACCAATAGATCTAGTTGGTGAACATCACAGAAGTTTGTATCCGATTCCTTTTCATAGTCGATAAGGGGGAAACATGCTTTCAAAATCTCTGATTCCTGAAACTCGGATGGTTTCATTAGTACGCGTAGGAATGAGATTGACACATGAGACGTCTGAGGTGGTGATGAGATGGTGATGAGATGGGTGTCAGTGTCAGTGTCAGTGTCATAAATCGTACATTCTATTTAAACAACTAGTCAAACTCTCCCATATTACCTAATATACATGCGAAATCCTTGATTGTTATAAACAACCCCTCTGTAGTTCGGGAGAAATCAAAGTTCAGAATTCTCCCCAGATTATCAGTTGAACAACAGCTGAGCATATCGATCAAAAGTCCATCGCCAAAAGATGTCCCGTCAAGATTCAATTGCCCTTTCAATTTTTGCAAATCGATTATAGTCAATTTATACTCAAGGGGACTAGTATCATTTGGCAGAACCGATTCTACCAACATGTTCCAAGTATCTTTGATAAAGGAATAGTTATCTCGATAGTATAACAACTTATTGGTATAACTGATTAGCTTGTCTACATCAATGATATCGATTATATTGTCGTCGGTGGTATAGTCGGAAGTGATGGTTAGACAACTAACCAATTGTATCACTATATCTGATTTGGGGGATCTGAGGGAAATTAGTTTCCCGTGTGCTTCATAGTAATATATTACAGCATCGAGTATATCTTGCGTAAAACATCTAGGTATCTTCAACTGTTTGAATAACTTTTTCAAATGCTTAAGACAAAGATCTTCGATTTCTTCGGTTAATATAGCGTATACTTGTAGAGTTTCTTCTTCGTATTGTGGTTGGACTGTGGTGAAATGTTTTGATACCCCGGTATTTTTCTTCTTAGCCATGGTTTAAAGATTTATTTTTCACTCAAATCCTATATATTTCTGTGAGAAGATAATGGATTACCCAGGTATAAAGTCGGATTTGGTGGAAGTCACTGATAAGTTGAATCAGCCGTTCAGAGTGTTTTATAAGAAGGATTCACAACAGCCCAGTGGTAGTTTTAAATTACGGGGGATTGGTTATTTTATAGGCCAAAATATAGAGAAATTTCAAGGGTCAAAACGGGTGGAGGTATTCACATCTTCTGGAGGTAATGCCGGGTTAGCCGCCGCTTATGCCAGTAAATATTACGGGGCTAAATGTACAGTTGTACTTCCCGAAACTGCTAAACCAGCAGTGGCTCAGGCTTTAAGAGATCTTGGTGCTGTGGTGTACGTCGAAGGAAGACATTGGGGAGAAGCAGATACCCATCTAACTCAGGTAATCATGGCTAATGTCCCAGATAATGTACAACCCATATATTGCCATCCGTTCGATAATCCTGTGGTTTGGGAAGGCCATAGTTCGATGATTGCCGAAATTGAATCCCAGCTTTCGCCCCAAGATTTACCCCATGTTAAAGGTGTGATTTGTAGTGTTGGAGGAGGAGGATTATTGTGTGGAGTAATTGAAGGATTAAAGAAATCCAAATTAAATGGGGTACCGGTATTAGCGGTTGAAACATATGGGGCTCCGACTTTGGCGGAGTCTATTAGGGCAAATAAAGTAATCCATCTCGAATCAGTCAACACAATTGCCAGTAGTTTAGCGGCTCCATATGTATGTGAACAAGCATTAGAATACTCAAGAAGCTACCCACTTAAACATAGATTGATTACCGATAATGAGTCGGCTCTTGCTTGTGTCAAGTACTATGATACATTTGGTGAAGTTGTTGAACCTGCTTGTGGCGCTTCTTTACTGGTGGTGGACGACTTGAAGGAGTTTGGTCAATTGTCAGAGGATGATGTAATTATTGTAGTGGTATGTGGGGGTTCAGTCAGTACCACAGCCGATATAGAACTGTATAGATTACTTAAATAGCCTTGGTTTCTCATCATACCGACATAAGTACATATAAAACTACATAATATATAGGACAGAATATGGATATATGGCACATTAACCCACCCTCACCATTCACACTCTGCTCTCTATATGCCCATATTTCATATGACAGATTCCGCACACAATCTTGCTACCACTATCATGAGTTCGACCTGGTTACTGTGGAAAAGTAAATCAAGTACTCCTGAAAATCCAGGTGTACCTCAGGAACAACCGACTGCTGGACAAGAGAGGGCTGTTCAACAAGGTTCTGCCAAAAATCATACCGAAAGAACCCAGTCTCCCGACCGAAAAAAGAGATCTATATCTATGCAATCTACAAACAGTAGCTGGTTACAGTGGAGACGATCCAAGGACCAGTATTTGAAAGATCACGAAGATGCAGTGGGGGATAATGATGTGGGCAAGGATGAGGTAATTGATAGGGAGAATGACGGAGAAAATGAAGATAATAATGAAGACAATGAAGATAATGAAGATAACGAAACCAATAATGATGAAATCGATGATCATGTTTCGGAAACACGGAAAAAGAGTGTTTCTTCGTGGTCATTCTGGAATACTAGACGAGCATCTGTCGAGTCAGGCGGCACAGGCGCTAATGGGACAGGAGCTGGTACTGGTTCTGGTTCTGGAGCTGAAGCTCCTAGTAACAATGGGGCCGGCGATGGTGAAGAAATCGAACTGAGAGAACGGGACTCTAAGCGTAAAAGAGACGCAAAGGATTCGAAAGACGGGAAGGATGGAAAGGACAGAGAGGAATTAAACGTCTCAAATACTATTCTCCCTTCGGCTTCTACCACTAGTCTTCAACGTGAAGATGAGAACCAACAAGATGATGCAGTATTATATAAACCACACGATGATGCTAAACAGTTCAACAAGATCAATACCCATAAAAATGAAAATCTAAGGGAGAATATCATTGTTCCAGATTGGGATTGTTGTTTACCTAATCAACATTCATTAATGTCAGGTAATGGGTTAACATCATCCATTTTTGGAAATTCTTCTACATCAAATCAGAGCACAAACAATACTAAAGTGGATCTTATGAATTGGAGAACTTTCTTAAGTCAACTTTCTACAAAACTTGGGTTCAGTTCTCAAACTTTGACTAGTGTGATGGATGATGATAAAGATGATCAGGAAGAATCACCAGAAAATTCAAGTGCTTCAAAGGATAAGATCGAAAAAGAGTTCAATTTACTCTATGAAAGAACTTACAAGCTTTTTGGCAGGAGTCTTGCCAAATTACAGGATAATAAAAAAGCATGTCTTCCAAGTTATAATAAATTCTATACCAAGTCTGAAGATGATTCGTATACTTATGATCAACAGACTCAAGCGGAAGACGATGAAAATGATCCAAACTCAATTTTCATCACCAATGACCCAATGGGTAACCTCTTAATCAATCAAAAAAATAGCAATAGGAATGGTAAATCCCAAATAAGAAATGCTGCGGTCGTTCGTCAAAAGGGACCCCCTTTAACTAAAATCAAAAAGATTTTGATTATCGGAGTCCATGGATTTTTCCCAACCAAAATGATTCGTCCACTTATAGGAGCACCAAAAGGTACTTCATTAAAATTTGCCAATGAAGCTGAAAGAGCTATGCTAAGATATTGTGTCGATAACAAATTGATCGACGAAAAGGATAGCAAACTGGTTAGTATTCAAAAAATTGCCTTAGAGAAAGAGGGGAAAATCTTTGACAGAGTGGAGTTTTTCACCGAAATCTTGATTAAATGGCAAGAGGAATTGAATGCCGCCGATTGTATATTTGTGGCCTCACATTCTCAAGGATGTGTTGTATCTATTATACTATTGGCGAAGTTAATCAGAATGGGGATCTTGAAAAATGCCGTCAGTAAAAGGATCGGGATTCTTGGTATGGCGGGTATTAATAATGGTCCATTCTATGGTGTTGATAAGTCATTCTTTATGAAAGCTTATTCAGCTATCGAACATGATTCTATGATGGAATTATTCGAATTGACTAAGTTCACCAGCCCCCAATCTTTGGTTTATAAAGAATCAATTCAAATCATCATTAACGCCAATGTTAAGCTTTGTTTCATTGGGTCTATAAATGATCAATTGGTTCCGTTATACTCGGCATTGGCATCTCATATTTATCATCCCAATATTTATCGAGCATGTTATATTGATCATTCGTCACAAACTCCAGTATTTATCCAAAAATTAGTCTCGTTATGTTGCCATTTACAAAACCTTGGATATTTCGATAATAACGTGTTGAAGGAACTCAGTTATGCATTGGCAGGTCCTTTAACTGGGGGAGGTCATTCCAAGTTATATAATGATGGTAAGGTCTATGATCTTGGTATCAAATTCTTGCTTGATACTGATGATGCAATTATCCCCCCCACAGATAAGGCTAGACCATCTATAACTGTGAACGAAGAATCATATCAAGCAACCCAAAATCACACTAAGCCGAAAGATGGGCTAGTGACTAGTGGTGTCGGATCTTATGGTTCATTACCAGTAGATGAAGAAGCTACTGAAATAATCAAACTACCAGTGTCAAACCAAGTGTATATCAAGGAGTTCAACATCAGTAAAATCGGCACAAATCCCTTCATTCTACCATGGTGTCTAAGAGGACTACTTTTTAACATTGAAAAGAATTGGCCAAACAACAATAAATTGATTAGTGTTGAAAAAGGAAATAAGGTGGGTAAAACTGGGTATGATGAAATCAATGAACTCTATGAATTGTTCGATAACTGGAAACCAGAAAGTAAAATATTAAAAGATTTGAAATTTAGATTAAATGGTCTTAGAGCTAGTAAACTATAATAATTAATTATCTCAAGTATAGCATTGAATTATGTACGTTAATATACATTTATCATACCATGGTAGTGTGAGGGGACACCCAAAATCTTGTAGGAAAATGAAAAATTCAGAAACTCAAAAACAAACGCTCTCCAAGTGTGGGATCATGCAAAATATGTCACAAACATTTGGTAATTCAGGTGAAATATCTTCTATTGACAACATCAACAACCATGGTGATACTCTGAATGATAAACCCCAATTTTCATTAAATCGGACGCCCCCAAATAAAGACGGGGACGTGTATTTAACTCCCGATTCTAAAGACTCTTTGAGTGAGAATGATGTTCACAACGATTGGAATAAACACGAGCTTAGACAGTTGAATTACCTTGTTTGTTATGACATGACACTTCCCACAATCCAGCAAAGGCTACCCGCCAGAAGTCTTGAATCGATATTGTCCAAGGCCAATATTATATCTAAATATCCCCGGTGGACACGCGGGGAAGTAATATATTTGGCTGGTTGTATCCAAGATGGTAATATGTATGATAAGGAACAGTTGCCGTTTAAAACTGGAGCCGAAATCACTAGTCAGTCTGAATATTTAGTTGGGCTACTCAAAAATATCGACGTGTATCTGTGGTCAAAACGTGATATTTCTACTTTATTGTACCAGATACTGTACGATCTTACCAGTCTGGGATTGTTCGAGGAATTGCCAGATATTTCTGTTGAAGAAATTAAGAATGTTGTTAATTTCAGTCCTCCTTGGTCGTTTATTGAACTTTATTATATAAGAGTATGCCAGCATTTTGGCACTGATATTAACAGTATATATGAAGAGTTGCCATTTCGTACCCCTCAAGAAATAGACTTGAAATTGTCTCAGACGGAACCATTAGTGCCTGAGGTTGATATGGATGTACTCGATTACGTCTCGTCTGTTAATAGAACTAGGGACTTTATCAGACTATATCTACCAGGAATCCCCACACGAGAGATTGTGTTTTTGTTCAAAAACTTATATCCCAAAATTACTCCAGAAGAGGAAGAAATAATTCAAACGGGTATGAAAGAGAATCACTCCATTGCTCATATCCAATCATTGATTCCATTCAGAAAATCAAACTTTGTTGAATCCTATATCAATGAACATTCTGGGAAGACATACAGGAGAACAAAATTCAGAAACCAGGTTGAAGAGCTCGTTTATATGTCCAATTGGTACAGCTCTAGTGGTTTTGGAGCGGGTTCAAGATCTCGTAGACGTCAAAGAAGGGAAGCTCAAGTTAACCCTGTACCCGAAATAGAACAAGAACCCGAGTCAAGATCGGAGAAGGGCCGTTCCGGTATCTCACTCGAGGAATTTATAGAACAAAGGAAACAAAGGATTGAAAGTGAACAACGAAAACAGATGAAAATCGAACAAAGGAGACAAGAAGCTATAAGGAGAGCAGAAGCAGCGGCAAGCAGACCAAGGGCTCCGAAGAAGGTTTCAAAAGTTAACCCTTTGAGACTTTTAGAACAGCTTACAACCGAATCGGCTTACTTTCAGTCGATTACAGGCAACAGACAATTGGTAAAAGATAACGAGAAGAGAAAACGTATAAAGAAGGCCTTCTTCGTTCCGCAATTTGAAGACCGAAAGTTACTTAAACGTATTTTGAAGAAGAAGGGTGATAGGAAAATGAAAGTCACAAAACCGAAAACACAACGAGTAAATGGCAAGAAAGCTTTAGAAGAAATGACCCCCGAGCCCACTTCGGCCGATAATGAAGAAGAAAGCGGTCTATCTAGTGAAGATTTTGAATTAGAAGAAGATGGCGAGCCAGAGGAAGTAAGTCCTTTTGATCCTTATGATATCAACGTGGATACCGTATTCGATTCTAAGGGTCGACAGTTGTTTGTCGATGAAATTTATGATCAAAATCCTTGTATTCCACAATTGACTTTTTTACCGGAAGATATTGAAATGGACATTTTGGAAGAGATGAAGCCCGATCTTTACATAACTGATGTGTTGTCCGCTAAAATCGTTTTAGATTTCCATCATAGATATGTAAATCTAGGTGATTCTTTTCCGCCATTGTTAATAACCAACTCGGAAGGAATTCAAATATTGAACCCTTCTAACAGAGTTAGATTAAGAACTTTATTATATCCAGAACATTCTGAGCTATTTGTCTTGGCGTCCCCCAAACAAAATGAATTGAATCCTATTTTTGAAATTCAAAAGTTCTTCCAGATCCATTATTCTTTGTACTTCTCCCATTCGGAAGTATTGAAGAATCTTATTTATAATGACTATTGCGAGGCGATCGAGACCTCTATTGACCGAAATGATTTCAAGCAATTTATGACGATTATCGATAAATGGAACACGCTAATGGTTTTGCTTTCACCATCCAATCAAGGTGAACTTCTCACTGTGGATGTAAATCCTGAAATCAGAGCTCATATTAAAGGTAGAAGCACATTTGTCTCTCCTCCAGACATTTTGAAGCTAGATTTTTTCTACTCTGAGGTTTGTAAACCCACAGAAAATTCACCAACTGTTGTTGAACCGATTAGGACATTCAACAAGAATATTCCGAACTTGCTACCAACTCCGGCCCCCCAAGAGACAGTATTATCTGCTTCATTCCAGGAATCACTTCCTTCACCTGTATCGCAGGAAAAAGATTCGGGTATACTTCCAAGGCCAACTGATACTACCGTACAAGTGGACTCTGAAAACACTGAGGAGATTGGCAATCCTTCTAAATCCAAGAATAGTCTGCCACCTTCTGGATCGAGTTTGCCTCGACTCTATGTTAAAAAACCAGCAAACTACGATCACCAATTCTTTGCACATTTAAAGAACAAAAGCTCAGTATCAAGATACTGTATGCAGCAACTATTAATCAGAGTTTATGCCAGGGTTGTTTCGACACGTTCAAGTCAACTTAGAAGGTACAAAGCCTTCACAGCTGAAGTTTATGGAGAACTTTTACCGTCCTTTGTTAGTGAAGTCTTAACAAAAGTTGAATTTGGGCCTCATCAAAAGTTTTACGATCTCGGTTCAGGTGTTGGAAATACTTCGTTCCAGGCAGCCCTTGAGTTCGGCGCTTATTTCAGTGGGGGTTGTGAGTTGATGGAACATGCATCAAGATTAACTGCTATCCAAGAACTTACTTTGAATAAGTACTTGAAAGTCTTTGGTATAAAACCATTAAATATGAGGTTTGCATTGGCCCAAAGTTTTGTTGATAACGAAAAAGTAAGAAATGATGTTCTCGATTGTGATGTATTGATTGTTAATAACTATTTGTTTGATATGAAACTCAATTTTGAAGTCGGCCGTCTATTATATGGACTTAGGCCAGGGAGCAAAATCATCAGTTTGAAGAATTTTATCACACCAAGATACAAATCAACTGGAGACGAGACGGTATTTGATTATCTAGAAGTGGAGAAACATGAGATGAGTGATTTTTTCTCTGTTAGTTGGACAGCTAACAAGGTCCCCTACTATATCTCTACTGTCACAGATAGCATCAGACCTCAATACCTCTGATCAATAGGATTAGACAAAAAAAATGTAAACAATGTCAAGACCATGAAAACTACTGTATGTACTCAAAATACTATGTAATATAATATATTATAATCTAATGTTACATTTCTATAATATCAATTTTTCTTCTTTTTAGAAGACTCGTTAGTTATTTCGTCCATTTCTCTTTTAATTCCACCAGTGCCTGCTGGTTCAATTGAGCCGGGCCTGGTACTACTATTAGAAGCACTTTTAGTTCCGTTGAGTTTAGCTTTCTTCTTGTTTGCTGCGTCAACCTCCCTTGAAAGTGCTAAAAGCAATGTACTGATTCTTCTACTGATCTCTTGAGTACTTCTTGATAACATGAACCAATCAAATTTGAAGAGACCACTCAAAGCTATCTCTTCTTTGACTTTATCAGCTAAATGATCACTGAAAATTCCATGCTTATATACACATGTTAAAATAAATCTGTCTTCAAGTTTAGAGTATACTCTCTTGGAATTATTTGGTGGATATGCAATATTAAGTTCAGATAATGGATCTTGTAAATCGATCATCTTACTTTGTAAGATTTCTTGTTGTCTTCGTAATTTCGCCGATTTCTTTTCACTGGACTCGATTTGGGCAATATACTTTTCATACCCATCGATTGTTCTGTAATCTTCCCAGAATTTCTTGGAGTATCTCTCAACTTCTTCCTTGGATTTATTACCAACAACTTTTGTGATACCATCATACGCAGTTCTCCCATGTTTGGCACAGCCATGTATGAAGTTGGTAAAATCTCTCCTACTCCAACTATAAAATGATTGAGATAGAAGCTCATCCTTGAGTTTGACCTCTTCCTCTGTAAGTGGAATCACGTTATCGACTCTTTCTTGTTCGACTTTGCGTTTTTCTTCTCGTGAGACATCACTTTTATATTCATCAGCCAAGAATTCTTCATCACTATCACCAAAATCGAAAGCCGAAAATCGATAACCAATCTCCTTTTTATATTGTAATTGTTCTCTTTCCAATAAGTCTTTCAAACCTTCGGGGAAAAATTGATGATCCTGAATATGATATTGTTTAGGGGCCCGTGCTTTGGGTTGAACACTGGATGATTTAGATGGGGCCGTTACTTTCAATACGTCCTTATAATAGTTATCGATAGAATATGTTTGCTCTTTTCTTTCTCTTTTACTAGGATTAATCCACGAGAAATTTACGCCCCCGGACTCCTTTTTGGCGAAGTTCTCACCATTCCATTCCCAAGTGGAGTTGTCAAAAGTAAAATTTTGAATATCGTCAAGACCTAATTTATCAAATTTCTGGTTTAACGTTTTAGTCTTTTCGGCACCCTTAGATAAAATGGCGTCAATATCATCGTCAAACATTTCACCCGATTCTTTTCCTGAGTCGAAAACACTTTGTGCACCGTGTTGAATCATTCCTAATAAATCATCTTTTGAGTTTCCAATTGAGGCAGCGGTATTTTGTCTACCTTGTTGAATTACCAATTGATCCAATCTCAATTTTTGAGCAGCTCTCTCCAAAACCTTTTCTTCGATGGCATTTTCTGTGACAAATCTATAGACTTTTACTTGTTTCTTTTGTCCAATTCTATGAGCTCTATCCATAGCTTGTAGATCTGCTTGGGGATTCCAATCAGAATCATATAAAATGACTATGTCGGCCGACGTTAAATTGATACCCAATCCACCAGCTCTTGTGGTTAGCAAAAAAAGAAATTTATCCAGATCTGGAGCATTATAATCATCAATAGCTTCTATTCTGTCTTCATGGGATGTAGATCCGTCGATTCTGCAATATTCGTAATCTCTTAAAAAACAATAATCTTCCAAGATGTCCAAAACTCTAGACATCTGGGAGAAAATTAAAACTCTAGATCCTTCCTTTTGAAATTTTTTCAACATCTTATCTAAAATAATCATTTTACCTGCATTGTAACATAAATGCTCATCGGTGGTGAAGGGAGGACCTGGTTCTGCCCCATCGAAAAGATAAGGATGATTACAACATTTCCTAAGTTGCATGACAATATTCAAAAGACGCGTCTTACCTTCCCTTTTACCAACTGCACCATTGACTGCATCAATGTCTTTCTCGAGTAGTTGTTTATACCACTTCCGTTGCATTTCAGTCATACCAATATATACATTAGTTTCAATTTTGGGTAAAAGGGATTTCTCAACGTCAGCTTTAACTCTTCTTAGTAAGAAAGGACTCAAAAGTTGATGTAGTTGTTGTACCACTTTATCTTGATCTTGTTCCTCATTCTGTTTTCCGCCTTGATTTTCAAACCAGTCGTCGAAGACTTCGGCATCTCCAAATACATCAGGTAACAAGAAATTTAATAAAGCCCATAACTCATGCAAATTATTCTGCAAAGGGGTACCGGTGATTAAAAGACGGTTTCTGGAATAAAATAATCTTATGATTTGTGATAACGAACTTTGTTCATTCTTGATACGATGTGCTTCATCGACAATGATATACTCCCATCTGAATTTCTTTAATTGAGATTTCTCTCGTATTACCATTTCGAACGATGTCACTAAAACATCGAATTTCGCCTTTAACAATTGATTTTGAATAATATCGGTCCGCTCTTCCTTATTTCCTTGTAATACGACAACATTCACATCCGGGGTCCATTTGGCAAATTCCCGTCTCCAGTTATCTAAGGTAGATTTTGGAACAATGATAATAAAAGGACCATCAATGTGTCTTATATATCTTAAATACCCCAAGAACGAAATAGTTTGGAGGGTTTTCCCCAATCCCATTTCATCGGCTAGTATACCACTCAAACGGTTTTCATATAAAGATATTAGCCAATTTAAACCTTGGATTTGATACTCCCGTAATTTCCCTTCATTAATATAGGCAGGGCTCTCCACCAAGACGGTCTTTTCCTGGCCAGCATCGCCTACATGCTTTTCTTCCTCTAACAATTCAGCATCTTCTTCCTTTTCAGTTTTCCGTCTTTTCTTGTTTTTTTTAGGATCCTTAACCTGGATGGAATGTTCAGTATCAAGTTGCCTTATAACCTTTTTGAAATGGGGGTCCTTTGACGCGTTCAAATCGATGAAATATCTGAACAACGGAGTCAAACCAAGTAGATGTTTGAATCTAACAGTAGAGTCATCAACGTCTTTCCGTTTAGCAATTGCAGGGTCCTCATTCAAAAGAAATCTATCTTTACGTTGTTGGGTTGATTCATCTCGAAAATCTATCAGTGCTCCATTAGACCCATTAATAGAGTTGGATCTGGCATGACTTTTGTGGTTTTTTGACCTAGTCATGGTTTAATTATAAAAATTTGAAAAAAAGGTGCAACGAAAAAAAGGTGGTTTTATATTTTTGCCTCGCTTGGAATATATCCGATTTGCAGCTATGGGATTAAGTAATCAATGGGATAGATATCGGAGATAGGTAGATTGATGATCTCGTGATATATAAAGTTGATAAAATATGACGGGGTTTTTTTTTGTGAAAAAAATTGCAAATAACCGGTGGTATGAAAAAAAAAAATTATTAGGGGGAGAGTTGGATATTTTCCAGGCTAGTTATTAGCATTGTGTTGATCTTTCTCATTTCTTTTTTTATCTGTAGGTGCGGGTAACCAACCTTATTGCATAGACGTGATTAACAAGCGTACCTCCTGCGGGTTGCGAGAAAAATAAAAAATATCTCTTACCCAATATTACCAGAGTTTAACCATGCAATTATAAAATCATCAATAATCACTCGATTTGATTGGTTCAATTTCGGTTTATTTTCTACACAAGACAATTGTCATCTACTAATGACCAATCTATATAACTTCTATTATTATTTTCTAACCATTCGTTACATTTTTTAAAGCATTGAGCCGTGAAAAATCCTTTTGCGGCTGAAAATGGTGATGGGTGGAACGTCTTGATCACGTAAAATTTATCTGATTTGTGTAATGTGGGGAAGCCGTTTATGAGACTCTGTGCTGGCATTCCCCATGCCATGACAACAAACCCGTCATGTTTTGAATGATAATCAATGGCTATATTCATTACTTGTTGAGTGAATGTTTCCCATCCACGTTTGGAATGACTGTTAGCTTTATGTGCCTCTACTGTTAAACAAGTGTTTAGAAGAAGTACTCCTCTTTTCGCCCATTTACTTAAGTTTCCTCCTCCTCCCTTACTCGAATCGGGGATTTTGAATTTGGGATAATCATTTGTTACGGCTTTATAGATATTTTTCAATGAAGGAGGGGGCTTTGTTGGCTCCAACACCGAAAATGCCAAGCCATGAGCTTGATTGAAATTATGATAAGGATCTTGTCCTACTACGAGGCACTTCAATTCGGGTAATGGTGTATAATGGGACCAGGAATATATCTGATTGGGGGGTGGAAACACAGACTTGGATTTTTGTTGGGCTATGACGAAGCTTTTCAAGTTTAAGAAGTACGGCTTCGTAAGTTCTTTGTGAAGAAATGTTAGCCAAGTTATATGGAGATACTTAATTTCAAGATCAAGTAACTCTCGTTGTTCCACGGTAAGCAGATTTATCCATTCCTGTTTGTTGAAATTGTACTTTGCTGGAAAATCGGAGTAGTCCGGGGCTTTTGTGGAGCTGTCGGAGCTGTTGGGACTGTTGGAACTGGTATTATTACATTCCGCCCCCTTCAAAGAGTCTTCTGATCTAGATTTTTCGATGTCCAAGTATTCCTGTTTGGCTGTTACATCTTTTTGTGGAGGGCTTTTTTTTTGGGTGGATTTGAAGAAATCAGTTATTTTGGTCTTTTTGACGGACCCGTCAACTTCACCGGAAGATCTCTTGCCATTTGCTCCTTCTACTGCAACTTTTTTAACTTCAAGCATATGCACAGACATACGCGTATATTCTCTCGTGTCGCTCAAACGGTACTCGCTACTATTACCCTACTCACGCTACCATTACCCTACTCACTCTACCGTACACTCTCTATACTCTATATCTATTAAAACAACTTGGTAAAAGCATAAGGGTAATCAGAATCCTTTCGTAACACTATACTTGTGAGAGTACTACATAAAAGGTAAAGCACCATGACGTTGGCCACAACAAGAACCAGACGTTTACCAGTACTAAAAGTGCTACTTTCATAATTACCCACCTTAATTAAACTAATAAAACATAATGCCAATGACAAATATAATACACTCATGATAACCACTTCGACCCCAAACTGGTAATGTTGACCGCCTGAGATGTATATCAATCCCTGTTCATTGGCGGTGATAAAAGGGACTCTCAGCATTCGGCTGAATTGAAGTCCCGTGACAAAAACCACAATTGCAACCATTGATAAAATCCAATATGCCACTTTTTTACCCAATTTTGTGATCACTGTAGGGCCCCTTCTTTTGAACAACATGATTGATGCAAACGTAATTATAAAGTACAAGAGAAAGTTATTCACCGGGTTAGCATCTCTGATCAAAATCGACTTTTGTATCGTTTGAGATATGAATTTAGCCATCTCAAGCGCTTGAGTACTAACGTCGCCAATTGGAAGATGGAATATGAAATGGCCATCTTTCAAGAGACTCAAGGAATCCATCAGTACTTCTGTACTTGGAGGCACAAGCCATATTTGAGGAATCGTTTGTAATTGAATGGCATTGGCAAGGTTTGTATTTGGTTGATGAATCATATCAATTTCGACAAAAAACAAATGATGAGATGCTGCATAATCGTGGAACCAGGATTTGGCCACAAGATCAACCACTTTGCCTAATGGCATACAAGCTTTACATTTGTGTTGAGGAGATGTCGATGTTATTGATACAAGCGTATAATAATCTCTAATGCCGGTGAAAAGATCCAAATCTCCGTCGGTAATTCGTATGGTGAAAGAGTCGGAATTTTCTGATATTTGGGTAAGCTTCAAGGCTTCGGGACTAGCGATCGCAACGGCTATAGATATCCATGAAACAAGGGATATAATCGATGTAATGGAAGCCCACATGGTGAACAATGAGAATCGTTTCTAAAAAAATGAGAAGAGACAACAAAATAGTGCTAGCCAGCCAAATTGACAGCGGAAAAAGAAGCGTGGAAATCTGAACGGCACCGAAATGTGACAGGAATCCGAAACCAAACACCCTCTTGATATACAGGAGTCATATCTATCATCGTCTATTATGTAAATCTAATGATCTATACTCTATTACTCTATATGATTATGAGTGAACTCATCTCTTTCATCACGATTGATGATTAAAAACCCTACTGTCACTATAGCAGCTCCCGAGATATACATCCAATTCAAGTTGAATCCCTTAATGACCCAATCACCAACCATGGCCAACGGTATTGTCAATGATAAGCCCACGGTCACCGTTAATGGACTGGTTAATATAACGGCTTTACACCAACAAAAGTCACTGATCAAAGTAATCACCATATTAATAAGAACCGGTCTCCAAACCACCGAAGTTTGGGGGAGTTGAAATGGTTCAATGCCTGTGAAATGAAGTATAATTATCATTGGCCATAAAAAGATCAAACAAAAAACTCCCACAAACCCAAAGAACAAATGAGTATTCAACTCTCTTTCCAATGTCAGGTTCTTAATAACGGTCTTTACTTTCAACAAAATCGTGTATACCCCGTAAATTAATGCCCCCAATAATGCCAACATATTCCCACAAAACACCAATAAATTTGAAGTTGATGGATTCGAATACGACGTATCATCTTTGGTCACAATCACTACCCCTGTAAAACATAGTATAACCCCATAAATCTTGTTCCTGTTGATCTTCTCGATCGAATAAACGTATCCTACCATCAATGTGAAAAATGACGAGGTGGATGATAATATAGTTTGAGATGCCACTGAAGTATAAGATAAGGAAAAGTTAGTAACCAAGTTTGCCGAAAACCATAAAGCACAGAACTGTAATGAAAGTACTACAGTCTCATAGATCCCCACCACCAAATCAGGTTGTATTTCAACATTTTCAGTGGCTTCTGTATCACTATCTCCCGACCCATAAGTAACAGTTTCGATATCGGTCAATCGCGTGGGTGGTTGTCTATAATCCCGTTTAAGTACATGAATGAACTCCTTAACACTCCCCCCTTCAAACCAGAAATAAGGTAGCAAGTAGAAGCAAAACGATACAGTATTAATGTACGTTATAAAGAACGGTTTCCGGTAAACATCATCTTCAAATAAATCACTCACTAAAAATGAAGACAGGACCCAGAATACCACAACTGCTGAAAGGTTCAATAGCCCTATCATCCATCTTTGCTTAGCCGAGAGCTCCGATTCTTTCCGGAATAGAGTCCAGGAAGAAATGGCCTTATATACTTTATGGCCCAAATTACCCGTCATGCTAGCCAATTATTCGAATTATCAAGTGCCGTATATCAGGTGAAAAATTGCACCAAATCAGTCGACCGGTTGAGGCACGAGTTTTTCCCGGGTGCATTCTGATAAGAAAATCAATCGCGGTTATCCCCTTTCGAGTCCTGGGTGTCCCATTTGGGAATGAGTATTTATATTTACTTGAAATTTTTCATTGAGACCCTTACCAGATGTCGGCTGATAATTCCACCTCTCTCGATGACGATGACACTCTTTCGGTGGCTGTTCATGAGTATACTCCCTTGAACTCTTACCGAAGACAATCTTTTTTAGAGGCTCCTCATGGCTCTTTCAAAGGCCCTAATTCATTGCATAATTTCGCTAGTTCCTTCACCAGAGCCCAATCTTATGCTGCATCAAAATTGGATAGTGATATACATAAAAAAAGATCTTTTTTCTTCCAAAATGATGCTATAACTGGTGGCTCGGCATCTGATCCTGATCCATTATTAGACCCCGAATTGATGGCTCCCTCGTCAAGAGGTGAAAGATTAAGTACCGTTATTCACGATATGAATTTGGCGAGAAATATCTTTAGTTATGATTCAACCATGTCTCCCAATAACGATGTATTTTATCAAGATGATATCATTAATGCCTTGAATAATGGATCCAAATCAAGAACCAATTCTCTTAATGCTACTGGTGCTATACCAATTCCTCAAAGAAGAGTCATTCCTGCTCCATCATTTTCAAGCATCAGAAGTTCTTTATCTATGGCTACAACTGCATCTCACGTTAATTTAAAAAAAGTGGAAGATAAAGATGGGCATATGATCACTGTATTGGCAGGACAATCGACGGCTCCTCAAACTATTTTCAATTCTATCAACGTTCTTATTGGTGTTGGGTTATTAGCATTACCTGTTGGGTTTTTGAAGGCTGGTTGGGTTTTGGGACTTCCAGTCTTATTTGCATGTGGTATGGCGACTTATTGGACAGCTACTTTACTTTCTAAGGCAATGGATACCGATAGGACTTTGATGACATATGCCGATTTAGGTTATGCGTCTTATGGTTCAACTGCCAAACTTTTAATTTCCCTTATTTTTTCAATTGATTTACTTGGGGCTGGGGTTTCTTTGATTGTCTTGTTTAGTGATTCTCTTTATGCATTACTTGGAGATGATGATATGTGGACCAAGACGAACTTTAAAATCTTGAGTTTCCTTGTATTGACTCCTTTCACATTTATGCCATTACCTATATTATCAATTTTTTCATTACTCGGAATCATGTCAACTATTTCCATTACTATTTTAGTTCTCATTTGTGGATTGCTTAAACAATCATCTCCTGGATCTTTAATGGAAGTTATGCCCACCAATTTATGGCCAAAGTCTTATAGCGATATGTTGTTGGCTATTGGGATTTTAATGGCTCCATTCGGAGGTCACGCTATCTTTCCAAATTTAAAGACTGATATGAGACATCCATATAAATTTGGTAAAACTTTAAAAGTCACCTATTCCATTACATTATTGACTGATTTCTCAATGGGAGTTTTGGGGTTTTTAATGTTTGGATTTTATTGTAGAGATGAAGTTACCAATAATCTTTTAATCACTCCCGGATATCCTGCATTTATTTATCCATTAATATCGGGTTTAATCTGTTTAGTACCAATTGCTAAAACCCCCTTAAATGCCAAACCAATCATCGCCACTTTGGATGCTTTATTGCACACTAATACAGCTTCAACTAATTGGTTATCAAATATGTTTAAAAGTTTGGGTAAATTCATTATTCGAGTTGGAGTTAATGCCGTATTTGTAATCTTGGCCATTCTCTTCCCAGAATTTGACAAGATTATTGGAATGCTCGGTGCCTCTATTTGCTTCTTAGTGTGCATTATCTTACCATGTTTATTCTACTTGAAATTATGTGGTAATCAAATCAAGGCATTGGAAAGAGTCTTGGTTATCATTGCTCTAATTGTTTCCATATTTTTGGCACTAATTGCTACATGGGCTGTATTAAATTACTAATTTCTAATCTATTAACACAGAGGTATATTTTAATATAGATTATTATATAAACCCCCCTCTTACCCCACTGTACATATCATATACATGTCAGCCGTACCTCACCGCTTAGTCTCAGCCAGTATCACACAAAATTATAATATTCACACTCACTACTCACGACCCCAACGACCACTCACCATAAAACTTCTACTTGTCTAAGTATGTTGGTAGTGTCGACTATACGAAGGGCCCTTTCTTTATTTATATTACTATCGGTATCTTATGGTGCCAAACCTACCACGACTTCCGATGTCCCAGCTCCTACACCTTCCACTATCATTGACATTTTATCAGCAGACGTTCAATTTTCATATTTCCTTCAGATCCTACAACGATACGAGCTTGTTCCCTTGATAAACTCGTTGCAAAATGTTACTCTATTGGCCCCTGTGAATCTGGCATTTGCCGGGCGCTTAGAGCATGTGACAAAGGATGAATTGAAACGGTATATTATTGATCAAAGATTTAGAGTTGGCTACATGCTGACCGATTCAGCGGTGTTTGATACCTTGTACAGGCCTAATAATAAATCATATCCTGTGCTTGTGTCGCCAAATTTTGCGTCTTTGGAGTTCGAAATAGACCATACTGCTTCTATAGTGGAAGCTGATATCTATGCTAAACACCAATACTCATTTATACAAGCCATAGATCAACAACTACCCTTGAAACTGGGTCTTTGTGAAGTTCTTCTCGATGAAGACATTACCGTTTTGAACGGTAAGAATATCTCTTTTATCAAGGGCTTGTTCCTGCTGCTTTTCAACACTAATTATATGATCGATGGGGTTGATAAATATAAGAGCATACCCAGATCGTGTGACACTTTTCTCGAGCTGGTGGGTACTATATTTGTCCCTTCTGATGATATTGTACAACAATCGATGACTAATATGACTATCCGTTATTACTCTTCGTTATACCATGTCTTTCTGAGTGATAGGTTCAGTACTACCGATGAAGCTATAATTGAAATCAAATATGATATCACCAAACTTCTTAAAAGTTTATTGATTCCCCTGAAGATTGTTCCAGCTAACGTCACGACAAACCCGTACCTGAGTATTGATGAACTGACTAAGTATATGATTGCCCATGATCTGGATACCTTAGTGGTTAATGATCATCTCAGGGCTCTGCCTAATGCCTCAAGTTTGACATTTGGTGACGGGGTAATGCACATTTTCGATATAGATGTTAACACGGCCAACTTTTTCGATATAACGAATAGTCCTGTAGCGTCAATGATCCCAAGAAAGGCTCTTTTCGCCTTGCATTATTCTGATCTCGTCAAGGAATTGAAATTCCGCTCATTAGATGATTTAATCGATGGGACCACTGATAATCAAACTTTATTGGTCAGTTTGGATCAACGAGATGATGTTATGGATGAATCAGATTTCTCGATAAAATCTTTCTCTAATAAGGATAAATTAAAGTACCAGTTCCTTAATCAACCAATCAATGTCACCAAGGAGATTGACAATTCCAACCAGAAAACTTATTATGGTCTTCTTGAAAGCAATATGTGTTCGAAGTCTAAATTGGGTGGTTGTTATAAGTTAAAGATGTCGAGTTTTGAAAATGAGCGAACCAACTCTATCAAAACTATCATTAACGATGATCAACAAGTTATTTCTGGCCCATTTGAAATAGGAAATAACTCATTTGCATATATAGTTGACGAAGACATAGATACCCCACAATCTTTCAAACATACTTTATCAGACTTGTTATCTAATGGTAACCTTCCCGGTCATTATGAACATATTTATATCGATCAAGCTGAATGTTTAAAGACATTGCAATATTTGAAAAATTTTGATCTATTGAGTTTCCCTGATAATAGAAGAGGATATACGGCGTTTCTCCCGTGTGGAATGACTATCGTGGATGACGATGAGACTGAATTAAGAGAAAGGGGTGCTACCTGGAAGAGTTTAGGGTTGGTGTTGAATTATCTTGAACAGCACCCGAAAGTTTTCAAAAGTATCTTAAAGGGAATATTTGTTGAGGATAGTATATATTCGGATTTTGGGCTAAATGGTGGACTGACAAATATAACTACTAGTACCATGAAAGGTGATACGTTGGATATTTCAAGTGAATATTTTGATGGCTCCTATGATCACATTTTCAATGTAAACCATACCCAATTTCATTTACCTTTGAATTCTGATTTATTGTTTAATCAAGGAGTTGTTCATATTGTCAATAAGCTTTTACTTCCTAGTTCCTTTGAAGTTTCTTTCCTTGATTTGATTAAGTCTACTGAAAAGGACAAGACCATAAATTCATTTATTTACTTGATTGAACAATTTCCAAAATTATTTGAAGCATTGGGTTTTGACGGCAATCGAAAACTGGATTTCTCATTATTTGTTCCTACTCAAGATTCTATAAAAACATATAATATCACTTCTGGTACGCCTAAATTATTTGAATTTCTTGAATCACATTTAATCCCCAATACTGAACTACCAAAGATATTCAGCTGCATGTTTGAAGAAAGTAATAATCAAACTCTCAATTCTGATACACTCATCCAATCAAACTATAGTAAGTTGGGATACTCCTGTAAAAAGAGCTCAAAGGGAAAGCTAGTAATGGATATCAATGATGGAACAGGGTCTAAAACAGGACATAAAATCCGGATTTTAAGTCATGGTTGTTCATCAATCCACAAACATGACGGTTCAACATCATGTGTTTTCCTTATTGATAGACCAATTGACATGAAATGGATTGATTTTAACGATGGATTCCTCCACCTTCATCTTGGATTTATTAGTGTGGGAATCGGTGTTATATTAGGCTTGATGTTTTTCTGTGTACTCATCTTTGTTATCATGTTTTGTCTAAGTAGAAAAACCAATGATCCACCAAGAAACCCATTCACACCCTATGAAGATTCAAGATATATGGGGCTCGGTATCGATGATGAACCTACCCAACAATTTGACGGGGGCTATGAAACTGATGACGACATGTTTAATGAACACGATTTCCTTTTACCCCATTCATCTCAGAAGGTGCTACCCAAAGCCGGCTCGGTTGGCAGCCCTGATTACCAATCAATAGGTACTACGGCCAAACCGTTGAAGATCAAGGGTAATAATGGGGCTTTGAACAGGAGTAGGAATCTCCCCGATGTATAGATTATCCCACAATGGCCATTTTCAGAGAATCTCATCTTTTATATAATTTCTTAATAAATATTCAACATGACTCAAAGATGATTCAAAGATGATTCAAAGATGATTCAAATTGAGATTGAGAAATCTTCGAACATGCTTATTAAAAAAGAGGGATATTCTGGATCGAGAGTCAAAGATAAATTGAAAGACCAAATAGATGCAGATATTATAGAAAATACCACAATCATAGATCAGGAATCAGATGATATTTCCTTGCATTCTGAAGACGAAATAAATCGGGCTTTAGAATCGGATCTTAGAGCTGCAAGTCTCCCCCAATCATTCGAACCCCAACAACTATATTCAACTTCCGAAGTCCACATTCCCCAAACAATTACTATACAAAATTCCAGTAGGTCAGAAATTGATTATGACTTGATAGAACGGAGTGAAGAAGTTGACTCTAGATCTGTATACGTGGGAAATGTAGATTATGCTGTTAGTCCATTTGAACTTCAACAATTATTCTCCTCGGTAGGGGAAGTTAATAGAGTTACTATTTTGACCAATAAGGTCACCGGTTTACCGAAGGGATCTGCATATATCGAGTTCTCCCTGTCAAGCTCTTGCCAATCAGCTCTAAATTCAATGGCCGGTATATACCTTAATAAAAGAAAATTAAGAGTTGAACCTAAACGAACAAATATCCCTGGAGTCACATCCAACGGTAGATGTTTATTCTGTGGTAGGGGCGATGATGTTCCATCAAGAATGGACCCGAGAATTATACTTGGTAGAGCTAAAGCTCAGGTAATTGGGAAAAATATAAGGGGACTTGGGTTAAGAAATAAGCGTAGTATTTTTAATAGAGGGAAGGAAAGATTCAACGGGAAATCACATAGATCATAGAATTATATATTAAATATTTTTGTTAGACTCTTTGACTAATTTAGATACACTGTGAACATTATCTTTTGCTAATCCATCTATAACGCCATCAATATCTTCTTTTTTCATTTTTTGTTCGAATTTATGTTTCGCTTCGATTCTATCAATTTCAATTTCCAATCCAATAATGGCTTTCTGTAATAATTTATAGTACTTTTCAGGAGTTTCATCGACAGTCCAAGGCACATCCCTTTTAGATTCTTCCTGGTTAGTCAAAAGCTCATGTTGAGCTCGAATAAATTGATAATCGTCTATTAAGACGGATTTCCCATAGCAATGAACGGCTGCAAAATCCCAAGTTGGAACCACTTTATGGGTTTCTTGTTTGGTTTTATAATAGCTTGGTGTAATATAGGAGTCCGGGGATTGGAAAACTACCAAAACATTTGTATTGTTTTCCAAAAATGGAATTTGATGATTCACCTTAGCCAAATGAGCTTGTAATATCCGTTTCCCATCCTTCTCAATTAAATTAAATGGTACATGGTTCGCAATAATGCCTGATTCACTAGATGTAATTATAACCGCTAAAGGATTTTCTTCAATTACTTGTTTCTGATATTGCCAGTCAGTTGTGTTATATTTAGTAGGGATATACATATATAGAATAATTTACGAAACAAAGTTATCCCCTTACCTATTTATTACGATTAGGCAAAATGCGATTGGCTTTCCGGAAAGCACCTTCGAGGGTAGACTTTCTTAATGCAGTAATTTGCGACAGCGATAAGAGTCATAATTTTTATTTAGAGCCAGGATCAATTACAGACAGGATCAACAATGCCAATAGTCCAGGTATAAGATCCTAACACCAACATCAATAAAATGAAACTGATGCCTATCGAAGTTCCGGCGTACACATAGACGTGATTGGGAGAAAGCGTGAATAGTTCAGCTACAAACGTACTAACAGTAGTCAAAGCCCCACAAAAGCCATCTTCCAATCCCAATAGTACCTGACAACTCAAAAATCTTGAAACCAAATTCGTAGATCTACTTTTTCCTCTTGATAAAAGGGTAAATACTCCAATGAGTAGCGTGCCAGTTACATTGGCTAGAAGCGTGCCCCTTGGGAAAGTCTTTTGATTAAACTCGCCTAAGTGGTACCGAGATATGGCCCCAAAAGGAGCAAATAACCCCATAAACATCCACAGTCTCCAGGAAGAAAGAACTGCCAAGAGGACAATGATCACGATATACATAAGTACCGCCAACACGGCACCTAACGTATCGAGAATCTGATTATATTTGGTGACAAATGAACTTTTAAAAGCAGAATGTTTCCCGATGTGATACCCCAATATCGATACACCAAACTCGATTAAAATGACTGATAAGAATTGCATCACTCCATAGCCAGCATTAGGGTAATTATAGGTTATGCCGATTGAAACATTGGAGGCTTTATTAAACAGTTCCAAAATGACACTCGAAAAGGAGGATAACGAGCCACAAAATCCGGTGGTAAGTCCAATGATAAACGGCGTTTTATTGAATTTACATAGTAGACCTAGCACTAAACATGCCGCAAAATTGGCCCAAAGAGCATTATAGGGAACAGACCCATCGTATGTAGTCAATAAACCTATTCCTTTTCTGGCAAAACATCCCCATATTGATCCTTGAGCTATATTCAAATGAGTGAGAATATCTTGTTTCATAAATAGCTAAAGGACATAAGTTGATGTATGTTTATAAAATGTGTCAATGCGTAAATTGTTCTGCAAAATTCGCTAATTTTATTTTTGATGCGAGAAGATATTGAGAGAATAACGAGAATGTTTGAAAGATGTGATTGAACTAATATGGTAGATTTCGTGCAAAACATTATTTGACCTATAGCATTCTATACACCATATACTAGATAATTTGCAGAGTACGATATATGCTATGTACTGTATAATATATTATATACTACGTGCTGTATAACATATACTACGTAAAGTATATATCATATTTGGGGATCTATAATCTCACAACTATCTGCTTGGTTCTGCCGCACGGATTGTTTCTCCAAATCTGGAAGTTGGATCAATCTCGATAACCTCCAGATATTTTAAGTGCGGTTTACGATAATTTTTCAATAATGCTGAAAGTATTTGTAACTGGGGCCAGTGGATTCATTGCCCAAAACATTGTTGAAGCTTTGATTTCTGCAGGGTACCAAGTAGTAGGCACTGTCAGAAGTCATGCAAAAGGTGACAAATTAAGCAAATTCTTCGGTGATAATTTCACCTATGAGATCGTTGAAGATATGATAAAAGAGGGTGCTTTTGATGAAGCCTTGAAAAATAACAATGATGTTAAATACTTATTGCATACAGCTTCTCCTTTCTTCTATGAAACAGATGACCCTGAAAAAGATTTGGTTATTCCCGCCATCAAAGGAACTGAAAATATCTTGAAATCTATAAAAGTATATGGTCCTCAAGTTGAAAAGGTCGTTATCACCTCTTCTGATGCTGCTATTTATTCTTCTGTTGATGAACAGAACCCTGAGCTTTCTTTTGATGAATCAAGTTGGAATAATATCACTTATGAAGAGGCCATTAAGGATCCAATTGCTGCTTACTATGGGGCTAAGTCTTTTGCCGAAAAATTGGCTTGGAAATTCATGGAAACTGATAATCCAAGTTTTAAACTCATTGCTGTTAATCCGGTTTACGTTTTTGGTCCCCAAGTCGATATCAACGATGCTAAGGGGAAATTGAACACTTCGAACGAATTGATTGCAGATGTATTGAAATTGAAAGATGATAAATTCGATGTAGATATGGGAGGGTTTGTCGATGTCAGAGATGTCGCTAAGGTCCACGTTTTGGCTCTTGAAAATAAAAACGCTATCGGCAAAAGATTGTATTGTACCGGTGGTAAGTTTACTACTCAAATGATTTTGGATATTGTTAATGATAAATTTCCTGATTTGAACTTACCAAAAGGTAATCCAGGCGCTGGTCCAACTCAACTTAAGAAATTGGCTGCTACTAGTAATGAAAAGACCAAAAAGCTCTTAGGGTTTCAATTTACTGGTTTAGAGAAGGTTATTCAAGACACTGTTGATCAAATCTTGAAAGCTAAATTATAAACAATAAATATATTATAAATAGATAAACAAATAAATAGATTTACCAACCAAAAGATTCTGTATGTAAAAATATCTCATCAACATCTGTCTTATCACTGTAAAGATCTTTGTTAAAAATGAGAGGTTGAAGATTGGAAATTCCCGTACTGACTTCAAATTTCATTCTATTACTTCCCGAAGAGCAAACAAAATTTCTTCTTCCTAATACATTAACATATGACCTTATTATGGATGGAACGTTTGGATGCTGGAAAAGAACTTGAAAGCCAGTATCTTTACTTTCAACCGATTTTTCTACATCGAATTCTTTGACACCTACAACATCATTTTCTTTGGTGCTTTCAATTGGTTTGACAGCACTTACGTTTTGACCATGACTGACATATACAGTGATGAACACTGATTCACATTCGGCCGCTCTGTTGAGTTCGGTACGACACCAGTCAATGTCTTCATAATACCTTACAATCCATGTGAAATGTACCTCTTTAGTAACTGAGTTTTTACCTGTTTGGATTCTCTCGGCCAAGTCAATCAAGAATGGAAGTACCGCCGTTATACCAGTACCAGTAGCCACAAGAAATGTCTTATCGAAACTGTTATGGTCTCTGGAACTACCACCATAAGGACCATCAATATATACATCTTCCGTCGAATGTTGTTCAAGCTTTTGGTAAAGAGTCTGGGTCAAGCCTCTCTTCGGAAGAATGATAAATTTCAATTCGTCTTCGTTTTTCTTGGGCAAATTGCATACAGAGAAAGGGTGATTGTCTAAAATCCTAGATTTGAATCTGAGATAAACGTGTTGACCAGGTTTCCAAGTAATGCCTCTATTTCTAACGGTTACTTGGTAAGCATTTGAACCAGGTAATTTATATAAAGAAGCAGGTGTCGGTCTAAGAAATAATGCATTAGGTTTAAAGCAAGTTTTAACAACTAACCGATAAACAACCTGGGTCATCCAAAAAGCCAAAGCACTCCACATATAATTTTCAGTTTCAAGTAATCCAAAGCAATGCCATCCTAAAGTAGCAAAATAGGCCATACCAAGAATCCAATGGACATGCCAAAAGCTTTCATAAAACCAATTTCTTATTTTGGCCTTAGCTAAAACACACATTAAAAACAATATAACCAATGGGGGAATACCATTTCTAGTAGTGATATCAGTTTCAAAATAATATCTTAATCTAGCGAGACCTCCTTCTGCCAAAGGCTGATGAATGAAAGGAATAGTATGAACCAAAGATAATACCAAGGCAGCCACCCCGACATATTGATGAATATAATTCAACTTTTCATAGGAAATACCCGTTACGAGAGTGATGAAATTAGCTTTACCAGCCAAGATATAGACAAAAGGAGTCAATGCGGCAGCCATTATCCCAGCTCTGACGGCCAAAGGAGGAGATCCAAAACCTCTACAGGCTCTTATCCAAAAATGGGGGACAAAACAGTAAAGACATAAGTATAACGTCGAAACAGCAAGAAACAAACTAGAACCTATAGATGGAGGTAATGAAGTAAAGTATGATAACTTGGCAGGAATTTGTTTATAACTTAAAAATCGACCATAACTGGTTGAAATATCAATAAACTGGGTCAACCCATTTCTGCTTCCTTTATTTGTCGAATATCGATAATCTACAAATCGATAGTAAACATGTTTGATAAATGCCACTATTATGCAGGCACAGCCAAAATATATAGTATAGTAACCATAAACGGTTTGACTTTCCCAGGAAATAGCGTCCTGCAGGGCCATATGTAAATCCATAAAAGCGTCCGATTCAGCATCCTTGATACAGTCAAGACCCTTATAGGTAACGGTCATTATATATCTCTATGAATTTAGTTTTTAGAGATTATATACGATTTTCCACTTGTTATATAAGTATTTTTTGCGACCATTTTGTCTTCCCGATTTGGAAGTCGAATTTGCTCACTGCAGGAACATCTAAATGAGTCTACCAAAATAGCTCATAAACTGCTCGTGCCGTAGATCTAGTATATGAGCTGTTTTGAACGACAAATCGGGGTGGTCTACACAAGTGGGGTGAATTTGCGGTTCCAATTGCTTCTTCAGGATTCTTTCCCGAATCTAACCTTACAATACCCAGTCTCTGCCTTGTTTGAGTTTTGCAGCCATCTAAGATAAGATCTGGGGTTAGATTTGTCCATTTAACCAAAACACCAAATCCTTCTGCACCACCAGTGTGACCAGGTTCAAATGGGTAACCCAAAACATTTATATTCATATTTAGTCAATTCACATTACATAATACTGAAGCATGTTATCGCCATAAATGGTTACGAAAAATTGCTCTTCTCTAAACTATAAATTATCCCCGAAGCCATCCACCAGGAGTGGTTGGATGGGACATGCCTGCAGATTCCGTATCAAGCTTTAAGGCACTTCCAACAAATTTTTTACCCTCTGAAATTTCGCCGTACCAAGTGTAAACATCTGGGTTGACCGAGACCAAAAGATTGAAAATTTCATTGGCTTTGGTGATAACTTTTGGAGGATTTTTACACCAAAGACCATGTTGGATCATGGCTTTCAAATCGGTCTTGGAATCGGCTATATATTCTGTCATGCAGCAATGACAATGATTCTTAACGATGATATGAAGAATCGCATAAAACGAGTATTTAAAGTTCCCTAAATCCCCTATATCAATCGATTGAGCAATCATTGAAATTAGCTCTAAATAATCATGACATTTACATCTCTTAGAAATCTCTATGAGCACCGCTTGAACTTGAAGTTGGGTTTTAAACTTTAAGGAATCAATACTACGAATGCCAATTTTTAAGTTACATAATATTCTGAAAATTGTACTTCTAGATTGACAATTGATAGCTTGATCTTGTTGCAGTGAAGTATAGTTCCAATTACTCCAAGAATATGATAATATCACTTTAACCATCATTTCCTTGAGATAGGTACTGGTAATTTGGTTCATGATATCAAAAATTATACCAGTGTCAGTAATGAATTCAATCAATTCGTTAAATTGATACAAGAAAAACACATCATTTTGGGGATCCATACACAAAGTGATCAATTGGAAAAGAAAAATTGATTTACTGAAATTATCCAAGAAAGCATTGCTCACCAACTCTTTTCTAATTTCTGTTATAAGTTTAGAAGTTGCAAATACACTTCCCGGGGTAATAATAGGAAAATTCCCACCAAAATCAAATACCTCGGAAAGCTTAATTACTTTTGGATTGGAGCTATCATGATTATATTTATCTTTTAAAACTTTATCAATGTTGTGAAGCTCTTTGTAACTATATTGAAGCTTATTAATTTTGGCGATTTTCGAATCATCTTTGAGGTAAGCAGAAGCCTCTAAAGGTTCTGCAGTATTAATTTCTTCATAGATGACTTCGATTCTCTTGTAATCTTCTAATTCCTGGCTCAATCCCGAAATGTCATTAATTTCTTCTGTTGAATTTTTGGTTTGCAAATCGTTTGTGGTAGCTTCAGTAATACTATTATTCAAATTTGTGTTTACTAATCCGTCCATTTCAAGAGGATCTCTATTAAATGACCCAAGCTCTTCCAAATCAAGACCGTTATTATTTCCAAGTGGCCTGGAACTACCACTACCACTAGCACCACCACTGCTCCATTCGACATTATTTGGTAATTCTTGTTCAGTGACTTTATTTTCTCTATACGATAAGCAATACTGACGAATACCGAATATCATGGCACCTCCCGAAACGTATACAAAACACGCTCCCAAATATATGTATACTGTATTGGCCATTAACTCAGCTTGTGCCGAATCTTTATCTGCAGCCATTGTTGTAGAAATAATTTGCAGCCACAAACAGTATTTTGCAGCTATTTTGCCGCGACCAATCTAAAGCTTAACAATCAGCTTACGAAAAAAAACCAATCAAAAAAAAATAAAAAATAAAAAAAAAACGACTTGAAAAATCATCCCACCATCTTTTCATTGATTTAATAATTATGTCTATGATATTCAAAACGGGGATTTACTTCACCGGCAACACGTTGTTTCGGGGGCTTAAGACTAGTCAGATCTTGAAGCTGCAGAAGACTTTTTTTTCTGCCAACCTGAAATTCACCAGAAATATATCTACAACTTTATTCAAACGTTCCGCATCAGCTGTTAGTTCAAGAATTGCTAGCTCTGCAACCAAAGTAGGGGCGAAAACTGGGAAAATGTATCCTCCGATATCGAACAGGGGGGTATCATATTGGTTATTTGGAACTTCCACTTTAGTGTTTGGTATTGTAGTTTTGGGTGGGTTAACTAGATTGACTGAATCGGGTTTATCAATCACTGAATGGAAACCAATCACCGGTACTATCCCTCCATTGAACGAAGCAGAATGGGAAGCGGAGTTTACCAAATACCAGGATTCTCCTGAGTTCAAACAACTAAATTCCCATATAACATTGGAAGAATTCAAATTTATTTTCTTTATGGAATGGAGTCATAGACTTGTGGGAAGAGGTATTGGAATGTTTTTTATATTGCCGGCAATTTTCTTTTGGTCAACTAAAAGAATTTCTCCTCATATGAGAGGGAAATTGATAGGATTGACTGCATTATTGGGATTACAGGGAGCCATTGGATGGTGGATGGTTAAATCTGGATTAAATGAACAAGAGTTACTTGAAAGGAATTCAAAACCAACCGTGTCTCAGTATAGATTGACCACCCATTTATCGGCAGCATTTCTTATGTATTTGGGGGTTCTTTGGTCAGCTTTTGAAATCTTGAATGAAAATAAATTATTAAGTAAAGCCAAGGTAGATCCAGAATATGTTTCGACCATGATCTCTAAATTGAACAGCCCGGCTTTAAATAGATTTAGATTTATGGGATGGGCATTATTGGCCTTGACTTTCATCACGGCTATGTCAGGAGGGATGGTTGCTGGGCTAGATGCTGGTTTGATCTATAACACTTTCCCTCATATGGGAGATGATTATGTTCCTAGTTATAATGAATTAATGTCTTCTACTTTTGCTAGGAAACTTGATGCATCCGATTTATGGTGGAGAAATTTATTTGAAAACCCAACTACTGTTCAATTGGTGCATAGAATTATGGCCACCACCACGTTCTTTTCTGTTTATGCTGCCCACATGTATTCTTTGAAATTCAAGCATCTTATTCCTAGACCAGCGTTCAGAGCTTTGGGTCAAATGATGGGTCTCGTAACTTTACAAGCTACTTTGGGTATCACCACTTTAATTTATCTTGTCCCAATTCCCTTGGCTGCTATGCATCAAGCTGGTGCTTTGGCTCTATTAACCGGTTGTCTTGCTTTCTGTGCTAAACTTAAAGTTGTAAGACCCCAAGCTGTTAAAGAGATCTCAAAATACTTGAAGTCTAAGCTATAATCCAGCCTCTCATGTAAATATTGTATTTAGAGTATACCTATCTTGTAAATAATTTAAGGGTTAAACGAACTATTCTGCTCTTATTAGTGTGTATTAATTATATGCTATTACCAAATTCGTTTGGATGACATTTCGTATCTCAGGACCTTGCCCAAGCCTTCATCATAACTGGTCTCGAATTTACGTTGGAATTCATCATTACGTTTTTCCTCTGGGGTAGGTGGGACTGGTTCACCATCGTCGTATAGGTATTCTCTGGTTATGGGGTTTATAGCTGACACCTCGGTATTGGGCAAACCTGGTAAGAAGCTCAAACTTATAGGAGTAGAAGGAGATCTTGGTGAAGTTGGGGAAGAAGGTTGATTTAAATCGGCGAAGATACCATCTGCTTTATCGATGGCGTGGGATTTTTCACGTTCCGGGGTATCCATTATGGCCAGATCTACCATTGTCGGATGAACTACTGCCAGGTCATCAACTTCACTGATATCGACTAATTCTGAATGTTCAATGCCAATTTTAGATTCATGAGTTGATTGAATCTTTGTGGCAGTTTTTAAAAGAGTTATTCCCAAGGCCAATCTTAGTAACAATAAAACAATGAATGAAACAGAAACAAGTATTATACTTGAGATGAATGAATAAAATTTCGAAGATGTCTCCACAGTAAATAAAGTAACAAAATTTCCAATGGACATTCTAAGATAACATACTGTCGTGGCCAATAAAGGTAATCCGATTCTTTTGGTTAGAACGGTATAATCAGAAAGCTCATAATGGGAATCAGGTTTAGCTGAGGAAGATTTGAATACATCCAAATAATCCATGGCCAAGATGTATATGAAATTGGAATAAATTCTTGGTTTTAATCGATTGAATTTGGAAATATAACAATGCTTCAACCAATCGACAATAATTTCACTACCCATCACAACAATACTTGGACCGAATAAAGCACCGAACCATGTGTTCCAAGTTTGCCAACTATTGGGAATAAATCCTTGGCCAATACTATTTAATTGTAAGATGTTTCTCACGGTTATCATGAATAACATCAAAGATAATTGGAATCTCTCCACCAAATCTGCCATTGTAAGTTGAAATAATCCTTCTCTATCGAACTTTTTGAATACTGACCCCCTTAATTCCGAAAATTGATTGGAAAATAACAACGTGAGCAAGACATTTGAATAAGAATTAGCCGCCACATTTAACGACACAGTTTGATATAATAATACATAGGCATGCAATGACAAATAGGACACTGATGCCATGAAAAAGATAAGTAAGGCAAGGTTATTATGATGATTTTTGGTACCGATCAAATCATATAATATCCCCAAAATGCTTTGTCCAATTGATGAACATAATTTATCTGCCACTTCCAACACCCCAAACATGACATAGATTTTGATCTGTGCTTGACCTCTAACATCATGGTAAATCTTAGAAATATCAATTGGGGGGAATGACAAGATAATCAATGACAATACAACTAACAGAACCGTTACAATATCACGTTTCACGGGAGAAAACCGGTTAGAAACGACATCCCAATTCACCGATCTGGTACCGACACAAGAATGTACCACCATAAAACATATAACAAGAATCCTAATGGGCACCAACGTGAATAATGTAAGAAAAGCATTGGCACAAATCATTAAACCTAATCCCATGAATTTCTCAAGAACGAAAGGGATGGTGATCATATCAATAACCAGTTTGAAAGCCGGATTATCCAGGATATCGACCGGCTCCTCGTCATCATGTTTCTTATGTGGGGTAAATAGATTAAGCTCCAACATCAATAACGTATACAAAGAGGTAAATTGTTTGGTAGCTCTCCCGGAATTTCTAGACCCATCATTAGAGAGGAAATGAATAAATGAACCGGTGGTGGAAGATCGAGATCTTTGACGACTAGTTCTGGAAGCTGACCTTGATCTGTTTCTACTTTGTGAATTTCGGGAATGCCTTCGACTCTCTACCGACGAATCAATATTAGTGCCACTTGAAAAGGACCAGGACATATCAATATTGATTCCTGAGATTGGTTGTGGCACATAGCATCGATATTATCGTGGGAGGTTTTTTTGTCTGTCACACTACATTTCCCGACCATTTGACCATTTCTGAATCTACTTAATTTACTTGAACCACCAGAGATATATATTTTTTAGACCATTGACATGGAGTTGCTTACCCTATCACAATTTCTTCCCGTGTTGACTCCATTTGCTAACAGGGAATTATTAACCCCTATTGAAGCTTCCAAATTGCTTTTGATTATTACTGAGTTACTTATTGATCATAATGTCGATACCGAATTATTGAAGTTTTTGTGTCGGTTTCTAACCCAGGAGTCTTATGACGATATTGTGGAGGAAAGAAATATCGAACATCAATGTGGCTATATTGTATGTAATAATACTCCTAAACAACAGGTTAGAAGATTATCTTCAAATAGTAATGGGACTACTAGTACTGGGGGACTTGATAGTCAGACCAAGTTTCAAATTTATAATAGAAAACCGTCGATCATCTTACCTAATACGTTCTTATCGCAATATTGTTGTAAGGATCATTATCAGGCTTCTTTGTTTTATCGAAACCAGCTTTCAACCGAAGCAGTATTTGCTAGGAAAAATATCGTATTGGTCCCACCATTTTCCCAGAATTCACCCCCGTCATGGTTTGAAAATGGTATAACATGTCTTGAAGAAGTGCTTTCAATGCATAGACAATTGAAGAATCAAGGAAAATCATTACTGGAAGTGGTGAGAATGATGAATGGATTATCGGTGGAAGACGATGATGTTAAGAAAGATACTTCAGATTTGATTAAATTGATCGAAGATTTCGAGATTATTGAAAGAGAAGATCCTTATATCGGAGGTGATGATGATGATCTGGCGATCCTTGATGAACCTGAGGTACCTAGTCTTTAGGACTTGACGTTCAATTACTATATAGAGGCATAACATGCATTAACGATTGATGACATTTGTATCAAGTATACGCAAACTATATACAGATTCTAGAACTTAAACTTTTTTTCGAACTTCATTCCAATTTTGTACGGTTCGACTTGACATTGTTCCATATAATCACTTAGTCTCTTTCCCAACCCTCTTCTTTCATTTAAACATATCCCTTCTCGGGAATGTTTCACCATCTCATCCTGTTTCACAAGATGCCGGTCGTTTGCAGCTATCTTTATTGATTTACTTACAAGATCGGAATGGGGCGAAACGTTTTCCTTATTTAAAATATTTGTTAACTTGTTTAAACGTTCAACTCTTAGGTTATACTTATTATTCATCAAATCCTGAAATTTTTCTCGTTGTTTCAAGAGAGACTTATTATAATTTGAATCATACTTCTTTTGATAGTGCAATGTGTTTGCCTTTAAATATTCAGTGGTGATATTCAAATCGGTCATCCATGATTCGATATATGATTGTTTGGTCTTCTTGGGGGCATTTCCAACACTCCCTTTACTATCAGTACCTTGAATCTTGGCTTTGTCTATTTCATATTCCCATAATGCTTCCAGTACATGTAAGTCTTTGTGGTGTTCAAATGGGAACATACGAGAATTCTTGGGTAGTCTTCTATACCAATTAAGATCAAAACTCCCGTCACGTCCTATTTTTTCCTTTGTATCTTGGCTATCTGTATCAGATTGCCACATAGACAATAACAACTGTTCTTGGACCAGCTTCTTAATATCCATGGCTAATTCTCTCATGGCCGTAAGTCTTGGAAATGGCACTTCAAGGTAATTCATAGTTATTGATCCAGAAGATGTCAGACGAATCTTCACCTGGTAAGGACCCCTTTCATTGACTTCCCAGTCAAGCTTCTTGATTCTATGATGGTAATTGATTTTGTATTCTAGCTCTGGTACAATAATTGACTCTATTAATTTCTTGTTATAACTTTGAGCCATAGCTTTATAAGAGGTTGACTTGTAAATTTTAGATTCCAAATTCACATCTTCGGATGCTTCCACCGTGGTATAAGGTAATTTATGTGGGACTGCCAACTTATGGTTCATTTGTAGATGTTTAAGGTACCTCCTTATCACTTTATCCCGATTCTCTCTACTCAATTCAAGCTCATCTTGAAGTCTATGTTCTCTTTCGTCATTGGTCAATTGGCTGTATTTCTTTATAGGAAATGCAAATTTCTTAACACTGGCATCGGGGATTTTCCCATCAAACTCTTTGATGCCCGCTTGTTTATAAGCCTCAGAAATCCTCTGGTTCTCTTTGAACTCATCGCTTCTAAACTGTACGACAAACAGTAAAATATCAATCAAATTATCCTGTTTTTCGAGACTTTCAAGAAACTGTATCCCTTTTGTATACCTTTCTTCGAAATTCTCTGAGCTAGGGGGTTTTTTGAATTCCTGCCGGAGATTGTATAATATTTCATGGTGTAGTAGGTCCAAATATTGCGTAGGATGTTGGGTTGCAGCCACTAATTCCTGCCGAATTTCGGGAGAAGAAGCCCTAATATTATCTGGAACTGATAGTCTCGGAATACATCTTGAATTTCGTATTAGTTCCCGGTACAACGATCGTACTGCCGATGCGTGGTGCAAATGATGTACTATCTTCTCCATGGCATCAATATTTTACGCGCAGGACTAACGATAATACTATCTACAATATGGTAAGTGATATTAATAGTAGCACCACATCACCAATTAAATACTAACAATAGGCACCCAAACTTGCAGACAAACGAGCCAAAATAACTGTTTTGAAATTCAAAAGAGGCAAAATTACATACATGATTCCAATTGATTTGACATTAAAAACTGGGAAATCGGTGAAAAATTTCAAAGCCAGTGTTGTATCTATGATAAACCAATCAGGAGGTTTGGTGGGGGAAGAAGCCTGGAATGAAGAGGACATCGAGATTCCCAAATCCGATCTTATTGATGACGATGACGTTGAATCCGATATAAAGGATGCGGTTATGGAAGACTCGATGCCCCAATCCAAGACACTCACTGAACAAGATATTAAATTGGCAGTACCAAGAGACAAGACTAATGCTTATAGTAACGACTGGATAGAATTGAATGATGATTTTTTGGGAGATTATGTATTCAGTGATTATGATATTCTTGCATTTGCCTTGGTGGATGAAGATTTCAATATAATAGAAGCCGCTTTTGAAGAGTAGTTGGTGAACGATAAACTAGGATATTTTTAAAGACTATGCAATTTTATATGAAATAATGTAAATAATTAATACAAGGGAGAAGTTAAAAGACAATAAACACCTACAGATGATCAAAATTTCCTGGTTCCACTGACCTTTCTAACGCCTCCATTCGATACCACTCGTACTGGTGAAGTACCATCACCATATCTTTGAGGAATTATTCCAGAACCATTTGTTCTGGAAGGGGACCTTTTACCAGATTTAACCAAAGGAGATGAATGAACCAGACTTTGATTTTGAGGAGATGACGAAAATCCACTAATATTTCTTGGTTTGGAACCAATATTGGCATCTCTTGCTAATTGAGTATAGTATTGTTGATTGGCAGAAATAGATCTTAGAGCATCTCTATTTGGTGAACTTTTGATTTCTTTGCTAACTTCCGTGCTTGTAATTTCAATATCTGATTTACTAGGACTTTGGATATCTTGCATATGGTCAGTTGGATGTTCAACGAATTCTTCATCATCGGAATTATTAAATATTTCAACCACTCCGGAACTTTCTTCTCCTGCCTTTCTTGGTTGACCAGGAGATTCTTGAGGTACAGCCGTTTGAATTTTAGCGGCCAAGGCGCCACTGATTTTCCTTCTTCTAATAGGTGTTTGGAAAGATGAATCTATATGACTTACAGAAGAGTTTAAATTTTGTTGATTTTGTAATTTCCTTTGTTTGGCCTCTTGTTTCATTCTTGCTTTGAATTCATCGTATGGTACTAATGGGAATAAACCACCAATAAAACTATCGGGTCTGTTATCCAAGCACATAGTATGTCTCCAGTCTCTAAAATCATTTTGATGTAAATAGATCCAATGTTGTTGAGGTCCGACCATCATACCTGGACGTACCATTCTCATATAACCAATACATTCATTAGCGGTAAATCCGTGGGTATAAATTAAATGCGCACCAATCAAACAACCAGTTCTACCTAAACCAGCTTTACAATGAACAGCAATTTTACCACCTCTGTTAATAACACATTCGGCGGCTCCAATAAATTTTTGAACATATTCCAAAGTTGGACAAGTACCATCATCAAAAATCATATCAATATGTTGAATCCCTCTTTTAGTGAATTCATTTGCATCATAAAGATGAGAATTTAGCCTAACGACTAATTGAACGTCATTCTTTAAGAAATACCCCAATACTTTTTTAAAAGGTTCATTCAAAGAACTTGACTTCCTGTGGTTTTGCTGTGGAGATGCGAAAGCAATAAAATCTTTTGAAATTACATTAAAATCACCTTGATCAACTCTTTCATATTGTTCATATTCTTCCAAATTAAATGAGGTCAAATCAATCATACCTCTTTCTTTGGCTCTCCACATACCATATACGACATCCTGAATAGTAATTTCAAAATCAGCTGATGAATAACCTGCGTCTCTAAACCCTTGGAAAGGAGGATCAATCTGACAAATTGGTTGAAGTACTTGATGAGGTGACCATGATTGAATCAATACCATATAACAACATAATAAACATGCAGCATTGGACCTTTCCTTTGGACCAGTCGTACTGTAAAACACAATGGCCTTCCCTTGATTTTCTTCTTCGTTTAAAATATTATGTAAAATAACAGCAAATCTATAAAGACTACCAATGTTCAAAGGGCCAAAATCCAAATGGAACGGATTGTATGGCAAAGCCTCTTCCACCGTAAAGTATACAAGTTGGTTTGTATCCTGTGGTGTATAATCATAGGCCCCGAGATAGATCCGGTCTAAATGTTAGTAAGAACCTGAAACCAACGGGAAATGGCAGTTTGTACATACTTTTCAAAAATTCGATTAATGGGATATTCAATTTACTCTTCGGCATAGTGGAGTTTTTGCTGTATATTGGGTGGGGCTCTGGATAATTTGTGTGTTGATGTCGATGTTGATTATACAAAAGATATAAATTTAAAGTGCATCAATGCATCTGTTTTGGTTTTATAGTTTGAGTCGCATTCATCTTGTTATTGTAATGGGCAGGCCACACCCAATCGATAGGGTTACCGAAATAGGCAGGAGCTGAGGCCGCACTGAAATAGTCAGACGAGGTGAAATGTATTCTGTTCACTTGCACAATGGTATGTAATATGTGCTTATTATCGATGAAAGTATCGATATAGCTATCTTCTACTAACTCCAGTCAACCAACCTTTACTCCTTCAGCTCTGATACCATTTCAGGACTCCAAAAATTCCGGTTTTCCAGTGCCAGACAAGCCGGTATCCAAGCTATAATATGTATGTAACTGATCCACTCATGACCAACCGTTACTAACGATAGATATAATTGACAAATCCACATACGAAGTCAAAAGAGAAGACGATGATGAAATTTTCACTAGCTTGGAAGATTTGTCGGAAGAATTACCTCCAAACTCCCCTCGATTCATTCTTTTATCTTATCCATATAAAACTGAAGATGGTAGATCGGTGTCTCCCTTAATTATGTTATATTGGAAACCGGCTACTTGTGGACAACAGAGTAAAATGTTGTATGCCGGCGCATTAGAGTTGTTTAGAAGTAAGGCGGGTGTGTCCAAGCTTATCCAATTAGAAGAAGAGGAAGATCTTGGCCTGATAGAATCCGAACTTAAATAGATAATATATGTCGGAGTTGCGATTTTTGCTGTTTTTAATTGCTGCAAAATTGTGCGAGGGTAATTGCATGGGTAGTTGCATGGGTATTATGTATGGGTATTATGCATGGGTATTGGTAATTAGCTTTGATATGTGTCATATATTCGTATGATTTGATAATCTATAAATGCTAATACTGAACTTGATACTGTACTTCATGCGGCTTAATGTCGATATTCCCCAGTCTTCTATTTGTATCTTAGGAGAAACTCCTACAGATCTTCAAACATTGGTAAACCTTGACTAGTTACCTACCACCAAGACGATCCTCTCACTATCTATATACCCAATAGTCTATGTCACTTTGTCTTTCGTGGTGTAGAATGCTGATCTGAACCTTCCGGCTCCAGTCCCTCGTTTACTCACCTCTCACTCAATGCGTACTCCCCGTACCGATGCCCTCTGGCCAAAAAGCAAAAGTCGTGCACCCCCAATACTCAAACCATAAGTGGAAAAAATTTTCAGTGAAAAATTTCTTTCCACATCTCCATTAATTAATAAAACAGACTATTCAAAATGGCTCGTATGCACTCATCTGTATGTTCACTTGTTTAATCATTGAATATTACAGTTGGCTGTCTCTTGCAAATGGTTTCCTTCTGATAACTAGTGAATATGATTAATCAGGATTGTATCGGTAAAGGATAATTCTACGACGATATCTTAACAAGGGTTTAATAACATCAAAGTTATTTGTTCTGCTCTTGTTATTTGATAATCGCTAGATATCCTTAATATATGCTGTGCAATACCACTTTTTATCCATGTGAAAGCATGGAATGGGATGAGTTACAGACCGTGAAAAATTTTCACCACAGATGGTTTTAACGTCTATGGCTGAAAAAACTTTCATCGACACTGGCGAATGGTGATACATCACGAGTGTGAACTGTCTAACAGTAACCAGCCCATTCCGTAAGCGATGGTTGACTGTAGTTATTATTGTTAACTTTATACTAACAAATCTTTAGGGTAAGGGTATTTCCTCTTCTGCCACTCCATACTCTAGATCTATCCCATCTTGGTTCAAATTAACCACTGACGATGTTGTTGAACAAATCATCAAGTACGCCAGAAAGGGTATGACTCCATCTCAAATTGGTGTTATCTTAAGAGATAGTCATGGTGTTACTTCTTCTAAGGTTATTACTGGTAACAAGATTTTAAGAATCTTGAAATCTAACGGTTTAGGTCCAGAAATTCCAGAAGATTTATACTACTTGATTAGAAAAGCTGTTTCTGTCAGAAAACATTTAGAAAGAAACAGAAAAGATAAGGACTCCAAATTTAGATTAATTTTAATCGAATCTAGAATCCACAGATTAGCTAGATACTACAGAACCGTTGCTGTCTTACCTCCAAACTGGAAATACGAATCTGCTACTGCTTCTGCTTTAGTTAACTAGATTATTTATATAATTTTAATCGAAGTTGTATATTTCTAATACATTGTAATATAGTAGTTCCTCTCGTGTGTGGTGTACAGCTTGGATGGCTGTATGCAGGTCATTTACCTCTGGAGTTTTCAGCCTTAATAATGTCGATCAATTTCCATCAAAACAACTGTGATATGTGCCAGATTCGACAAGTACAGTCTCCCAACCCATCTATTCAATACCCTTTTATTCCAGTCGTTTTACCATCCTCCCACCATCAATTATACTAAATACCATTGGGGGGCCTATATGCACACCAACATCTACAAAAATAAATCCACCTCAAATAATTGTTATCGCATATGGGAGCCAGATTATCACTACAAGCACCATCAGCTCCAACAGTAGCTATCTCGTCATATATTGGCGCCCTCGAGAATATCCAATATGTGGAGACAATCAACAATAGTCGGTTTCTCAAGACAATCAAGGCAATTGATCTTATTTCTGGAGATGCCATAATTATCAAGATTCTCATCAAGGCCAATAGCGTGAATTTCAATATTGATTTACAACAGTATACCGAGTTGATGGTCAAAGAGGCATCTTTACTTGCTCAATTCAACTGCCATTTACCAACCACCAAATTCATTGAAACTGACAGAGCCGGCTATCTAATACGACAGTTGGTCAAGACCAATTTATATGATAGGCTTTCAATCCGGCCCTTTTTAGAGCCAATTGAAAAGAAATTCATTGTGTTTCAATTATTGAAAATCATCGATAACTTACATAATCATCTAGATATTCGGCATGGGGATTTGAAATTGGAGAATATTATGGTATCAAGCTCCAATTGGATTATCTTATCGGACTTTGCCAGTTATCTGAAACCAGTGTATATTCCTGAAGATAACCCGAATCAGTTTTCTTTTTATTTTGATACTTCCGATAGACGGGTGTGTAACCTTGCGCCTGAAAGGTTTTATAATTCTAAGACGGGGTTGCATAAGCTCCAGAATTTCGATGATCACGATAAATTTACTGGTAAGAATCACGTCACCAAGGAAATGGATTTGTTTAGTTTGGGTTGTGTGATTGGAGAACTTTACCTTGATGGTGAGCCGCTTTTTACATTATCGGGATTATTCAAGTATATGAAAGGTGATCATACCCCAGACTTATCATCTATTGCTGATCCTTACATTAGAGATATAGTTTCTAATTTAATTCTGTTCGACCCCCAGGAAAGAATGTCAAGCTTGCAGATTCTCGATCAGTATATGGATACTTTCTTGCCCAAGTCATTCTACTCTTTTTTGTATGATTTTTTAACTACTTTGAATGATAATCTGAAATTTGTGGCGGATGAGGGTGATAAGTATACCACATCGAGTGACTTAAGAATCGATTATATATATTCTAATTTCGACAAATTGGTCAAGAACCTTGAATTTGAATATGCAGATCTGGATGGTGAATCTCCCACCTTTTTGAATCTCCCAGGATTACCAAAGAACTATAAGATTAGAAGGAGCCACAATTTCCAACATATGAATGATCTGGAACAATCTTCTTTGATTATACTTAATTTGATTTTTTCTTTGGTCAATACAATAAAGCAACCAGTTTCGAAGATAAAAGCTTGTGAACTTATTCTTGCCCTAAGTGAACGTGTTAATGATTCTTGTAAACTCGATAGAAGTTTACCTTACTTATGCAAGATCATTGATGACTTTATTGATAGGTCAACAATAAGAAGATATGACCAGCCGACAATGAGTGAACAGTTGGAAGACCCGGTTAAAGTTGACCCGTATCCTGCGAAGGTTGTTGTTGTTGCATTGGATGCTATTGTAGCTTTACTAGATTCATGCTCGTACCTTTCACCATTGAATATATCTGTCATCCCAGAATATGTGTTACCAAAATTAACTAAGATCCTCAATTTATCTGATAATTATATGGAGAATGAATTGGTCAAAATTAAATTGGCAGCATCAATTCCATACGTTTCCCAGATTGGACAAAGATTTTGGGCCATATCAAAGGCTTTTAAAAATGCTTCTGCTGTTTCAAGTGATCTGGAACAGAATCAAGTGTCGATTCCCAAAGATAATATTATATTGGCGTTTGAAAACGTTGCTGTCTTATTATTAACTGATCCTAATGCCAAAGTCAGAGCCGCATTGGTTCAGAATATCGAACCATTATGTCGATTCTTTGGAGTTGATAAAACAAATGATATTATATTACCCCATTTAATCACCTATTTGAATGATTCTGATACAGAGTTGAAGTTGATGTTTTTAAATTCAATTTTATTCTTGGGTCGATATGTAGGCGTATTATCTTTTGAACAATACCTTTTGCCTTTGTTAGTCCAGACACTTAGCGATTCAGAACAATTGGTTGTGTTACAGATATTAAGGATTTTTGTGGATTTTGTATCTCTGAGATTAATTAATCCTGCTTCAGAGTTCAATGCATTGAATATTTATAAGGAATTATTGAGTAATACCAGCTACTTATTATTACACCCAAACGAATGGATACGTCAATCGGTTCTTAGCTTGATCTTGGCAATCAATGATAATTTACTGAATGCTGATAGGTTCTGCTTTTTATACCCTCAAGTAAAATCGTATTTATCTTACGATGTTACCAAAATTGATTGGGATTCATTATACCCTTGCTTGACAAAACCATTGACAAGAATGACTTACCAGCAATTGTTGAATTGGGCTAATACAAATACTCAAAACTCATTGTTTTGGAAACAGGAAGGAATTACAATGTTGAGCCCATCAAAATATACGACATATAATAAGGATTTGGGGAAGTCGGTGTTTGTGAATCCCCGTAATATCAATGGTTCTTCAATGCCTCATAAAAGTTCCCTCCAATCAGCAGCTTTGACCCATGAAGATAAACAGTGGCTTTTTAAGCTTAAGGCAGTTGGGCTTGAAGATAAGGATTTATGGAAAATTTATGCTTTAAGAGGATACGTTCTCGCTGTGACTCGTAGCATGTATTTACGTGGAACCAAACCAACTATAAAAGACTTTCTGGAAGTTTATGAAGTCGAGGTAAACCCCAGGAATATTTTCTTTGAAATAACATATAAGTCAGAGGTAGTAGCCACTGCTTCAAGAGGTATGGCATCCAATGTGTTACAGGATTCAACCCCTAGTGAACCAATTGCTAACCATAGAGATAGTGATCATAATTCACTTATGTTGCCTAATTTCTCCAAAGTGTCAGCTTCAATCCAGACTATAGAAGAGAATGTTTTCGGCGAACTAGAGCTTAACAATGAACACGATTCTAGGTTACATAAGCCAGTTGGGTACGGTAAAAAAGCTGATGATCCGAAGGACAATAGAGCTATTCACAAGGTGATTAACACTGAGAGTGAAAACATTATTATTTCGAATATTAAACATAGCTATACAGGCTATAATCCATACATTCTTGGATATTTGAAGAACATAGATTTCGAATTATCGTTGGGTTCTTTCAAGGAATTCGGTAACTCAGTCAAAGAATACATTGGTCGAAATAATGACTGGAGACCAAATGGAAAATGTATTTCTCAAGTCGATACCAACCCTGATCCAGAAAGTCCCGATAGTTTATTAACCATGGCCGTGAGTCCGGTATCAGAATACTTTCTCACTGGCTCTAAATCAGGTCTACTTAAACTCTGGGACACCCAGAAAATGGAACGAAATGTAATGATGAAGAACCCTAGTTTAACAGCAAAATTTAAAAGTTCGATCACCAACATTTCATTTATGGATAATCGGGATGTGTTCTCGGTTAGTACTAGAGATGGGAAAATCAGATTATTTCGAGTTGATGTTACACGGAATAAAAGTCGAAAGATTGTTAAATATTCCAAATTCAATGAAATAAGAAAATTCGAACTTTTGAAGGGAGAATACGCCATGTTTTTGAAATTCCAAAGACACAACGTCAAGACATCTTTGTATGTGTGTACAAGCAAATCGAGAATCATCTGTTTTAACATTATAACTATGGAATGTGAATCTGTATACCAAAACCCATTGATTCATGGGGTACCTACATGTCTCACGATAAATTCCAAAGAAGGTTGGGTACTTGTGGGGACCAACAAGGGTAGGATTTGCCTTTGGGACAATAGATTTAGTATTCTCGTGAAGGTATTCAAGATTACTTCCAAAGAGGCCATGAAGCCTTCCCCCATCCGGGAAGTGTTAGTGCTTCCACCAGAGTATAAATCAGACAAGAACTCATCATATATTGCAATACTCGGAGGTACTTCTGAACTGAACATAACAATCTGGGAAGTACCCGGATTTGAATGTAGGGAAGTGCTTTGCCCGTACACAAAAGAGAGAGTTGTAAAACAGTATTTAATGGAGGAAATTAAAGATTCTTCCTATTCATTAAATGAGATGTTAAACGATGTCAATATAGACTTGGAAATAATCCATGATGAATATCCATCTGGAACTATAGGTATATTCCAGCATGTGACGGGATCATATATTGTGAATTCTTTGGATTCAGGACGGGTGATTTTCTGGAAATTGAATGATTTTGAACATTCTATATCTGCAAATTATTCATTCACCAGAAGCATTATAAACCGGTATTCAGGCCAAACTAATGAACAAATTGATAAAATTGGGGAAGAGAACGTTGCGAATAAATTCAAAATCAACGCAGCTGTTGTAATAACCAATCCTTACGAAATTTACGTAACTGCCGATGCTGGTGGAGTGTTGAGTATATACTTCTAGATCTAGGCTCAATGAGTAGCGGATTTAGCACGAGTCCCGCGGGGAAGACCCCCAGAGTTGACCGTTGAGAACATAGTCGCGGCCCCTCATCGGTTCAGATCTAACCATTGTATTTTAAGATGCCTTTTGATGACCACAAAGGATTGGCTATAGCCATAGAAGAAGCCGAAAAAGGTATGTAACTTCCGCTAATTCAGAGGGGTTTATAAAATTTTCTAACATTTAAGGATACGCCGAAGGAGGAGTTCCCATTGGTGCCGCATTAATCCTGGAAGACGGAACCGTAATGGGTAGAGGTCATAACATGAGAATCCAAAAAGGATCGGCCATTCTTCACGGGGAGATGTCGGCCCTTGAAAGTGCCGGAAGATTGCCTGGTTCAGCCTACAAAAACTGTACTATGTATACTACGTTATCTCCATGTAATATGTGTTCCGGTGCTTGTTTAATGTATGGAATTAAACGAGTCGTAATGGGAGAAAACAAGACTTTTGTTGGCGCTGAAGATTGGTTGAAAACTAATAATGTCGAGATCGTTAATTTGGATAACCACAAATGTAAAGAGTTGATGGCCAAGTTTATTGACGAACGTCCGCAAGATTGGAATGAAGATATTGGTAAGTAGTAACTAATGAGTATGTATCAGTGTATCTTCAGGAGCATCCATAAATGTACGTTATGACTCGAATTATACAACCGCAAACACAACCTCTACACCGCCATGTCCACTCTTTCTTCTTTAAGGCCATGGTCTGTCCTACCCCCATCTCATCACCAACTCGATTATCTCACGTTCTCATCTCAATCTCACTATGGACGAAATCACTGATAACAACTTCATCGAGGTACAAAATGCAGAAGTCCCCAATGACGACCCTTCCCTACTCACCTTGATCCTCGAAGTCACACCATCAGGATGGTACAATCTCAAAGACGAGGCGTCAATTATGGATATAATTAAGTCATTACTTGTGTTTTTGAACGCTCATTTAGCCCTTAATAATTCCAATCAAGTGGCATTTATATTAAGTACTCCCACGGGCAATAGGTTTTTATATCCGAACCCTGAAAACGAAGATAAACCAGAAGAATCCACCGAGACTTCCTCGTTAATTGGATCGGGAATGTACAGAAAATTCAAGGTTGTGGACGAAGCGGTACTTGAACAAATCAATGCTTCGTTGGAAAATCTTTTACAGGATGGCGAAAAGATCAACGGGGCGTCGAAATTAGCAGGAGCTCTTAGCTTGGCATTGACTTATACCAATAGAATGATGAAATTGGATCAATCTATCTCGACCACCAAGGCATCTGCCATCTCTTCAGCCGCTAATATATCAAATAAGGAAAGTTCAGGTTCAGGAACAAGTGCCAATTCGGGTTATGGAACTACGAGGATGAAGTCAAAAGTGCTCGTGGTGACGCCAAATGATAACGAAGATATTAACTACATATCATTGATGAAGGCCATATTCGGGGCCCAAAAAATGAGAGTAGCTATAGACATTGCTAAGTTGGGTAGAAATGATTCGTCTTATTTACAACAGGCAGCGGATGCTACCAGTGGGATTTACCTACATATTAAAAAGCCTCTTGGAATCATACAGGTGTTAAGTACGGCATTTTTCATCGAGCCTTCAATACGGCCGTTAATGATCTTACCTACCAGCTCAAATGTAAACTATAAAGCTAGTTGTTTTATTACTGGGAAACCGGTAGAGATTGGATATGTTTGTTCGGTGTGTCTTTGTATCATGAGTGAAATTCCAAGTCTGTTACATTGCCCTACTTGTAATTCCCAGTTTGATGATAAACTTATAGCTAGAATGAAGAAGAAACCGATTGTTAAGAAACGGAAAGTTGATAATGGCAGTCTGGTACCAGGGACCCCGACCCCGACTCCAGCCCCTGTACCAGTGTCGGCACCCACATCAGATTAATCCATATCCACAGATTAAACTAGCTAGTCATATGCATGCATGGTGGCCTGTCCCGTCTATGACTGAGAAATTAAAGTCTCTTGGGTAACCATGTTTATCGATCATATGTAAACGTCTTTTCTTCTTGTCAGCACAGAGTTTTTTACATCCCATGTCATGCTGAAAGCATTTATATACCTTTTCGCCCTTTTCCCGTTTAATTTGGAAAAATGGGTCGTGGTTCTCTTCTATATGGAGAGTCAAGAAAGGATTGGAAGGGAAGCTGTTTTTACATGTTTGGCAAATATGGGTATGAATGGTTTGAACATGCAATTCGTAGACCGGGTAGCTTTCGAATTGTTTCGGACAATACTGACATTCAATAGATGATACGGGTATTTGAATGGCTGGTGGTTGGTCATCACGGCATCTCTTCATTATCCATTATATATTCGCGTAAATTAGACATAGTATATCAGGCAGTGTAAATACACAAAAGACCAAGACAGAGATAGAGGAAATGTCAAGTAAACTGGTGATCCCGTTGAAATATGACACTTGTATCGAAGGAATTGACGTGGAATATCTGGACGTATTTGCATATCTTTCATCGGTGAGACAAGAAGCCATGTCCGACAGTGAGTCTGACGATGAGACGTACATGAGATTAGACTCAAAGCCAGGGGATATACCACAAGAGACTGAAAATCGAGAACCACACGTCGGCGCCAAAACCTGGAAGTACCTATTTCTAAGTGATTTTCTTAGCCTCAAATCCGACATAAAAAGTCTTTCCGACGACATAGAGCCTTGGCCCCAACCCCAATCAGCCACCAAATGGAGAACATACGTGATGGAAAACCCTCCACCAAGTTTCAATGTCATATATCATCAGTTTGACCACGTGACGTGCATGAGATTACTTGCTAATTTCACGTCGTGGTTGAGTTCCAAGACCAATGATTTGTTCTCGCAGTGGATATATTGTCTCTTATTAAGAATTGATAATGTACTAGAATATAGTGATTGTGCTTTGGTACGAAACTTGGGGAAAAAGGCGGTTAAACTACTTGCAAAGGCCGATGATACCTTCACCAAAACCGCCAAATATACCTGTGAATATATAGTGTTGGTGGTAAATCAGTATTATCACCAGGGGGATATCGGAGAGGAATTAGAATAGAGATGGAGATCATCTCCAGTGAGAGTTGAGATTTAGTTTGTCTCCTCGTTCTCCACACGGCGCCAACTTATCTGAATGCGAATGGACGAAAAAACTCATAGTCATGTCCAAAGTCAGAGAAGATTTAGTAGTTCCGTAGGTATAATATGTCCACAAATCGTCTTATATTATGTATACTAACGTTATAGTTATCACCACTTCCCCGCCAAACCTCGTGGGGAAGCTTCAGCCATGATTTCTCAATCTTTACCAATGGCTGCCATGTTCATGAGAAATAAAATGTTATCTTGGGCTTCGGTGTTTTTAAGTGTCCAATCCTATTTAAATGAACCGGTCAATAAACCAGAAGATCAAGATTCGGCTGCCCAACAACCTCCACTTTTGAAACTCGCATTTGCTATTCTTTCTTTGGGTACTTGTTATATGGATATTATGTTCCCAGCCACCAATCCAGTATTCAAGAGAGCTGCTCAAATAGCTGCTTCTTCTAGTGCTGCTGCTTCTGCCACTGCTTCTCCATGAAGTATACTAAATAGTTTTTATATTACAATACTATATCTACAGAACCTTAATGGTCGTATTTAATTATTACACTGGGACTTCCATCATACGAAACACTAAAACTATGCCCGGTTCTATCCCAATCTATATACGATATTGCCCTGGCTTTAGTTTCTTCGTAAATCCCTTTACATTTAGGTTTACCCTTTAAATCCCATACCGATACAACATTTGTATCATCTCCAATCACTAAATACCTCCCATCAGATGATATGTCTGAAGCGTAGATAAGACTGCCTCTTGGTCTTGGTCCATTATAGCAACGAGTATCTTTGAAGATATTTATGCTATAAACAGGGGTCTCTATTTCTTTGTTCCATATCCTTATAACTCCATTGATTGATACACTGACAACATGATTTTCATTATCATTTAGCCAAGAAAGTATAGTTAAGGGTTGGATCTTAGAGGTATCTTTGAAGGTCATTTCTTCCGAGGAATCAGCCGATATTTGCAGCCATAGTTTTATCAAATTATCAGTATTAGAATAGCTGGCAATATGTTTTGAAGCTTGGTCAAATACAATATTACATGCGGGACCTTCATGACCCTTTAATTCTCCAATTAGATTAACCGCATAAGTCTTTTGATTTTCTTCCAAGAAAATATCGCTTTCTTTAGCTTCCACCGACATGATCTTGATAGAATTTGATTGAGATGATATGGCAAATTTGGCATTGCCTATCCAACATACCGACCATTCTGATGAAGATTTGGTGGTGGTTAGTACCAGAATTAGTTGAAGATTGGCTGCGTTCCAAATACTTATTATCCCCGATGAATCACATGTAAGGAAGAATTGACCATTTGGTGACCATTGTATGTCTAAAATGATTGCCAATTTGCCATTTTCTTCGGCTTTAGCGGTAGTATTTCTAACGATATTACGTAAATTCCCATCTGGAGCCCAACAACAAATATCTCCAAGAGCCCCAGCAGTTATTATCAAGTTCCCCAACGGCGACCAAGAGCAAGCGGTCAAGTCTTTTACATTACCATCACCTGAACCAGGGCTTTTAAGTGAGGCAGTTTCCACGATATTATCTCCATCTAAAACACTGATCAAAAGACGGGAATCATTCAAAAGATACGCCAACAAATTGGCCGATGGATGCCATTTACACATGAGTGTAGGGTCAAATTGAACAGCTGGCGTTAAAGTTATGGTACTAAACGGTTCATCAGGTTGTTCATCTTTAGTAGGTCGATCAATATCCATGTTAATATCATCGGTTTTCTCTAGAATGGTCTTGAACTTTTCACTAGCTTTTTCCTCGTTAAGCAACGACCCGAAAAAAGTGGCGGATTCTGGTTTTTCCTGTTTTATATCAGCTTCGGTCAATGAATAAAGAATTCCCTTTTGCACCAAACTAACCAAGTACCCCGGCTCCATTTTTTCAAGGACTTTACGATTTGTTTCATCATAACTCAGACACTCGGTTTGCTTGTCAAACGCATACGCCGCAAGATCATACCCCGATTCTTCAAGGTACCTCCATACCAAATAATTCAATTCATTACTGGATAAAGACATTAATGAGAAATTTTGCTGAGAAATTTACTTGTTGTTCCCATAAATATTGTAAATATTCCCGTGCGAATAACTTCCACTATGGACTTTGAAACAAGAGCTGCTCACAGAAAGAGTAAGGCCCCCTGGCAAATCCCCAATGCCAAGAGCCACAATCCTTATGCCAATCTTAACCCGATCGCTCAGGAAGATCTGGCCAATGAAACGTTGAAAATTCCGGGGTCTGGAAATGATAATAAAAAGAGATCAAGACGTCTAAGTATCCACGCATCAGCGTCTGCTGCTGCCCATAACAAGAATATGATAAATGTGGCCAACATGCCGCCAGTTCCCCAATTACCCGACTCGGTGAGTATGAGGGGAGATGGGATGGTCGAGGACAGCAATGCCAAAGGGGTCGATGATTTGGCGGCTAATGGGACTGCGGCAGAGATTGATGAATATTATAATGTGCTTGTGAAAAACCGGACTTTATTGGATCGAGATATCAAGAGTAATATCAATGAGAACCAGAAAAACATTCTTGAGTTGATGAGGGATTTAAAGGAAACCCAGAATGAACTTGTCCAGTTAAGAACCCCTACTAAATCATTGATTGAGGTGTTGGATGATTTTAAGGACTCGGCCGAAAGAAGATTGAGTTTGGAAGATAAACTGAATGGCAAATCGCCTTATGGTAACAAGAAAGCGGGCAAAAAGGACCGATCTTCAATTATGATTTTGGAGAAAATGTGGGTCAGTGAATTACAGTCTTTGTACAAACATGTGGAAGGTGCCTCCAAATTCATTCAAAATGCCCCTGGTCGTCATATACTCACAGAAAGTGGGAGATGGTTCGAGGTTAATTTGGGGAATTGGAAGGCTACCAAGGCAATTCATATTTTTGTTTTGAATGATTTGTTTTTAATAGCCACTAAGAAATCTTCAAGTTCAATGGCTAAAGATCCAAATAGTAAATCAAGACTTCAAGCAGTTCACTGTTGGCCATTACATGATATCCAGTTGCAGGTGATCAACCACAAGAAGTCAGATGATGACGATACTAAAAGTTACCTTATTCAAATAAGTAACAAATCTCTTGTCTATATATATCAAACTGATAGATATGATCATTTTATCAAAATTACTGATGCATACAACAAGGGTAAAAATGAACTCTTGCAAAAGGATAGGCTTTACGATGGTAGGGCTTCGATGCATGAAGACTTTGAAACCGATGATGAAAAGAGGCAACTTCGAGAATCCCTAAGGAATTCTGGAGTTTTTGACGAGGAAAGTACCGGGAAAAGAAGAAGTGGTGGTCATAGACATAGTGCTGATATTTTGTTACAAGATATATCTGCCAGGGTTCATTCCAGGAACCGGTCTCATGATTTCTCTGCCAATGGAAAGTTTTCCAACTTTACCAAGAATGATAAAGGACAATTTTTTAATGAATTGAAACGAGTTGAGGAAAGACTAGATGAAGTTGATGTTCAAATTGCTCATGATAAATTCCCCGAAGCCGTGGGGTTGATCAATTATATCGAGTCTAAAGTATTGAATGTTGAAAAAATCATAAGTAGAACAGAAACAGAAGACCCAGAAACGTTGGCATCTTTGGACGAAATTAAATTGTTGATGGATGTCATCAAATTGAAAATCTCAAATAGAAAACAGGAAGTTCAACATTCTTTAACGTTCACTTTACAACATAATGTATCTAAACTTGAGACCTCCGAATTGGCCGAAATCCTTGAATTTTTCTATAGTTTTGGTGTGTTGGATAAAGGTATATCGACATTTTTAAGAGCCACAACCAATAATTTGGCAGCTGTTATATCTAAGTTGGTAGTCAACGTACAAGGTTCAACCAGAGCCGATGTCGGTAATTATTTATCCAATTTAGTGATAGTTTACGTGGCATTCATGAAAAAGACCATCCATGCATATAAAGGATGTATATTCCCAATCTTGGAAAAAGATAGCGGAGGTAATGTTGATTCCAGTGGATTGATTAATTGGTGTATCGAAGAAGGTAATAAACTTATCAAATCAATCAAAAAACAATTATTGGGGACGCTACTTTTAAGAGAAGATCCTGACGATGAAAATAATAGCAATTTGTTGATCAAAGATCCTCCATTATTCAAGTCATTTCTCAATGTATTAATTCCACAATTGGATGATTTGAAATCGGTGGGTGTTAACATTGAGTATTTATTTGATGATATCCTTCATGCAAAAATTATCTAGATATTGGTTCAACACTACGGATCCAGTTTTGCACCCAACAACAGCGAGAAGTCTCACTTGAATGTCATCTCAACGGCATGATCCAAGCACGCGCCGCCCAAAAAACCTATACTCCGAGTGTTCCACTTAGTGAATTATACATAGTTTGCCACAATTGATACAATTTATACATAAATTATCACATAAATATATCCCCATACAACCCTTTATATAACATGAAACTGCAACTCCCCTTGCCAATTAAAATGGCAAGAAATATCTTGATGCTAGTGTTCTTTTTCATTGGAGTTATGTCTATTGTGTGGACCCAATATGTGTTTTTGATTATTTTTGCAAATCATCCTGGTGCAAAACAATCGATGATTAACCTTACCAAACGCCACTTCATGCAATTGTTGACGTTTGTTATATCAATAAATGATCCTACCGATATTTCAATTACGTTTGATCCAGTGAATTTACCGGCTCATAACTCTTTTCAACAATTAACAAATGATGTGTTATTGACAATGTTTAGTCCCAATTCGGTGATGATTTCGAATCACCAAATATATACCGACTGGTCATATTTATGGTTTCTTTGTTACACCTCAAGACTTGCTGATAACGTATACATTATCATGAAGGATCTTTCCAAAACACCCATTTTAGGGTATGGAATGACGAATTTCAATTTCATGTTTTTGTCAAGAAAATGGCAAGTCGATAAACCTAGATTGACCAATCAATTGCTTGAAATAGATGCTAATGCAAGAGGTGCCGGTCCTGCTTCGGGTGTTAAACATGTATCATCTACTAATATAACTCCAGAGACTGATGACGTTAAATTTTGGCCAACCGCAAAAGTGTCCAATGAGCTTTATCCTTATCAGGTCCTTATATATCCAGAAGGGACTGTTCCTTCCGATAGAACCACTAAGAAATCTAGAGCGTTTTGTGAAGCTAACGGATTTCCTCCTTTAAAACATGTCTTATTACCAAGAGTAAGAGGCTTATATTTGGTGTTAAAGAAATTAAGAGGTACCGTGGAAGTAGTCTATGATATCACTACTGGCTATGACGGCTTGAATCCCGGCCAATATGGTGAAGATATATTTACATTAAAGAAGGTGTTCATCTTTGGTACAGGACCTCAAAAGATTAGTTATCATTTCAGAAGTTTCCGTATCGACGAAATACCTTTGGGAGATGATACAGAAGTCGATATTGATGAAGTCAATGAAGTGGATTTGAAAAAATTTGAGGCTTGGTTGTATAAAGTGTGGTATGAAAAAGATGCCTTGATGGAGAATTTTTATAAGTACGGTACTTTTGTATCTCCTCAAAGTGAAACTATTAATACGGTAGAAAAGGCTCAAGCACACACCATTGTTGGGAAAATGAAATTGAAGAACCCGTTTGAAATCCTTTCCATCTTTGGTACCGTAGGTGTCACTATAGCTTTATTAGTGTTGATTTATCGTATTATTAGATTAGTTATATAGTTCGTTATGATTATAGAATGCATGCCAAATTTAGCTGCGAAAAATCAAATCAATTGTTGCAAAAACTGGGGATTTGGGAAGGACACACTCCACCACACAAAATCTGAAACATGGGTTGAACAATTCTGAAACACGAAATATTCTTCTAGATTCCATGGAGAAAATGTATATAAAGCAGTGTAAATCTTGTTATTTTTTATCCTGTTTCCTCTTCCCATGAATAAACTAGTTCCCAAAGTACCAAGCTTCTTAATCTTTTTAGTGCTTTTCGTGACAGCATTTCTATTGGGGTTCTTACTTTTGAGTTGTTATACTGAAGCGAAGGCATATAAGGATATTTATTTAACCAGTTATCAATTTGATGGCTCTAAAATGCTGAATGTATCATTCAATGGAACAAATACTAGTGCCGATGTGTTATCCGATTTTGCTATTAAAGTGGGTTATCTCAGTTTCTGTGTCGATTATAAAGACCTGGTATCTTGTACCACGTTTGATAATTTAGATAAATTGAAATACTACCCAATTATTTCTGTCGATAATGGCGACGATTCAACCACTATTGACTTGGTGAAGTTATGTGGGAAATTTAATGAAATCTGCTACAGTTATATCCTTATGGCTTGTTTAATAATTGTCATCTTCAGTATGTTGTTGATGATGTGGAATATGGTACCACTTTTGCCATGGAAGCTTTGGTGTCGTCGAATTCTTGCTGGGGCATCACTTGTTAACTCGTTTGTTTGGGGAATTGGGGCAATGTTACAACATGAAGCTACTAAAGCGAATCTGGCATTAGTACCAATATCTTCTATGAAATTAGTACAAGTCAAAACAGGCCAAAGAGCAGAGGCGGTGTCGTGGACGGCATTTTCGTTGTTGGCGGTTATCACTATAGGTAATGTATGTGTGTTAATGAGAGAGACGAAAAAGAGTAAGATAATTCAGGAATCAAAAATTTATTAGTATGTGAGTTTCGCTATTTACCTTTTTTGCAGCCATTATTTAGTAATATATGTTTGAATTAATGCAGTAGCGCCGTGTACCTTTGTATTGTATCGTTGCCAGGGAACAAATATAGGGTGAAAGGAGAAAGTAGTGGATGAAAGTATTAGGTGAAAGTATTAGGTGAAAGTACTAGGTCAGGTATCTGGCCAGAGTTAAGACGACAATCTGGCTAGACATTGACGACACACGGCCTGCACATCGCTCCTCGCGTCTCCCACGTGAGAATCACCCGCATGTCACGGGAAAAACTGGAACTTTGGCAGAATCAATTCCCACTTTTTCAAACCGAGAAAAACAATAATTTTTCAGTATTAAATCGCTATGTCTTACAGAGCACAACTCGACACATTTGTGTCACGACTCGATGACAATGCTGATTATAAAGAAGCCCATTCGATATTAAGTGAACTATTGGATATGATAGAAACCTTCAACGGGGCTGCTGAATACGAATATTTCTTATCGAATTTAGTACCGATTTTTTTGAAATATCTTGATCAAGTCCCAATTGTATTCAATAGTCAAGCACCAGAACAGAAATTAAGAAATTCAGTTCTCGAGATAATCCATAGATCGATTATGAATGACACGTTCAAACCATACTCCAGTCGAATTCTCGAATCTTTAACTAAAATATTGATTGATGAAAACGAAGATAATGGGGTTTTATGTATGAAAATTATCACCAGTTTACACAAATCTTATAAGGCTGATTTGGCCGACCAGGCACAGGGGTTTATCGAAGTAATTGCTCAGATTTATGATAATATACCTGAAACTGTATCGACAGTATTTAATTCTAATAATTCCAATTCCCCATCACAAGAAGACCCAAAAGAAATGTCTCCATCGGTGACTTTTGCTGAAGATACTTCATCCAAGTCGTTGAATAAGGCGATGTACTCATTCAAGACTTTGGCCGAATGTCCAATTACCATGGTATCATTATATTCCTCGTATAAGACGCTAGTTCAATCATCTTTGGGGATATTCCTCCCGAAAATCGTCAATCTTTTAACGTTACAAGTTGAACAGCAAAAGAATTACCGGGAGAACTCTGCCGATGACAACAAAATCGTCACCTCGATTTCTCCAGATATAAAAAATAGACAAGCTTATAGTGATTTTATATTGGGTCAAGTCAAAGCTGCATCTTTTTTAGCTTATGTATTCATAAGAGGTTATGCTAATCAACACTTAGCTTCTGACCATGCTAAACTTGTACCGGAAGTAATCTTGAGATTATTACAAGACTGCCCTGCCGAATTATCGGTGGCCCGTAAAGAACTTTTACACGCTACTAGACATATTTTGTCAACACCTTTCAGAGCCCAATTTATTCCAAAAATTGAACTTTTATTCGACGAGAAAATTTTAATTGGTGAAGGTTTAACATCTTATGAGACTTTAAGACCTTTAGCTTATTCAACGGTTGCTGATTTTATTCATAATGTAAGAAATGAATTAACTCCAAAACAAATATGGCTAACTGTCACTATTTACTGTGATTTATTAAAAGACGATAGTTTGGCTTTGACAGTTCAAATTATGAGTGCTAAACTTCTTTTAAATTTGGTTGAAAAGATCATGAAAATGCCAAATAAATTGGAAGGTCGTCAATTGTTCATGGTTATAATTGATAGTTATGCCAAAAGATTCCACAGCTTGGATAGAAAGTATGATCATATAATGAGAGTTCATAATGAATTTGAAAAAAATAAAGTCAAAAAGGAGGAGGAATCCAAATTGGCTATCTCAAGATACTCATCTCAAAAGACAATGGCTGTTGAACCAGCTCAAGGAGATATGCAATTGCTTCAAAACGGCGAGCAAAAGGAAAAAGTTAGTGAAGATGGTGATATAGATATGATTGATGTCGTGGAAGAATCTTCAAGAAGTAATAACGTGGAAGATACTAAAAAGGATAAAGATGGTCAAGAGTTAATCGATATGTTTAATCTTGAAGCCTTTTCTCCACTTTCTCCATCATCTCAAACTGTAAACTCAGATATGTTGAAGGACGCTAGATATTTATTCAGAACCTTGATGACTTTTTTGAAGTCTGTTATTTTCGGTTTAAAGAATTGTAATCCCCCAGTTCCACCTCAACCAACCGCTTCCGATCCAAGTAATGGAGGACAAACGGTAAATTATGATAAATGGAATGAATCTGCTAAAATCACTTCTTATGAAGAAGTGAACATTTTGAGAGATTTATTTAGAAGTGGAGTGAGTTGTCTTAAATTCTTTTCAATTTCAAAACCAAAGACTTCGACCCAAACTAAAGCATTTGACTTCTCTTCCGGTGGTCCAAACTTGCCTATTACTTCATCAAAGGAAGAAAAAGATTTAATGGAGATTTTTGCTACGATATTTATTCATGTTGATCCTGCTTCTTTCAATGAAATTGTTGGGGCTGAATTACCTTTCTTATTTGAGTCAATGTTGCATAATGCTGCGTTATTACACCTTCCACAATTCTTTTTAGCTTCGGAAGTTACAAGTGCCAATTTTTCTGGTTTATTGATATCTTTTTTGAGGTCTAAATTGGGCGAATTAGGAAAATTGGATTTGGTAAAGTCTAATATTTTAATCAGACTATTTAAATTGTGTTTCATGTCAGTTAATCTATTCCCCACTACCAATGAAGCAGTTATACTTCCTCATTTAAATCATTTGATCTTAGAATCTTTGAAATTATCTACTACCACTGAAGAGCCCATCGTATATTCTTATTTGGTTAGAATCTTATTCAGAAGTATAAGTGGAGGTAGATTTGAAAGTCTTTATAAAGAAATCATGCCAATTTTACCAGTATTACTCGAAAGTCTTAATAAAATGATTGCCAATGCTCGTCGTCCATATGAAAGAGATATTTATGTCGAATTATGTTTAACAGTTCCTGTTCGTCTTTCAGTATTGGTTCCTCATTTGAATTATTTGACACGGCCATTGGTACATGCATTGAATGGATCACAAGAATTGGTAAGTCAAGGTCTAAGAACTTTTGAACTTTGTGTTGATAATCTTACGGCTGAATATTTTGATCCAATGATAGAACCGGTGATAAATGAAATTATGTCTGCTTTATGGAAACATTTAGAACCAGTACCTTACCATCATCAACATTCCCATACTGCCATCAGAATTCTTGGGAAATTAGGTGGTAGAAATCATAAACATTTCAAACCTTATAGTAAATTACAATCACAATCAGCTTTAGATCATGAAGTTAAAGCATTATTCCTGATCCACGGAATTGAAAATGAAGTCCCAGTTTCTATCACCCCCGGTGTAGAATCGGCTATTAAATTATTGGAAGATCCAAGAATTAAACCTCATTATAGGGTTAGTGCTTTCAAATATTTAACTTCTATTTTCAATTTACTTATAGATACAACGCCGATATCTGATGATTTACCCAATCAGATTTTATACGCTGTTAAATTACTAAAACAAGATCAAATTGATGAGGAAATTGAAATGGACGATTCTGATGTAAAAGATCCGAATAAATTAGATATCCAACAACAATTATTCTGCAGACTTTTACAGGTGCTTTTCTTTTCTGTATCCATTCCCGAGTTGAAAGACGAAGCCAATAAACTTCTTGAGGGTATGACAGTCCATTTCACTTTATCTTATTTGAGAGTTTCAGTGATTGATCGTGTCAAAAGAGAACGTCCATTTTCGGTCACCGATAAAGAAGGCAAAGTATCTATTAGTGAAAATGCCTTCTTGAATGCTTTGAATTATGCTTTGAGCTTCTGGGATAGGGATGTGAGGGATAAAGGTGTTGAGACAATCAAAAGAATCCATTCTCTTACCGTAACACTCTTCGGCTCTAACGAAGACGCTTTGAGTTCTCCATTTTTCAGGAATATCCTTTACAGATTCACTCATTGTTGTTATAGTGAGTATTATTACACCAAACTTGGTGGTGTTTTGGGACTCAAAACTTTGGTCGAAGATTTATCAATTCCTATCAGTTGGTTTACCAAACGCCAATTTGAATTGGTCAGGTCAATTTTCTTCATAGCTAGAGATTCTCCCGATACTGCTCCTCTGAATGTTAGACAGCTTGCAGAAGAGTTGGTTTTGAAAGTATTGCAAGACTGTAATGCTGGTGTAGCGAAAGAGACATTACTTGAAAAACCATTTCAAACAATAACTGGTGCATTGGTGTATGATTTAGCCAGTTCAAATCCTCATATTAGGGAACTATCTAAGAAATCTTTGGCTGTATTGTCACAAACGACCGGTGTCCCAGTGGCTACTATTATTGGTCCTTGTAAGCATCTACTTTTAACTCCTATTTTTGCTAAACCTCTTAGAGCATTACCATTCCCCATGCAAATCGGTAATATTGATGCCATAACCTATTGTTTAAGTCTTGATGATACTTTCTTAACATTCAATGAAGAATTGAACAGACTCTTATTCGAAGCTTTGGTATTGGTTGACGCGGATGATGAATCCTTGGCTAATGTTCATAGACTATTTGAACATAGAACTTCGAAACAGTTGATCGAGTTGAGAGTTGTATGCATCAAATTGTTATCACTTGCTTTGACAAGACCTGATTTTTCTTTAAGTTCTGCTCCAGAAGCAAGAATTAAGATCTTGGGAGTATTTTTCAAAGCTCTTTGTAATAAATCGACAGAGATTATTCATGCCGCCTACTTAGGATTAAAATCAAGTCTTCAGGGTAATGCCAAACTACCAAAGGATTTACTTCAGAATGGTCTTCGTCCTATGTTAATGAATTTATCTGACCATAAGAAATTAACAACTTCTGGTCTTGAAGCTCTTGCCAAACTTTTGGAATTATTGATCTACTATTTCAGAGTTGAAATCGGTCGGAAATTGTTGGATCATTTAATGGCATGGGCTCAAATTAATACCCTTAGACAAATGTCAAGTCAAGATCTTGAAAATAATCATACTGTAAAGATTGTTATTGCTATTTTGAATATCTTCCATCTTCTACCGGCAAAGGCTTATACTTTCATGGAAGAAATAATCAATACCTTACAATATTTGGAAGGTCATTTAGACCGCCATCAAAATTCTCCATTCAGAGCTCCAGTAGCTAAGTTTTTAAACAGGTTTTCTGAAAATACTCTTGAACATTTCACCACGAATTTCAAAAACAGAAAATTAGGTAATATGTTTGCTTATTTTGTTGGTGTTCCTGAATGTTCAAGTATTAGAGATGCTGTTAAAGAAAAATTTGATGGTATAATAAATGATTTAGCAGCTGAACCAGAATATGGAATTAAGGTCATCAAATTTGCTAATACTGTTGATTTATTACAGTCCATGAGCGAAAATGACCCCGAATGGTTTAATGAACAGCAAGCAAACCTCATTAAACTTCTTAAAATGATTAAAGATGTCATGGCAAAGAATGAAGTACAAACTTCTGCTTCTTATTTCCAATCGGATCAAGCTATTACAAAGATGGAGCAGCTTTTGGTCCGTTATATGAATCAAAATAAGGGTGAAGTTGATCTTTTATTCTTGGTGATTGATGAAGTAGTAACTTTGAAGGCTAGAGTCCCGACTCTGATTGAAGATTTCATATTTGATTCTATCACTTCATCTGATGATAGTGATTTGAAGAGTAAATATTTGGCTAAGTGTACTGATTTTATTCTGAAAACAGAATCCAATTTGAAAGCCAAGATTTTTGTTTTGAAAAAGGTGTTCAACTCTATTATCTTGTATGAAATTAAGAAAGTGGGCAGTCTCCAAGCTTTCTTTGAGAAGGAGGATACTCCTCCAGATTGGTTGGAGAATATTTGTAATGATATTTGGAGATCAACTAATGATATAATCACTAGTCACACTTCTGGTAGGTTAGATAGATACAGATATCAACTTCTAGAAGCTACTGCCATATTACTTAAATATGGCTCTAATTATATCAGTGGATACAGGAAAGATATCATTAAATTCAGTTGGAATTATATTAAACTTGAAGATAATATCACTAAGCAAGTTGCTTATGTCACTACCTCATACTTTATATCTGCTTATGAAACACCAAGTAAATTGGCTACACAAGTTTTTGTTGCTCTTCTCCGTACTCATCAAACTGATTCGAGACATTTGGTAAGACAAGCCTTGGATATCCTTGCTCCTGTTATGCCTGAAAGAGTGGAAGGTGATTCTCAATTAGGTTGGTTGAAATGGCCTAGAAGAGTTATTTCTGAAGACGGTTTTAATGTAACTCAAGTACTCAATGTTTATCATTTTATAGTGCAACATCCTGATATTTTCTTTGTTGCTAGAGAACATTTCATCTCAAATATTATCACTGCTATGGGTAAACTTACTATTTTAGCTAATCCAGCTGTTGAAAATCAAGTTTTAGCTATTGAATTGGCAGAATTAATTTTGAAATGGGAAGAGAGAGCTTCGTCCGAAAATGGTGATAAGATTGAAAGCGTTAATGGTGAAGACGAGGAAATGAAAGACGAAGATGATGACAAGGAAGAAAAAGAACCTAAAGATAAGGATGTAAGTGAAAAAGAAGATGAAGATGATTTTACCACTTCTGCCCATTATAAAGTTCCTCTTGGTCAAAAAGAGGCATGCGTCACTTTCTTAATTAGATATGTTTGTATTAGTCCACAAAGGGCTTCAGAAAGTGAACTCGGACAAAGAGCTTTGGGTATTTTGAGTGATTTGTTGAAACCTGAACATTGGAATGAAGTCTCGGTCAAAATGTCATTTTTCGAAAAATTCCTTCTTTCTAATGATTTGAATTCCACCAACTTATTAGGCTATTGCTTGAATGCATTAGAAGTTTTGGGAGTTGTGCTAGAATGGAAGTCTGCTTCGTGGATCTTGAAAAACCTCTCTTATTTCCATAAACTTCTAGAAAAATGTATTAAATCTGATAACCACGATATTCAAGAAGCTTTACAACGGGTATTAAGAACCATTTTAAGAGCTATAAATGTCGAAAAGAAATATGAATCGGTTGAAGATGTTGATGCTGAAGTGAAAGAATTTGTTGACTTGTTAGCTACCACTGTATCTGAAGATTTGAATGAGATGCCTTCAGTAGCGGCCGGTGTTACGTTGTCTTGGACTTTGGCCAATTATATGCCAAATACCCTTGATCCACTTCTACCACTTATTATGAGGACTTTCAGTAAATTATGCAAGGATCATATTACTATTACCCACCAAGGATCCCAAGGGTCTTCCGATTCTTCAAGTGAGTCTGAAGCTAAAATGACCACCAGACTTTTAGAAAGAATTTTGAACTTGTCGTCAATGAGAATTTCGAACTTGGGTGACCAAAGACGTATCTTTTTGTCTTTATTGGCTCAGTTGATTGAAAGATCGTTGGATAAAGATACTCTTGAGAAGATTATCAAAATCGTTAAAGGATGGGTGTTTTCTCATAAAGAACTATTCCCAACCACTAAAGAAAAAGCTGCTATTCTTGCTAAGATGATGGTATTTGAAATAAGAGGTGAGCCTACACTTTCAAAGGAATTTTACCAAATAATTGTTGATATTTTTGAAGATTCAACTTTCAGTAATACTGAACTCACGGTTAGAATGGAGCAACCCTTTTTGGTCGGTACCAGATCCGCTGATGTATCTATTCGTCATAAATTGATGTCATTATTGAATAAGAGTTTGGAGAAAGATATTAAAAAGAGATTATATTATGTAATTAGAGAACAAAATTGGGAATATCTAGCCGACTACACTTGGTTGAATCAAGCACTTCAATTACTTTACGGTGCATTTGATTTCGGAAAACAATTAAAACTTGTCGATGCTGAATATCAGTTCGCTTCCTTGAATAATTTCCCTTTCAAGGGATCAGGTGAAATGGAAGTTGACGCTGGCGAAGAATTGACTGATTTGTTGAAACAACACAGCCAATTCTTAGCTGATATTTCAGATATGAAAGCTGGTGCAATTTTGGAACCATTGATTGATATGTTCTACCAAAGTAGCGAAACAGTTCACAAAGCTTGGTCAACAGTTTTCCCAGTGGCTTTCAAATGTATCCCAAGACCTGAGCATCTTGACTTTACAAGAGTTTTGGTCGTATTACTTTCAAAAGATTATCATACTCGTCAAATTGATAGTAGACCAAATGTTGTTCAATCATTGCTTGAGGGTATTTCTAAATGTGAAGAATTGCAATTACCACCATTTGCCGTTGAAGCTCTTGCATCTAATTTCAATGCCTGGGCACATGGAATTCATATTTTAGAGAATATCGAACAATTGTCTATTAATGGTAATGCCGAAGTCCGAGAGGTTACCCAAGATGCTCTTGCTAAATTATTTGCTACATTAAAAGAAGATGACATGTTTTATGGTTTGTGGAGAAGAAGAGCCAAATATTCGGAAACAATCTCCGCTCTATCATTTGAGCAGATTGGCCTTTGGGACAAAGCTCAACAATTATACGAAGCTGCTCAAATCAAGGCCAGAAGTGGAGCACTCCCATATGGTGAATCAGAGTATGCATTATGGGAAGACCACTGGATTTTATGTACAGAAAAACTCCAACATTGGGATATTCTTACTGAACTTGCTAAACATGAAGGGTTCTCTGATCTCCTTTTAGAATGTGGTTGGAGAGTCGCTGATTGGAATGCTGACAGGGAAACTTTAGAACAGACAGTAAAGAGTGTGATGGATGTTCCAACACCAAGACGACAAATATTTGAAACATTCCTTTGCTTACAAGGATTTGGTCAACAAAGGCAAACTCTCCAAGATTTATCCAAATTATGCGATGAAGGTATTCAGTTGGCTCTTAGAAAATGGCATGGGTTGCCTTCCAAATTTAATAATGCTCATATTCCTCTTTTACATACTTTCCAACAATATGTTGAATTCATGGAAGCTAGTCAAGTTTATGCAAGCCTTGTGTCAACTAATGCTCAAAATTTGGATGTTAAATCACAAGATTTAAAGAGAGTGTTGCAAGTTTGGAGAGAGAGATTACCTAATACTTGGGATGATATAAATATATGGAATGATTTGATTACCTGGAGACAACATGCATTCCTGGTAATTAATGAAGTTTATATGCCATTTATTCCGGTATTACAACAATCAAATGCAGGTGGTAATGCTAATTCTTATGCTTATAGAGGATTTCATGAAATTGCTTGGGTGATTAATAGATTTGCTCATGTTGCAAGAAAACATGGAATGGCTGAAGTTTGTATTAATCAATTGACAAAGATTTACCAGCTTCCAAATATTGAGATCCAAGAAGCCTTCTTGAAATTGAAGGAACAAGTTAAGTGCCACTACCAAAATCTGAATGAATTGAATACGGGTCTCGACGTTATCAGTAACACTAATTTGGTTTATTTCGCTACCCAACAAAAGGCTGAATTTTTCACATTGAAGGGTATGTTTTTGAACAAATTGAATCAAAAGGACGAAGCTAATAAGGCGTTTGCTACTTCCGTTCAAATTGATCTTAATTTACCAAAAGCATGGGCAGAATGGGGAGCTTTCAATGACCGTAGATTTAAAGAAAATCCAAATGACATGGTTTATGCTAATAATGCCATTAGTTGTTATTTACAAGCTGCTGGCTTGTATAAGAATAGCAAGACTAGAAAACTACTTACTAGAGTACTTTGGCTTATTAGTTTGGATGACCACTCTGGTACTTTAACTCAAGCCTTTGAGAACTTTAAAGGTGAAGTACCAGTCTGGTATTGGATTACATTTATTCCGCAATTACTTTCTGCTTTATCTCATACTGAAGCTACCCTTGCAAGACAAGTGCTTATTAGAATTGCAAAAAGTTACCCACAAGCTTTACATTTCCATCTTCGTACCACTAAAGAAGATTTTGCTGCCAAACAAAGACAGTATATGGAGATTAATAAGCAAACAAAATCTGATGGTAAGACTGATAAATCTGAAGCTAGTAAAGATACAGATGATTCAGATTCTAAGGATAGAGCTAGCAAGATGGAAGATGTTAAAGAAGAAAATGAACAAGACATGGATGAAGATGATAGCAAGAAGGATGAAGACGATAGCAACAAGAATGAAGATGATAGCAACAAGAATGAAGATGATAGCAAGAAGAATGAAGACAAAAAGGAGGGGGGTCCTGAGTCCAAGGAAAGTGACGAGAAGAATACTGGTGATGAGAAAACTGATCTGGAAACTAAAGGTGATAAGAAGTCGACTCCTTTGGCATCTAGAAAATCATGGGAGCACGTTGATGAAATCATGGGTATACTTAAGACTGCATATCCACTTCTTGCCCTTTCATTAGAATCTCTTGTTGACCAAATCAATCAAAGATTTAAATGTACTGCTGATGAAGATGCTTACAGATTAAGTATTGCATTACTTAACGATGGTGTTCAATACCTTAATAGACTAGGTAACCCAAGAGATGATGCTAAAGTACCACCGGTTACCGAAGCTAATTTGACAAGATTTGCCGAAACTGTTCTTCCTAAACAAATTAGAACTGAATTCGAAAAGGATCTTGTATTGGAGAAGCCAAATCTCGAAGTTTATATCACCAAGTTACGTAAATGGCGCGATAGACTAGAAGATAAGCTTGATAGAAGATTCCAAGAAATTAACCTTGAAAACCTTTGTCCACATTTGAGTGAATTCCACCATCAAAAATTCGAGGATATAGAAGTTCCTGGTCAATACCTTTTGAACAAGGACAACAATACTCATTTTGTTAAAATCGAAAGATTCTTACCTACTATTGACTTGGTTAGAGGTACTAATGCTTGTTATAAGAGATTAAGAATTAGAGGGCATGACGGTAGTGAACATATTTTCGCCGTACAATTCCCAGCTGCTCGTCATTGTAGACGTGAGGAGTCATTGTTTCAATTGTTCCGTATATTTGGTGATACTTTATCAAGAAAGGTCGAAACTAGACGTCGTAATATTCTGTTTACATTACCGATTGCAGTTCCTCTTTCACCACATATTCGTATCATTAATGATGACCCTGCTGATATTTCGTTACAGAGAATTTATGAAGATTATTGTAGAATCAATGGTAAGAATAGAGATGAACCCTTTATTTACACCATTGAAAAATTAAGGGCAGCATTTGATCCTCGTTTACCAAAGCCTGAGATTATGAGTATTAGAGTTGAAATTTTAAGTGCTATTCAAACGTTATTGATTCCTTCAAATGTATTGAAGAATTATTTCTTGGATAATTTCCCACTTTTCGAAGACTTCTGGTTATTCCGGAAACAATTTACTTCTCAATATGCTTCATTTATCTTTATTACTTATATGATGTGTGTTAATACCAGACAGCCACAAAAGATTCATGTGAATAGAAACTCAGGTAATGTCTGGACTTCAGATATGTTACCGTGTAAAATCAGCAGTAAGAATGCTTCGTTAGATGCTTCTCAAGGTGGTAGAGCTGCGCCGTTATTCTATAACGCCGAATTGGTGCCTTTCCGTCTTACTCCAAATATTCAAAAATTGATTGGTGAAATCGGTATGGAAGGTATTCTTTCAGTTTATATCTTAGCTATTGCAAGAGCTTTAACAGAACCTGAGTCTGATTTGGAACAATATCTTACATTATTCGTTCGTGATGAAGTTATCTCTTGGTGTAATCTTCAAGATCCTCCACGTCCTGTTCCTCAAGATAAACAATTGAAAGAAATTGTTAGAGTTAATGTTGATGTCGTTATTAAAAGAGTTCTTTCTGTTGGTCATATTTCTTCAGGTCCAACTGTTGCAACTCAAAATGTATTAGAATTAATATCCCAAGCTGTTAATCCAAGAAATTTGGCAGCTGCTGATACTTTGTGGATGGCTTATTTCTAGTCACGCCATTATTGTTATATAAAATGTATATTATGTTAAAAAGAATATAAATATTATCTATAAATCCTTAGACCTTCACATAACGCAGGCAGTGGTAATTTAGTTTCCATTTGGAACCGTCTATTACTGACTCTAATTTTCCTATTTGTCCATCTACAATAAGCTTGGTAGAATAAATACCATAATGCCATGAGGGTTGATATTGCAAAGACTCTAAGGATTAGATTGGTAAGATTAATCGCTCTCATGTAGTCAGTCACATTCAAAGGTTCAGTGGCATTCAATTGACTTTGGTATTCGTAAGTAATCATTTTATCAACCGAAAAGACAGCCACGACTGAGGCTATTGAAAACCCTAAGCCAACAACTTGAGTCATCAACAAAGAGAATAGCCATTTCAAAGATGGTTTAGTAGCATCTATAGACCCAAAAGGAAATGCCAAACAGCCAAAGATGAACTAATGGTTAGTATCGAAATAAATGGCCGTGAATTAGATATGCGTACCATAAGAAAATCATACACCAAAGACATTAAACAGATTGAAGGTCTGCCATCAACAGTATCTAAAGGAGCCGAAAGGAAAATCCCCAAATACTGTAACAAAAGAAGCACTAAAAAAGTAGCACTTAAATAATTAATGGGTTTAATATTAAGGTATTGTCTACTGGCAATTCTTTCATCCTCTTCCACGACAATATCACTTTGTGTTTCATTCGATTCCACGTCACCTTCATTTTCAGCAAGAGCTCCACTGAATAGTACATTGCGGGGAATTGTATACATTGTTATTAGTAACTATCAAGTAAATATCGTAGGAGTACAAAAATAAATGGCTGCAAAAAGTGTCGCATCTCGGTGTTTACCTTTCTACTAATCCTCAGTGGGAACAGGTGCAACAAATGGATTATCGGGTCTTTGACTGACAAGTCTATGATACACATTTCTTTCGAGCTTTGGGAATAATTTCTGGGATTCAAAGACCCCTTCACTGAGCCACAATCCCCAAGATCCCATCATATTAGCCATCAAGATATCGGTGAAGAGTCTGTCACCCACAACGACAATTTGATGCTTCAGGATCCCCTGAGTCTTGAAATAATCCAAAATTTCGTTGAAACATCCCGGTTTTTTGGTTGGATGTCTGAGGACAGTCACTCCGGTGTCAGCCTCGAGTTTCTCTGCTTGCTGATAGTCGACATCGTCGTTGGTCCCGGCAGAGTTACTGACAATTAAAATATGTTCTTTGGGGTAAATCAATTGGAGTTTTTTCCATGTTTCCTGATTGTTAGTGTGTGTATGATTGTAATGGTATACTTGATATACATACTTCATAAGCAGGCCAGACTTTATCGTCGTGGTCTTTGGCAAAACAGTTATCTTTATCAAGAACCACACCTTTAATTTCTAGTTCCAGACCCGGGATTTTGATAGGGAGTGGAATTTTATCGAACGAAGCTACCGCCAAGTGTGGAATACAAAGAGAAGGATTGGCCACAAGACGTGATACATTAAGGGTGGCGCTGATATTGAACATGTTCCTCTTTTTAATACCAATTTTGAATAATGATACACTCGATGTGCAGATAACCTAGATAACGCGACGGTCCGGGTAAATTGACGGTTGAAAAATTTCAATTTTACCACACGGCAAATCACCATGTCTGATATTCCCATCAAGTCAAGAGTTAGTCGAGGTAATAATACCAAGCCCAATACCAAGCAAACTAAGGCGAAGAAGAATGGGTATTCCGCCCCAAAAAAATTCAATTCTGAATCTGGAGATTTGACCGTGGAAGAAGAGTCGGAAGATGATTCCCATCACTGCTTGATTTGTGCTGAAAAATTGGTGTATGCAGCTTATACACCATGTCACCATAGAACTTGTCATAAATGTGCTTTGAGACAAAGAGTGCTATTTCAAAAGGACATTTGTTTGTTTTGTAGATCTCCGGTGGATACCCTAATTATTGATGACTATGCGGAGTCCGACGAAGAGAAAGACTTTGACCAGTTTGACTTCCAAGCATTGTCTTTGAAAGACGAAAAATACCAGATTCTTTATACCTCGGAAGAAAGCCATAAGGTGTGTAGTGAATTGTTGGAATTTAAGTGTTCTGTGAAGGGCTGTTTCAAGAAATTTGACTCGTTCAAACAGCTTCAAGACCATAGCAAACAAGATCACAATAAATTCTTTTGTTTAATTTGTTTCAATAACAAAAAAGCCTTTGTTAGTGAGCTACCATTGTACTACTATAAGGCATTACAAAACCATCAATCGGTGGGAGACGAGAAAAGTGGGTTCAAAGGACATCCTGCTTGTCAATATTGCTCCAAAAAACGGTTTTATTCCGAGGATGAATTGAATATTCATGTAAGAGACGCTCATGAAAGATGTCATCTTTGTGATCAAGATTCTCCCCAGACTGCTTCTTATTATAAAAATTATGATGCTTTATACGAGCATTTCAGAACTGATCATTATGTTTGTGGTGTTCAATCATGTCTAGACAAAAAATTCGTGGTTTTCAGAGAAGATTTGGATTTAACAGCTCATATGTTGAAAGAGCATGGTTCACTTGCGGGAGCTGACAATAGAATTGTATTTGGGGCTGGTAGAGCTTACCAATCCCAACTTTCAACTTATACCGCAGGAAGAAGCCAGAGAAAACCAAGTACTACCGAGGATGAGTCAGGTAATTACAGCCTTAAGAAGTTAAGGCTTGAAGAAAGAGCCAAGCATTACCTTGAATACAAGAATGATTTAGTTCAAGAATTTTTTGGTATAAACAACTCTTTTAAATCAGGCTCTTTATCAGCCGATGATCTATTGAAGAAATACAAATCGTTGTTTAACAAGAGAAACGACGAGGAAATCGGGATTCTTTTGACTGAATTCTCAGAGTTATTCCCTGAATCCTACAGTAAACATAAGATTTTGAAAGATGCCGTAGAAAAATTAGCTAGAACATCATCTGAGGGGGATTTTCCTATTTTAGGCGGAAAATTACTGGCCAATAATCCCAATTTACACGGTTGGGGCGGTAGTCCAGGATCTTCCGGAACCAACAGTAGAAATAATTCAACCGATAGATTCCCAGCTCTTGTGAAGCAGAAGAACACCCAAACTAAAGCTGTAGCCGCCAAACAACCTATTAGATATACTACAATTACCAAGCTGAAACCACAACCAGTTTCGGTTCGGAAATCCGCCAACGATACAGACTATACTCCCAAGTATCTTGAGGGATCTTCGAGATCAAGCTCTAGTACACCACCTAGTGCTAAAAGTGCTTCATTACTGGATGCAAAATTCCCAACTCTTGAGAAGAAACCCGTTAAAAAGCAGTTTCCAAGAGTCAACCCAGTAAAAGTCACACCTCCTCTGCAATGGGGTACACCAGCCCCAGCTCCAACCCCCAAAGCGGATGACGACTGGGGAATACCTATTGTAGATAAGAGAAAACAGAAGAAGAAGAAGAATTGAACTTTATAGATTTGGCCCGGGACACGAGACTCTCACTTGAAAAATTATTTTATCATTAGTCAAGATAGAGAGATGAGACAAACGGCAATGATTAGACCAATGAGAACAATGATAAAGAGAAGGGTTGGGAGCTTCATGACACCTGTGAATTGGGGATTAACCCCTGCTTTCGCTGGCAATTTGGCGAAAAAATTGCAGGTTGCAAGGCCCTTCAGTTCCAGTATTACAAAACTTACCAATGATAAACCAGGTAACACAGCTTCCTTTAAAGTTGAAGATCCACAGATGATGATTGCATTTACATGTAAGAAGTGTGATACCAGATCGTCTCATACATTCTCCAAACAAGCATATACCACTGGGACAGTAGCTATTCAATGTCCTGGTTGTAAAAACCGTCATTTAATAGCTGATAATCTCCGGATTTTCAAGGATAACAAATTCAGTCTAGAAGATGTATTAAAGGCCAAAGGTGAATCCGTGTCTACGTCTACTGAAGATTTGGTGTTCAATGATATTCCCGATAGTTTGAAAAAGGAAATCGGTCACCATGCAAAGGACGCTCCCGACGATTATCATAAAGATGTAGAGAATCCATATCTTCCGGAGGGAAAGAAATAGTGTAAATAGTAACTTATATAATCACTGTTATCAATGAATGTGGCTGGGGTTTTTTCCTTTGTCTGTCTCTCTAGCTTCCATCTTCGACTTTCATCTCTCACGCATCTAGAAATTTTTCACCATGTTCAGACTTGTCAAACCAACCCAATTCACCAGGGGAATTAGGTTATCTGTCAGATTCAATACCAACTCCTCCGTCTTACTGAAGTACCACGAGAAGCTACAAGAAAAAGCGAAATCTTTAGGTTTTAAATCAGTTGAAGAACTCAATGAACATCTCAAGCAGGAAATCGAAACCAAAAAGAAAGAATTAAATGCTATTGATCCACTCAAGGATTTGAAAGGGTTCGAAGAAGAACAAGCCGAGAAAATGGCCAACAACATGAAGAACCATCAGATTAAAATCAGATCTCCAATCGAAAAAGATACTCCAGAAGTGCCATATAAAACGTTGAACAGCTTTGTCGCTAGTGAAAAATTGAAAGATTTAGACAAACAGCAAATTGAATTTATCTGGAGGGCTAGATTTCAAAAAGATACAAGGTCTATGGTGGGGTTGTTGACGCCCACTCAATTTGCCCAAATGTACGCTTTGGGATTCAAATACAGAACTTTCATTTTACCTTTACCAAAGGAAGGTAGTGGATATGAAATGCACTTTGTTCAATGGGCCTTTGTAGGGCCTCAAACCACACATTGTATGCTTACCACATTGGCTGAGTTCAAGCTTCATAAGGAATATGCTAAACCACATACAACATTGATGTTCCATCAAGAATTGGCTCTTGATAAAGATGTGGTGCTTATGAATAGTCATGTGGAAGAAGAGTCAAATGTATCGATGGATGAGGCCCAATTACTTATATTGAATATTCAAAGGTTCTATGGGGCCATGAAATCCACTTCGCCTACTAAATTGGCATTATTAGAGAGTTTCAATAGCGGGGATGAAAAATTCGATATGGATAAGTTGATAGAGGAAGCTACATCTTTTGAATAACTTAATTAGATATTCCTTAAATAATTCTATGTACATAAATACTTCATTAGTTTTTCCCCATACTCTTTAGTGCTCCTAGAATACCACCTCCACTAGCTTGGCTCGGAGCTTTACCTTTTGGTTGTCGTTTGTTAGGGGCCGCTTTGGCAGTCTTAGGGGTGGTTTTGGCTTTGGCTTTGGTTCTAGTTGTTGCTTTTGCTATTGCCCTTTTCGGCTTGGGTGTTTCGTCTTCCGATTCATCCAGTGTGACTCTCTCGTTAGAACTCTCGTCGCTTGAGGCGATAACTGGTGGATCATCTTCAGGGTCAGAGTCAGCCTGTATATATTCGTCAGCCGAATCATCGTCACTACTAACAATAACTTCTGAACTGACTGCCAGTTTTTGAGAGGTGCCTCTGCCTCTTCTGGTACGAGGTTTTGGCGGTTCTGTATCGGAATCAAGATCGATCTTATCGGCCTTAGCTCTGCCTTTGGTGGGCTTTTTTATTGGTCTCATCAGATCATCACTATCGACTTCCATATCAAGGACTCTATTCTTCTGCTCAATATTCAATTTAGATAACAAAGTTTTGAACGCAGCTTTGGGATCAATATCCTCGTCGAAATACTTTTCCTTATTAACATCAACATCAAGTAACATTTTAGTTTCTCTTCTTATTTCCTTCTTTATATATTCGTTGATGGCATTTTTGTCATCTTTATCAAGAAATTCCTTGATGGCATTACTAATTCCTTGTTCGGGAAGAAGATTCAACGTGGAATCTTGGACAAATTTGGTGATCAAAGAATTAATAGTTAAGTTACTAGACTTGTTGAAGTCAATATCAGTTTGAGCCCCATTATTGGCCCTTAATCTAATTTGGGGTATCGACTTTTGATGAATCATGATCACGTCATCGACGTTTGCAAGCTTACCTACGAATCTCCGAGATAACCTCTGTATATTTTCCACTTCAAAACCCCCAGTCACATCAACTTTCAATCTAATAAGAGGCAATGGGACTTCTTTTTTGAATTGCTCTGTTTCTTCTTCATCCATTGACGCCGTATTAGCGTCTATATATTCCCCTATAGCATTTTCAATCATCTCTTCAATCTTATGACATAAGAAATTAGATATATCACCCGATAACGTGGGACTGGGATCGAATCCTTCGTCGGCAAGGGAAACATTTTCAATCATGAACGGTCTAGCGGTCTTCAAGGGTATTGGTTCCAAGCTGCATTGGCGGCCTTTGACCTTAAGAATAAATACGTGTTTTCTGTGGGCTTCTCCATCACTTAAAGAAGTAACGATAGAAGATCCTGGTAAAAGAGTATGGAAATTTTTAGTGGCATTATATTGTGGATCGACAAAACATTCATGTTCATGCCCCCAATAGATGAAATCTAGGAAATCAGGTAATACCAGCTCTGGTAGATACGACTTCTGAGACGAATAAGCATGGTGGTTCTGATGAACACATAGTAGATTAAACCAATCATCAGTATATAAATCAGGGCGTAGAAACTTAACTTTGCCCTCCCGAAAAAGACGAAACAACCTCTCATCCTTTATATGGCTCATACCATATAACGCAAATTTGGTAGTACCTTTTTGAAGCAAAATCGGTGAAACAGATACTTCATTAGCCAAGGTATTTTTCCCGAAATTATTGACAAGACCCAGAACCGAAAGCACATCCATCGGCAGCAAGAGATTCGACCCGGTAGCATCATCATGGTTCCCATTTATGGCAAATACCGGTATCGATACGTTTATATTAGGATCTTCATAATTAACCGGGAAAAAATCCCCTGAATTTTCAGAGAAATCACTCAAAAGTTCGATTTCACACGGTTTATCCCCCAAGCAGTGGGTCCGTAAACTCTCCATGACCCGATAAAACGATTTCTTCAGTGGCTTATTCACATCAAATAAATCCCCTCCATGGACTATCATATCTACATCTCGGTCCTTAGCAGTGGTAAGTATCTCGTTAAAAGTTCTCCAGGAATCGTCTGCCCGAATAGGATCATTCTCCTTATACCCCACATGGTTGTCGGTCGTAAGTAGGATCGAAAGAGTGTCAACCCCATCGTCAATTGACGGTAGTATCTGGTTCATCAGAAGATGTCAATGGCCTCAAGTGGAACCGGTTCGCGATGGGAGATAAAGATAGTGAGACACGATAGCCATAGACAGAGATATAAAATATGTCCCTTGAGGAGAGACAGCAGGATGAAGTCGATAGTATAACGTCGATATACGGAGACATTCTTACCAATATCACGGGTCATGAACTTATTTGGAACAAGAAGCCATCCCCCCATTTCCAGCTCCATCTAGTTGCCGATGATGATGTTAATAGGCCTGTAGTGTCAGTGGTACTAGATATTGAATTCACCGCCACCTACCCCAAAAGTCCGCCGATTATAAAGATACTCGATCCCAAGAATCTTATGAAATCACAAATTCAGAAATTGAACCAAATCATTCTTCAATTGGTGGGGGATTATCCTGATCAAGAGATCTGCTATATTGTTATTAGTGAGGTGAAAAATACTCTTGATGAATTCCATCTGCATGCTGAAACAATGCTTTCTCTTGAAGAAGAACGGGAAAAACGATTGAGGCTGGAACAGGAAAAACTCTTGCAATTGGAGGCTAAACAGCAGATAGAACAACAAATGAAACATGAGAAACAACTGGCTGAATTGAATGCTCAATTACTTAAGATCAAGGGAGAATATAACTCGGTTTCGAAAGATGATGTCATAATTGAACAAAAGGGTTCAGCACTTCCGGGCGATCTTAAGAATTACTTGGTGTTTGATAATGATGTAACGGCCGTGGTGGAGTCTTTGAGGTCTAGTTTCCAGTTTAGAGCCGTTAAAACTGTGGGCAAGTATAGAGGTAGAGACTTTCTTTCGTCTATTGCTAAGCAGTTTATTGTCACCCCATTTTTGAACCCTAGTTTCAATAAGACCGTGGAAAAAGCCGGTGTTCGGTTGGAATATATCTTGTCGGAGATCCAGTTGGTGGGTACTTATTGGCTAAAGGATGAAGGTAAGAGAGAAGTACAAGACCTTGAACTGGAATTACAGTCGTTAGTTGGAAGAATTCATCCCAATATTGTACCGTTACTTGCCTATCAAATCAATAAAATAAACGGTAAAGGTTGGCTTATCCGGTTATTGGTAGATCATTCTTCATCATCTATATCGCTAGATGAGATTTTGGAGCAGAAATCCACTATTGATTATGCAATTGCTAGAGCTTGGTTAATTCAAGTTTTACCGGCTTTGGAAACCCTTCATAATACGGGTCATACTTTCAAGTTTATCAATCCTCTTTCCTTGATTCTTGGTGATGAATCGCCCACCAAGACTCTGTCACAAATTGTCAAACTTCAATACCCTTCCTACGGATTTAAGCTCTTATCCATGCATAGTAGACTGTTGACTCCTCCATTTCAACCGCAATATCTGTTCTTGGTGGAAGATATGTCTCCAGAATGGCTTGCCCCCGAGCTTCAAAAAACACCAAAACAATATCAGCGTAAAACAGATGTTTGGGATCTTGGAGTTTTATTCATGAGGATCATGCTTGGTACTTCTAATATAGATGAATCATTTAATGGACCTGATGATTTCATCCAACAATTTATGTCAAATGAAATAAGTTTTGATAAAGAATATGGTGAAGATGTATATGATATGTTAAGTAAAATGATTCAAAAGAAACTCTCGAAACGGCCGACTATATTGGAATTGAATGCGGTCAAATTCTTGAGAGATGGGCCCGTCTTACCCCATGAAGTAAGGTTTAAAAATGGTCGATTTGTATATATTAATAGCGATCATTTAGAAACTTACCATGATGAAGATGAAGACTTGAGAAATTCGTCTATTTCTGGTGCTTCAGAAACAAAGGAACCAATTGGTAGGTATCAAAGAGATTTCGAAGAAATAGGTAGGTTGGGTAAAGGTGGATTTGGAGAAGTGGTTAAAGTGAGAAATAGAATGGAAGGGACATTTTATGCCATCAAAAAGATTAAACATAAAACTCATAAGTTAGACAGTTTATTAAGTGAAGTATTATCTTTAGCCCGGTTGAATCACCAGTATATTGTCAGGTACTATGGTACTTGGGTTGAAGATGTTAAGCAAAGTCCTAATAAAGGTATGAACGAGTCTGATTCCTCAGATTCTCATCTAGATGATACTGATAGTGATACTGACAGTGAAGACGATTTTAGCAATAATTCACTTGTGGAGTCCAAATCCTTTCTTGCAACTGGTGATAATTCATTCCAAGTTGATTTCATTTCTAATTCCTTTGATCCTAATATTAGTTTTGGTACTTTACCTTCCAATTACAATAATCATGATGATAGTGATGTGAATTTTGAATTTGGCTCCAGAGATGATGACGACGATGAGGAAAGCATTTATGACAATAAACCCAGAAGAAGAAATGAAGAAATTCAAAAAAACAATTCTATATCAATGCTTTACATTCAAATGGAATTTTGTGAGAATAATACCCTATCAAACTTGATCGAACAAGGTTTGCCAACGAATCCCTCAGAGTACTGGCGGTTATTTAGACAGCTACTCGAAGCGGTGTCGTATATTCATAGGGAAGGGTTTATTCATCGAGATTTGAAACCAATGAACGTCTTTATTGATAAATCAAATAATATTAAGGTTGGTGATTTTGGGTTAGCCAAAAATTCCCAATTTTCCTCTGTCGTTCTGAATAATAACCAAGTCACTTCAACTGGAGATGTTGATTTATCTACTGTCGTCGGTACCTTCTTCTATAGTGCTAAAGAAATTGCTTCTGGAAATTATGATGATAAGGTTGATATGTACTCTTTGGGTATTATTTTCTTTGAAATGTGTTATCCTCTTCCTACAGGTATGGAAAGGGCACATAAACTTAATGATTTACGATTAGTGTCTATTAACTTTCCAAAAGATTTCACCGAATCGAAATACAGTCGTGAGAGACGGATCATCAAGAGTTTATTAGATCATGATCCTCATAAAAGACCAGCAGCTGGTGAATTACTCCAAAGTGGATGGATGCCAGTGGAACATCAAGATCAAGTCATTAAAGAAGCTTTAAAATCTTTGGCTGATCCAGCATCTCCTTGGCAACAGCAAGTTAGAGAATCTCTTTTCAATCAGCCATATCTGCTTGCGAGAGATCTTATGTTTGACGAGAATAAGAAAAAACCGAAACAAGCCATTGATCATAATATTGGTGATTATCTCTTATTTTCAAGTATGATGTCAACTTTATTTGATATTTTTAAAAAGCATGGAGCTGTAGAAGAATTTAATACTGATATTCTTATTCCAAAAACTCCCTCCTACTCGAGAAAAGCAGTGTATGAAGTATTAGATAGAAGTGGTAGTGTGTTGCATTTACCTTACGATTTACTTTTACCATTTGCTAGATTTCTAAGTCGCTGTTCTATATCTGCTCCCAAACTTTTTAGACATAATTACGTTTTTCGACCCAATTTAAGAGGTATTGGGGCTCCTGACAAATTCAGTGTGGTGAGTTTTGACGCTGTAAATAACGATAATTCCATCAGTCAATTGAATGATGCAGAATGTATTAAAGTGCTAGACGAGGTCATTAACTCTTTTGCATGCTTCACCTCAAGCGACACAAACTGCCTTATCATTATGAACCATTATGACATACTTGATTCAATTCTTCAGTACGCATTTGGAAACATTGAAATTAAGGATCAGAAGAAGATTGAAATCATGGAGGTCTTGTCGCAACTAGGAATCGACAGGGGCCCTGAAGAAGTTAAGAGGTATCTTAGAGATGAATTCAAAGTGCCACAAACGGTTACTAACGACTTGATCGATATATTCAACTTCACTGTGGACCTTGAAAAGGGAAAAAGTAAACTTCAAAAGATATTCACAGATTCTCCATTATTGTATAGAGTTGAAAGAGCTATGAATTACTTGATGAACATGTTGGCGATAATCAAATCATTTAAAGCTACAACAAAGATTTCATTTCATCCGTTAAGTAACTATAATGCCAGGTACTTTACCGGAGGAATCATGTTTCAAGCTTTATTCAAAGTTGATAAAAACAGACAATATTCAAGGATAGCGACTGGTGGAAGATACGATAACCTTACCAGTTCCATGGCCAGTACTGGTATTTCTAAAATAGCCAAGAATTTTGCCGTAGGGTTCCTGTTATCGTCAACGTATTTATTTCTTCTACTTAAAAATTTCGACAGAAAGGTTATTTCAGAGAAGGGTAGAAGGTCTAAGAACGGGAGATGTGATGTTCTTGTTACGGGACTTAACAGAGAAATTTTGGCTGATTGTGGCTATGATTTGATCAGTGAATTATGGGCCAATGGAATCAGTTCCGATATTTACCTTGCATCGTCACAAGAAGATTATCTTGACAAAGCTGACATCGAGAATATACCTTTAGTATTAATCATTCGGCTGGCAAATACAAACAAGAAGAAGAAAAAATCAAGCGGAACCTATAAATCGATAAGAGTGAGGGATATGGATAGAAGTAAAGATACCGATATTGCATTTGAAGAAGCTCTTGAGTATATCAAGAGTTTTATAAATAGCAAACAAGAAGAAGAAAGTAAATCCACCAGTTTGAAAGAAGGAAATTCGGCTGAAAATAACGATTTTGTCCTTGGAGATAGTCCATTGTTTTCGGTTGAAATTAATCAGAAACCATTGGTGGTAACTAACGAAGCTCCAAGAGGACGGAAAAATAAAAGTAATAAGTGGGAACTTGAAAATGATTCCATCATTGCATCTGCCAATTTCATGAAAACACTCGCTAATGCTACCGTACTAAGTATTGATGCTACAGAAGAAATGCTCGAAACGATTCAGACCACTAGTTTAAATCAGCAGGATCTTTGGTACAGAAGAATGTATGCTGCTGGTAGCAATATTCCTAGATCTTTTGTCACTAATATCATGAATGCCCTTTTGAAGGAAAAAGCTAAAGGATCGAGGTGGGTGATTGTGTATTCTGGTAAAACAAACGATACTATAGTTGTAGATCTTAATAGATAATGCACGTTTTATATGACATGCTGGGGTGGGCCATTTATAACTACACACCATATCTACTTAATCAAAAGAAATGTACAAATACTCTAATATGTGTATTAATAAATATCTAGATGCTTTAGTTGGTTGAAAATTGCTTCTTCCAATCCCAATATTCTTGTAATCTTGACTTGGCGTAATCAGCGTAACTGAAATCGATATTTGAAATTTCGCTTTGAATGGCAGCCCAGACGCCCCAATAAAACCCTGGAACTCCATAGAAACAGTAAATCTCGTCAATCAACCCCCTAACTTCCTCTTCAGTTGCATCGGGATTATCTAAATAAGCCGTTACCCAATTCTTCAAAGTCTTATTATCATAAGATGGCTCAGGTATGGCGGACCGATCACAATCAAAACCCTGCCATTCAGCTAGATGGTTAGCAATATCAAAAGCCCTTGGAGCAGGTAGCATATATTCATAGTCGATAAATTTAATAGGGTTTTCATTTATATCTGGCAAAGAGGTGAATGGCTTGGATAGCAAATCTTCATTGGGAATGATAATGTTACCAGATAATAAATCACAGTGAGAAGAAACGACAGGAGAATTGGTACGTTTAGTCAAAGTGTCTTTTAACCAGGTGAACTCTTGTAATACCTTTGCTCTAGCATTATCTATAGTGACAGTTTCATTTGAATTAGCCTCAAAAGATTCTATAAGCTGAGGAATTATAGGAACGATATTAATCCAATCTTCTATGAGCTCCCACACATTAGAGATATATCTTTTTCTATGTTTTTTATCCTTAATCACCAGCAGATCCTTTGGTTTATAATCAATCAGTTTCCGTTTCGAGGCCCTGGTATATTCCCGGAGTTTATCGACACCCTGGTGAATTTCATTGATATTCAATTTGGCGTGCCAATTTCCCAATTGTTGGGCAATATAAGGGTATAAGTTGGGGTTAGATAACTCGGAAGCATCCAAAGATCTACCATCAAGAAACCCATAAATCAACCCATTTTTGAATCTGGCATGAACGGGCGGGGCTAGATGAATCGAATTTAGTACGAGATGCAGTATAAACTCTCTATGTCTATCGATAATTAAATTAGTTCCTGCCCCGTAAACTCTCATCAAAACCGATTCTTCGGTCGGTTTATAAGTACATTGAAGTAACATATTTGTGATACCTCCCGTGAGTTTCTTGACGGTAATTTCATCTTTTTCGTGCCAGGCCTTGGAGAAAACTTTGCCTAAAAAGTGCTTAATTTGAGAGTAATTATCACTCAAATTATCGGGTAAATCAATGGCATAATCAGGGAAATAAAGCGAATGAGCCAAGTAATTATCGATCACTTCGGTCATGTAATTCGAAGTCTCGGAGCTATCATTACTATCGGATTCGATATCTGAAAGTGATGGGTTATTAAGATTATAAAGTAGGTTTTTCTTGTTAACTTTTAAGTAGGCTGGATCGTCGTCGTGGAGATTATTGGAGAAATCGATCGGCTGGGGATGATGAGCGCCGTTCTTCGACGGGAAGTTAGGGTCTATATTCTGACTTGAAAACTCGTTGACAGTGTTAACCGGGACACAATGAATGCTCCCTGAAGATACAAATAAGTATACTGACAGCATGGTTGGAGGTGAATCTGTCAATTGTTCGCACATGCTCGTGTGAGGTGAGGCTGATGGACGGCTGAGGAACAGGGACAGGAAGCGAGGCGGGATGGGTAGGTGTAATAGTAGATATGGTATATAGGTGTACTGGTATATATGACATTCATGGTATATAGTGTACATGGTATATATGGCATTCATGATATATAGCTGGTATATATGGCATTCATATTAATACGACTACACCTCTTCTTGGGTGGTATCAAGCATCTCGTAATCTTTATCATCTTCTTCATGGACAATAATCAATGGCTCAAACGCCTTTTCATGGCCCAAATCAGGAAAGTATCTAAAATAAGACCAAAAGGCAACTCTGGTACCCAAAACTCCCCCAATCAATATATCGACAAAATGATGGCGATAATCTTCAGTTCTACTCAATGCAATCAATCCAGCTCCAAAACATGGAGCCCATGCCAATACACTTCTCCAAGCTCCCAGCTTATAATGTTTAATAATTAATTGACCACTCAACCAGAGAGATAAATAGCCCAAGCCGGCAAAACTGATACTAGAATGTCCCGACGGTGTGGTTCTAAACCCATCCATTAATCGATCCATATTGTCGGTTGTACATACGTCTTTGGCATAAACCAAAATATCAGTGGGAGCGTCAGCCTTGGGGATACATCTGGCCAAAAAATCGGGTCTATGTCTACCAAAAAAGTTCTTCAAAATATCGGTGGCAATACTGGTGGTGAATACACTAATCAAAAGTCCAACCACCGATACGTAAGTGGTATATATTTTATTGGCGGGTTTGGTGAATACCAAAGATATTACCACAATCACCGTCAAGGGCACCCAAACCCCGAAAAAAAAGAGACCGGCATTGGTCACTCGTTCATGTTCGGCATAAGGGTGTGATATAGTAAGATCGTTTATGTAAAATTGTCGTTGAAATGGTGGGATCCAATAAGTGAACATGAACACTATAAACATGCCAGCCATCAATAGTAAATCAGCAAATCTCCATCGAATAAGCCCGCTCATCGTGGGGTTTCGATCAAGTCCTAGGGTTACTCGGTTGTATTTATCGTCCTTGTGGAAGTAGTTGATTATATTGAATAATGTGGTTTTAATTGAGTCCATCGTGGGGTCGTGTTGGTGGTGGTAGTGACGTACTGTGGTTATTTTCGCGTGAGCCTAGAGAATATTAAGTAGTGTGTAGTGGTTGGTACTGGTTCGGGGGGTTTTCGGTCAAGTGTATAGATAAAAAGGCAATGATAGATTTGATCACCACTTGTTTATCTAGCTTAGATGAGCCATATCACCATTTTTCCATGGACTTCCTTGGATAGCTGTATCTAGTGTTTCTTGTTAAATTCCCCTTTGGCTGCAAAATTTGCGATTCTTAATCAAATAGATAAACCGAAACCAAAGAAGTGCCGTGTATATTTCCTTCGCCACCCTGCATCCCTATATGGACTACTTATGGACTGCTTATGGACTACTTATGGACTACATCTGCACTACATTTGCACTATATTTGCACTACATATAAATCATCACACCCCTATATTAACAGTGGCAAATAATTCCACCCCAATTGTCCCTCCCACTAGTCACTAGCCTCACATCCTCACATCCTCACTATCACCCTCACCTCATCCACCCATCACCACCGCACCTCAACAAATTCACTATGTCAAATATACTTGGAGAAGATCCCTGGGCCAATGGTTGGGAAGACAATTCCCAATATACACCCTTCTCATCACAGATCCTCAACGACGACACCGACGTGGATGACCCCCCTTTCAAATTCGATGAATCAAAAATCCCCCCCTCTTATAAGACTCTTTACACGAAACTCCAGGATCAAATCGTGTCAGGAACCGATTTCGAGAGACTTGTTTTAGATAAATTGGTTTCCCATCACCAACTCAACTCGTTGCAAAGAACCCGGATTGTCAACACTGTTTTTGATCAGAATCTTGTCAATTATTCCATTGCTTCTAATTTTTACCAGAGTATTGGATTAGTAGCTTTGGAATTAGATCTTGAAGGCACTGGTGATTATGTCACGTTACAATTCAAAATTAACGATTTGCCACCAATTCATGATGATGTAATTGACTCCATTCTAGTCGATGAACATCCTGTCGAATCGGAGACCTTTATGGATCCATTGACTAGTCAATTAGCCGACTCTTCCATCGAAGAACCTGATATTCCTCAACCAAAACTTGAAGATTCCGACCCAGCTCCCGAATCGGAACTCAACAAGTATATCTCCGAGTTTAGAGACCAATTCAAGCCACTTTATGATCTGCAAAATGTAATTAATATCAAGGAATTACCGGAGAAGGAGGGTCTTATATTCAAACATATCAATTACGTTATAACCCATCAAGTTAATCTAGGTTACCATGCACCTTCGGGTCCGAAAAAGGTCTTGAGACGATACTCCGATTTCGTATGGTATGTAAAGTTATTTACTATAATATGTAGCTTCTTTTACTAACAATAGGCTATTGGAATATTTACTTAAAAAGTACCCATTTAGAGTCATTCCAGGATTACCCCCCAAGAAATTTACTGGTATGTATTTTATTAATTTCTCTTTTGACATATACTAATTTGTTCAGTAGGAGCGTCACCAGATTCCCAGTTTTTACAAAGACGTCGTAGAGGTCTTTATAGATTTTTAAATCAATTGATTAAACATCCAGTCTTGAAACAAGATCTGGTGGTTGTTACTTTTTTATCGGTACCAACTGAATTAATGCATTGGAGGAAACAAGCACAAATCGATTATAGTTCTGAATTTAAAGGGGTCAAAATAACTCCCCATTTCATGCAATCAATTTGGCCAGCAATTGGGGAAGATTATATGACAAAATGGCATCGACTCGATAAGACAATTCCTAGAATTGTCGAAATTTGGACGAAGTTGGTCATACTTGTGGAACGATATGAAAGAAGACAACAACAAATAGCTTATGATAACAACAAGTTTGTTGAAATGATTGGGAAGTTTCAAGATATCAATGACACATTATATCCTCATATTGAAACCGATGATAAGCAATCAGTCATCATCAATAATAATAAAGATGATATGAATTCTATCAATACTTGTTTGGGTTCGGTATCTGAATTTTTCACCAGTTCAAATCAGTTGATTATTGATGAAACTTATTCAATCAATACATCGGTTTTAGAGAAATTCAAAAATTACCTTGATTATTTATATTCATTTGTGGAATTATTAGAGCGGTACAAAAGATTACTGACTAATACTATATCTCAGTTACAAATCAAAATCAAAGATAATGAAGCTAAATACGACAGATTTAGTAATGAAGCTGCTGATATTAAAGGCAGTGATTTAGCTAAATTGAAACAAACCATTATTAACGATAAACAAGAAATGTTTCAACAGTTAAATAAAGACTGGCTCATTAAACAATGTTGTTTACAAGAATTCTTGATGTTTCAAGAAACCCAATTCCTCGTGTCTGAAATGTGGATTGAATGGAGTAAGGGAAGAACCAAATTCCTGACAAAAATATCTAATCTTCATGATTCCATGGATACAATTATTGCCGACGATATGCCAATTTCAAGATGATTCATATTAACTAGACCCTTCTAATTCCCTGCATACACCTTGCCATTTACTTAAGAAGGCATGTTGTTCGAAATCCGTTTCAAGTTTATCATTAAAATACTTTTTATCCAATACCTTGGATATTTGTAATTCTCGCTTACACTGAGGGAATAATTCCGGTTTATAACTCAAGATCGTAGATAATATATTTCCAACCAAAATTCCGATTCGGCCTCCTTGCGGATATCCTTCGTCAAATCCCGACTGTAAACTTGATTCTTTAGCATTACTTAATCCATCAAGGTATCCTTGTTTAGTATGAATCCGTTTTATATCAGCAGTGGATGAGGCTGGCTCTGGCTCATCATCATCCCAGATATCGCCAATTGCATCTGCCACTTCATTTTCTCTGACACTCTCCACATCTCTGGATTCCATTTCATAGTCACCGTAACCGTAACCGTAACCACTGGAATACTCCCCTATATCTGAATTATTTGCCGTAGTCGTATCAGTTGATTCCATGCTTCACTAGCAACTCTCTCTCTGCAGGAAATGAAAATTTCTACAGGCGAGGCTCCGCGACAATTATTTCTTTCAACACTATCTAACAAGAGTAATACTGGTGCTGGTAACTAGTAAATAACGTTGAAATCATCGATAAAAACTGTATTTTTAACGCCGCAGCCGTCAAAAGGTATATATTGGTCTTTTTCCCAAATTAATCAGCCTTTTTTTTCCCGTTCTTAATAGACATATACTCTCCCGAAATATCCACAAAACCAATGACAGATAATATCATCACACAGGTATCTCCAGAAGATAATTACATCCCACAGGCTTACGACGGAGGGGGAAGTGACGTGGAATATAACTCCAAGATAAATTTGAATATAAGAGGGTCAAGTTTCACCATAACTAGAGATGAATTAATGAGTTTACCAGAAAGTATATTATTATGTTTGTTTCCAAATGGGGTCTTCTTGGATATGCATGGCCAAGTGATTTCAAATCTTACCGAAGATGATGTAGTATATGTTAATTTTGATCCCCACTGTTTTCATTATATTATTGATACGTTCAATGAAGCTCATAATGATTTAGATAAATTATCTACCATATCGCCCCAATCTACTGGTATGAAACAATATGCCAATGAAGCATTATATGTGTTGAATACCAAGCCAGCTATAATAGTCTTGAGAGAAGATTTAGATTTTTACGTTGTACCTCCAATTGCTGGATTAAATGAAGACGATATGAGATATTTAAAAGTTGAAATTAGTCAACAATTATTGAAGAGTAAAATGGTATTTTCTGGTTTGGGCTATGACTATGAATTGCCTAATAGTGCCCAAACATTAGGTCCTGCTGAAAAACATTTATTTGATATGTTATGTACTTCAGGTTTTGAACCAACTAGTACTTGGGGTAGTAGATCGATGGAGCCTTCAAAATGCATGTTACTTTCTTTACTGTTAATTAGATTAAGAAACCAACAAGACGAAACACCTCCCGATTCCCCATCTCTTGGACCAGTGACCTCAAATGCTAGTGGTAGATCAAGATCAAGAATCGCTACATTGGCATCATCAGCTTCAAGAGCTGCTTCCAGATCTTTATCAAGAAAGAGAGAACAAAGTAATAACAATAAATTATTACTCTTCTGGAGAAAACCAGCCAGAAAATGTTGGTGGTCAAATAATGAAATTGAAATCGATATAACGTCAAAGCAAATACTCGATAAGTTTGGTAAAGATAAGATGCTGGTCAAGGTTCATATGAGAAGAGTATGGACTCTTGAATTATCTCTTATTGGGGTCCAATAAAATAAATCTCATCAGGCTGAAATAGAATAGTATGTATCAGAAAGTAATAATGTAATATAAACTACTATAATGTATTATAGATAAATGGTGTGCCCATGCCTCATCCGATCCTACGCGTCTGAAAAGTTTAGTCGCTTCACTCCTACTGTTCAACATGGTATCAGAAACTGAAAGGACCAACCGTAACAAATCCTACGAAAAAGAACGTATTGAACATACTCCATGGGTTGAAAAATACAGACCCAAAAACCTTAACGATGTGGCGTCCCAAGACCATACAGTCAAGGTATTAAAGAGGACTTTAATCTCAGCCAATTTACCTCATATGCTCTTTTATGGACCTCCAGGAACCGGTAAAACCTCGACCATTTTGGCCCTTGCCAAAGAGCTTTACGGTCCAAGTTTATTTAAGTCCCGTGTGTTGGAATTGAACGCGTCCGATGAAAGAGGTATATCGATAGTTCGTCAAAAAATCAAGAATTTCGCTAGATTAACCATCTCAAATCCCTCCAAAGAAGACTTGGAAAATTATCCATGCCCACCATATAAAATCATCATTTTAGATGAGGCTGATTCCATGACAAATGATGCCCAATCGGCTTTGAGAAGAACCATGGAAACCTATTCTGGAGTTACTAGATTCTGTTTGGTATGTAATTATATCACCAGAATCATTGATCCATTGGCTTCGAGATGTTCCAAGTTCAGATTCAAGCCCTTGACAAATGACGATGCCTTGTCGAGATTGAAATTTGTGGCGGACCAAGAATCCATAAAGATTGAGACCAAGGCTTTGGAAGAGATTTTAAGAATTAGTAATGGGGATTTAAGAAAAGCTATAACTTATCTACAATCGGCCACCAGACTCCATACTTCCTTACAGAACTTGAAAACTGAAGGTGATGATATTGAAATGTTGGATGAAAATGGTGATGGCGAAGGTGATAAGATCACTGTAAGCTCGATTCTTGAAGTTGGAGGGGTTGTTGGAGATGATATAATCGATGATATAGTTAAAGGAATAGAAACGAAAAACAATAATCAAATAATTAAAATCACCAAATCGGTGATTTTACAGGGATTCAGTGCCCAACAATTAATTGATCAATTACATGATAGGTTTATAATGGATGATACCCGTAGTTCCCAATTGAAGAATCATGTATCACAATTATTATTTACAACCGATAAAAGGCTTAATAATGGGACTGATGAACACATCCAATTACTTAATTTATTTATGCAGATTGCCAAAGTTATTTAGAGGTCATTAAAGCATTATCTATATAGTATATATAAATACATGTATTCAATTCGTTTCCTTAATCATTAATTTTGAGGTTTTTGATTTTGTGGAGGGATAACTCCAGGAGGGAATTGCATAAATTGTTGACCTTCCATTGGTGGCATATTTCTTCTACTTGGATCATTGATGAATTGGGGTGGCATTTGCATTCCTTGTGGTAAGAACCCCGGTGGTGGCCCCATACCTGGTGGTGGATATGGTAATCCGGGTGGTGGACCTTGGAATTGTCCTGGACCTTGGTGCCCTGGACCTTGTTGCCCTGGACCTTGTTGCCCTGGACCTTGTTGCCCTTGTAGCCATGGAGGAATCTGTTGAGGATGTGCTTGGTTCCCTTGTCTGTTAGATTGATCATCTCCCTTTTGTTGAATTCCAGGAGGTGGTCTATTCATCAATGACATGAAGAATGAGTCGTTACCGGTTGGTCTATTGAGTCCCGGTGGAAAATTAGGATTAATTCCTGGAGGAAATCCCATGGGTGGTAACCCAGGTGGTCCCAGGATACCTGGTGGCCCCTGACCTGGAAGTCCGTGACCTGGGGGTCCTTGATTTTGAGGATATCCCTGAAGACCTGGAGGTTGAGGTCTACCTTGGTGTCCCTGAAGACCGTGTGGCTGAGACGGAGAACTTTGTTGACCTGGTTGAGCAACAGTCTGCGTTTGAGGGTTTACTTGTGGTTGTGGCTGTCCCTGTATTGGGATCGAAACATTTGGAGATTTATTCAAAGTGGCCGATTGACTTGAAGGAGTAGAACTAGCAGATCCTGAGCCTGACCCGAAGAATCTAGAAATTGGACCATCGGTAGGATGGTTAGGGTGAGCTGGTTGAGCCGGTTGAGCCGGTTGAGCTTGTTGAGCTGATTGAGCTTGTTGAGCTGGTTCAGCTGGAGCTTCAGTGGGAGTTGAAGGAGTGAAGAAGGACGAGAATCTGGAACTTTTGGCAGAATCAGTGGCCTTTTTATCATCTTTAACCTGAGGAGTACTTACAAAAGAGAAGAAACTATCCACATCATTTGCTGGTTTTTCAGGCATTGCAGCGGTGGTGGTGGTGGCATTATAATTTGGGTCATCCTTACGACGTTGGGCTTCTTTCCATTTTTCAAAATCTTCTACCGTATCACCCATTTCTAATTTCATTTTTTCATCCATTTCATTTTCATTCCAGTCTTGATCATGATCATTTTGACGTTCATGTTTCTTTTTTCTTTGGTTATGATGGGGGTGTTGTTCATCTCTTTTAAATTGTTGATTGTTTCTACGATTGAACCTTGGATTTGGAAATTCCTTACTATAATAGGGCTTTTTCGAAGCATTGAGACACCAAAATTCTTTATCAGGAAGCGACAGCATTATCGAAGTATCAGCTAAAGATTTCAATTCGTGCAACTGATCTACGGTGTAAACATTTTCGAAATTCGACTTGTTACAAGAGAATTCAAACGAGTCTTTGGTGGATTTAGGACTTGATACTTCACTTTGTTTGTCAAAATCGGGACTTGATTCTTTGGCAGCTTTGGACATGGCCGAATCCAATAGCTGAGATAACGCATTACTGGGCTCCAATTTGTTGAGCGAGATATCACTTTTGGAATGGGATTGGCTGGGCTGGCCATTACTTGCGTTGGACGATACCCGGACAATTGAGGGGTCAGAAAGGATTGGATTTGAATGAGGATCCGTCATTTTATGGGGGGAGTTTATGGAGATGGAGGAGACTTATCAGAGGTTTCTGGAAAAATTTTCTGACTAAATTTTCTGACCGATTTTCTGACCCTTGCGATCGCGAGGGTGCTGGGCTGGTGGGTGTTTAGTGGGTAGTGGGTAGTATGTGGTGGTTTTGAGTAGTATGTGGTGGTTTTCTGAATTGTCGGTGGTGGTCGTGGTGGTGGGGCGCTAGTGGGCTGCCGTGGTGGTGATCGTGGTGGTGTCGACTGTGGTTTTGGTGGTGGTTATGGGTGCAAATAATGTTCGCAGCCCTTATCTATGAAACCTACTGATTGGGACGACAATATACAATATAATACAAATTCATCCTATATAGTACACTAGTAATCATTAAGGTAAGGATTATTCAACATGGTAATTTCCCTACATATAGCAAACCAATCAATTTCTCTCAAATACTCTGATTTATCTTGTTGATTGGTTTCTGACCATTTAAACAATTCATACATAAATTTAAGATTCGGTTGGATGATGATATTTAGTCTCCGGACTCTTACATACAAATACGCTTTTGGTAAATTGATCTTTAATCGTTTCATAACTTCAGCAATAACAACAGTGGCTGATCTTGATACACCAACTCTACAATGAACTAAAATCTTAGTTTGGCCCTGAGATTTATGATACTCCTTATTAATGAATTCAAGTATATGGGGTAATGACATAGCTAGTTGGGCAATTCCATCATCTTGTAAATTATTAACTTTCATAACTTGATCCACCAGGGTACTGTTATTGGGGTCTCTTGGGATTATATCGTAGATTTCTATATCTCCATTGTTCAATTCATCTATAATAATATCATTTTGTTTCTGAAAAACTGATCCGTTTAACCAATCCAATGGCTCCCCCACCGATATAACCTTTTTGATACCTAGTTCCTTTAATAAAGGCAAACAATTGGCATGTTTGAGCGATCCAAGATATAAATAAGGCAAAATTCTGGATGGTAAAGAGCCTTCAACTTCTTTGGTCCAATCTTGCTGGTAGTTTATGAATGATTCGCTCAATGAAGAGCTTGATGATGAAGAGCTTGATGAAAATTCCTCATCTTGTAGTTTATCATTACCAATCATACCTAATTTGAATCCATGAACAAGGGACTTTGGGCTTAAAAGCATTTGATTGATTTGACAATTAGGTACATCAACAAATACTCCATCCATTAAATTTGATTCTATCAATGGACTAAAATTTCTCAATATTGGTTCCAATTTCCGTAATATTTGAACATCGGTGTCAAAAATATAAAATGGTCTGCCAAACTCAGAATGTAACTTAATGATAGCTTCGTCGATTGGGGAATTGGTCGAATAAATGATATACATCAAAATTAATAATGACAGTTCAGTATAACCATCTGAACAATAAATAAGACAATCTAATCCTTTATCATTCGAAAGAGAATTAATTAATTTACAGGTATTAACCATTGATACAATATTTTCATGCTTGATATCACCCATACCAATAGAACCAGAAGATGGGAATGATAAACAATAATAGTCACCAATTTTTTGATCATTATTTTCGTAATTAGGAAATTTATTAACAATTGTTAATAAACTTTCGACACTTGGCTTATCGGGGAATGATGCATCATTATAGCAATTTATGAATAACCGATAATTTAAATTTGGAAGGGGTAGCGTTGTCTCAATGAGATCTTGACCATTGAATTTCGACGTGGTAATTGAATTTAATGGATTGCAATAAAGATTCTTAATATTGACCAATTTCTTATTGATTAAATATTCTTTTTTACCTGAATAAGTAAAGTTCAAGAAATTTTGATAATCCCAAGAATTACCCGAATATAAACTCCCATTCAATTTAGAAGCTGATGACATTTTGATCGTTTCAACTTTTTCTTTAATAACATATTCATTGTCCCAATTATTAAGTAATTTTAAGTTCAATTTAACCATCTTATTAAGATCAATATTTTTACTGGGAATTCGTTTCTTTAATGCCACCGAAAAGATTTTACCGGTGGTATCAACATCTTTTAAATGGGTCAATATAAAGGTATTGTACTCCGACATTTCACCATCATCTGAATTTGAATCAAATTTTTGTGCCAAGGACAATATCCTTATAATACTTTTAGATCTATTGATGAATTCTTCGTTGAAACAATAAACAATGAAATCGGAACAAGTTGCCAGTTTTGCAACCTGAATATGGAAGTTTCTCAACGACACCCCTCTATCAGGATCAAGATCGAGGAACATTGGTAGATAACCTAGCTTTAGACAGTCTTGTTTGTATAATTGAACTAATTGATTGAAATTTTCGACCTCTCCATAAACTTTCAATATGATACTTTCTATTAAGTCATGGACATCGCTATTGGATATATCCACCGGACATAAGATCTCACTCAACTGAGTTGAATTCCTTAAGATTGGATCATCATTTTCATTTTCATTGCTATTAATAGTCATTAAAAATCTGCAATTAGGTTTCAGAATGGTCAAATTACTATCGAAAATGCCTGATTTCAGTTGTTGACGTTGTTGTTGAATGAAAAATTGTCGTTGTGCAAAATTATCGGCATGAAGTCCATGTAACCATGGAAACATTTCTTGAGTTGGGGGTAAAGGTTTATTGAAGTACCAGTCAAAAATCGAGGTTAAATCGGTGAAGTTCAAGCATTTAATCGGTTCAATTGACTCAATCTCACATGTCTTCAAAGACCTGAAGAATTTGGAATTTTGATTTAGTGGAGATAATTTTTCATCTTTGATTACATTTAATTTGGTGGTCTTTGTACCAATTACATCACAAACATCACATTTATCAGATTCATTGATTTGATCAGAAACAGGGTTGAAATGATGAATTCGGGCCCGGAATCTGTCTCTTTCATATAATGAATCATTTGAAGTGGAAGATGACCGTTTACTATTTCTTAAAAATGCAGAATTATCGGAAGTTGATGAATGAAGTGGAGCCACGGCATTTGAACCGGTAGAACAAGAGGAGCCGGAATTTAAAGATGACATGATGGACGCTTCATCCACCACATCAGCCATTGAAGTATCAGTCAAAGACGTATTTAACGACGTATCTTTTTCCATTGATGAGCGTGGCACTTTCAAATCAGGTTGTTCTGTGCTAGGAGATTTATCACCGGATGAATGAGACGCTACAGATACAGATATAGGGGGTGGCGAAACCGAAATTGATAATGGGTAATCGGACATTACACCAGTTAACCAGTAGTTGTTCTAACCAATCACCAAAGTGAATACAGACAACGGATCACAGCAGGAAAAAAAGGGAAATGGGCGGGGCGGCTCAGCGGTGTAAGAAACCAGTATGTCAGACAAATCCCGAGATGTAAACAGGGTTATAATAATACAAAAAACCACGGTAAATGGTTATCACAAAGGAGTAGAAAATATAAAAAACCTTGATGAACCGGGAAGTAAAAAATCAATCGCGCAAAAAATATTTGTCGTTTCTGGAACTCAATGTAACCCTTTGACGCACAATGATAAGAGATAACTGAAGAGATAAGACTGGGGAGATAAGGGTTTTTTGATAAGCAATTGTGGGGATCTTTTGTTCTTTGAGGGGAGGGGGGATGAGAGGTGAGATGCTCAATATATAGGTTAGATATAACGGATCAAGGCTGTGTATAGTGGTGGTAATGGAAGAGATGTCTCAGATGTATCAGGGTCTGTCGCAGATAATTTAACTGTTTTGGTAATTTATTTTTTTCAATGAAAAATTTCACAGCTGCCGCAGATCGGGGTGTTTGGATACACTCCTGATACTTCCCAGGGCAAAGCAAAGCCCAAATTACAAAGCCCAAATTACAAAGCCCTAGCTCTATGTTTTTATGGATCTACTTTTATATTTTATTTACATATTAATGTCCTACGGGTGTGGTTAACAGTTTGAACTCCTGCATAATATTGGCCAATTCGTCCATTAATGCGTCATTACTCGTATGCATTTTCATATTGTGAGATCCATCAAGACTACTTAACTGTTGTCTCATAGATAATATTGACACATAATTTTCTATCCGGACTACCACATGATTGAATAAACCCAACAACTCATTTTCTTGGAATAATGAGGCTTTACTGCTTAATTGATTAGATGAAGTGTCTTGGAAATCACTCATAATGTGAGTTCCACTGAGTGTCATCAAGATTCTTTCAAGTTTTAATGATATGGTCCTCAATCTATAAATGGACTCGATTGGTATAGCCCCGAAGATTCGACTTGATTCTTTGTTATTTGAAACTTGTTGCTGATTGAATATTTCAAGTCTTATCAGTAATTTCTTTGGATATGCTAATGTAATATGCTCTGGAGCTTCTAATCCTTTCAATTTCTTTTCTCCCATTTCATGATAAACTATACCGATATCCTCCAATTGATTAATTTCTCTTTCGATTATTTCTCCTGCGGCAACGTATCCTTCGTATCCTTCGGCTATTGTAAGTTGTTTATCGACTATCTTACGGTGTAATTCCATTAATGCGTTTGTTTCATCTAAAAAGTCCGAACTGACACAAACTTGTCCACCATCGGCTATGGCACTGATTCTTGAAGCTCTGTTAACCATTGGCCCGAAATAATCCATTCTTCTGGTAACCACATCTAGTTCACATACTGGTGAACCCCAGTGAACTCCCATTCTAACTGAAAGACCTCTATAAACGATATTTCCCGAATTATCTGTCACTTCGAAACATTGATCAGTCTCTAAGATTTCGACTGGCCAGTCAGCTGTCAATAATTGTTGTTGAACGTTAAAACACCATAACAAAGCTGATGTGGGGGAGGGGAATGATACCATGAATGCATCTCCTTCGGTCTTGACTTCATATCCTCCGACAATTCTTAATTGTCTTCTCATGATTGCATTATGTATTTTGATAGCTGATCTCATAGCCACGGGATATGCATCCCATAATAAGGTGGAATTCTTAATATCAGTAAATACCAACGCTAAATCTCCGACTGGTGGTTCAATTTCGTCATCCAACATTCTTAATGCTGTATCGCCCCCTTGGGGTCTATCTCTACGTTTTTTACCTGAGAAGAATTCGTTGTCTGGTCCAAGATTATTATATAGACCTTTGCTACCGAATTTTTGACGTTTCAGTTTTTGATCTTCTAATCCAATGACCATAACGGCAATTTTATCGCTTGCCCCGTAAGAAATGGCAAAATCTCTCAATTTTTGGGCCGCCAACATTGGATCCTCCTTTTCAGATCTAATGATATCAACTGCCATTTCATATGGAATATAATCCCAGAAAACCTTGGTGGCCATCACAATCATATCATCCGCATTAGTAAGATCTGTGACCTTAATGTCAGGCCCTGAATGTAAATGAGGAAGATAACCAAAGAACCCAGCTCCTCTTGATACAAACAAATCACCATCTAAAGTACCATCTCCTGAAACGTAACCACCAGCAGCTCTGATTCTCTCAAATTCTGGTCTACTGGTTGGATCGTGCTTGGTAGTTAATAAAACATGGTCTCCATTATTTCTGGATAACATCGCCTCGGTATCACCGATATTGGCAGTATATAATTTTTTGTCTTTAATGTAAACAACAGTCACACTGCATCCAGCTTTACCATCTTCTAATAATGATAAATCAGCCAAATCTCCAGTAGCTTGTGAAGTTATAACTTGATTTTTCAGTTTTTTCGCTGCTAAGGCACCATTAATTTCCTTATTCAATGTTAAAAAGGTTCTTCTTAAAGCATCTGGAATATCATCATCCAGTTTCAATTTATCCAATTCCTCTGAAAGATGCTTTGCAATTAAACTTTTACAAATTGAAGAAATTCTATGTCCTTTACCACCGACACCGCCTTTACCGTCGAAACTAGCGAATAACACTTCATTCTCATTACCTCTATACTTTTGTATGAAAAGATCCCGAGACGAAACATAATCACGCAATCCCATGGTATCAGAAACACCGTAACCAATTTTGTCCAATTCGGATGCAGTAGTTCTGATTCTCATATTGATATTTTGGTCCGGTACAGCTGTTGTGGTTAAAGTTACATCAATCAATCCCAATACTTTAAGGTTCTTCAAAACTAATAAACTATCGAAATATTCTCCTGTCTCGGGATTCTTGACGTGACTTTGCTTGATTTCAAATCTTTTATTACCGGAGAAATTCAAATATTTCAATTTTTCATTCCAATGCCAACTCCAATCGTAAGGCCAGTTATTGATATTATATTTTAATTGATTGGACCCAACATCTAAAGCTTCTAGACCTTTGAGTTTACTTAATTCGGCCGGTAAAGAGACTAATTTATTATGGTTCAAGAATAGTAACCTTAATTTATTGATTGTATCGAAATCATCACTAGGTAAGGATGAGATTTCATTACCTGATAAATATAAGTCATTCAATCTCTGCATTCTTCTAAGAGCCCCGGCTGGAATCTCAATGATATCATTATATGATAAGTTCAATACTTTCAAATGAGTAAGCAAACTTAATGCACTGAAGCATTCATCGGTGAGTCTATTATCTGCCAAAGCCAAGATATGTAAATTGTCAATTAATGAAGAAGTAGAATTCAATGGTTCTAATGGAGCCATCGATCTGTTTGAAGAATCGTGAGGTTCCCCTTCTTCGATAGTCGTCATTTCTGTGGTTGGGCTTTTGGCAGTAAGTGAAGCGAAATTAACCGTAGATGATAATTTTTTAGCCAAAGATAATGGAGGATTTGGGAATGAAGTTAATATATTGGAACTTACGTTCAAGCTATTCAAAGATTTCAAATCCCATACTTCATCTGGTAAAGTTTGTAAATTGTTTGAGTGCAAATCAAGATATTGCAAGGATACCAAACCACCAACAGTTTTAGGTAAAACTTGAAGATTGTTACCATAGATGGAAAGGTAAGAAAGTTTGTGTAACTCCCCAATATTATCTGGGAGGTTAACTAAATGATTTTTATCGAGGACCAACTTCTCAATATTTGAAATTTTGTCGAAGAAATCATTTGGAATTATGGTCAACTTAGCCTTTGATAAATCAAGTACCGTTAATTTTGACAAGACATTGTTGAACTTCAAGTTTGTGATTGGATTCCTATCAAAATGTAACAATCTGAAACTTTCCATTTTATCACTAAACCTTGAAATGAAATTCTTGGAAGCGTAAACTGCTTCTAATTTTGGTAAATTACCTAAAACATCTATGTCAGTAATGTAATTGTATCTTATATCCAATCTCTTTAAGCAAGTTAATTCTTCAAAGAATTTAGGTAATCCTTTGCTTAATTTGTTAGTACAGAGATTCAATTTACTTAATTTGGTCAAATTACTGATAGATTTGGGTAATACCGATAAATCATTATAACTTAGATCCAAGTCCTTCAAATTAACCAAGTCACTTACAGGATCTGGATAGGAATTGAAGTAATTAGAAGATAAATTTAACGATTCTAAGTTTTGTAACTTCAGGAATGATTTTGGTAGAGAATTTAACTGATTTGAATTCAATTTGAGATGTGTCAAACCTCTTAAATGGCCAAATTTTGGAGGTAACTCATCCAAAAAGTTCTTTTCCATATCGAGATATTTCAAAGATTTAGCTTCCAAGAAATTGGTTGGGAATTTTGAGCAACCATTTCTAGCAAATGTTAAACTGTTAAGATAACTACAAGATTGGATGAAATCTAGCGGAATGTAAATAGCCGGATTATCGGCGACGTTTAAGGATTCGATTTCATAAGTATGTTGATGGAAAATAATTGGAATATTTTTCAAGTTTAAACCCGAAATATCAACGTTCACATAATCTTTTGAAAGCGTTATTTCTTCCTCGTGAGTTAAACTTCTTAAATAAACACTTTCCACGACAAATTTACAGATATATGATAAATCTTCACTACCAATCATTCTAAGATTATCATTTTCTTTATAACCACTCAATAATAATAAGCCAGTTTGAATTTTCAAAGGTCTTTCAAAAGGCTCTAAGGTCTTAACGTAGTTTCCAATATGGACCGAAAGCTGGTAATTTTGGGTTGATTCAAGGAAAAATTTCTTTTGCACTGATAACAAGAGATCAGTTGTATTAGTCTCGAGAGAGTTAAGTATAGTAGCGAAGGTATTGTCCTCTCTGAAAACTCTAATGATGTGGTTATTGGCCTTCATTGAATTATTATCAAGAGATACCACATGACTTGCGTTTTTCGAACCGTATAAAACCGGTAACAGGCCCGAATCCTTTGGTTGATGTTTGTCCTTTCCAGCAGAACCTTGAGAAGAGAATGAAGCATTCCAATTACCTCTATTCATGAATTCTGATTTGGCATTTGAAACTTTCCTTTGAGGAGAATTCGAAACAGAATGCAGCGCTATTGATGAACTACCAGATTTAACATTATCCTGGACTGAATTAGAATTTGAATCAGAGTCTGAATCGGAATTGACTTCACTAACATCATTAGGAGATCCTAAATTGGACGCTTTCACGTCCCAACTATCGGGAGCTTTCCATGCACCACCAGCACCGTTTGTACTACCAAACATATCCTCTAACTTGTAAAGTCCTGCATTAGATTGGGATTTTTTCAAAGGAGAAATGCCGGTGGAAGAGGTGGAATGTTTGAGATAATCAGCACCTTCCGATTGCTGATTTGGGGGAGTCTTAACAATATTGTCAATATCATTAAGACTTATATCAATGTCAAAAGCCCCGGGGTTGTTTTTCTTCCCATCATACCTTTCAGCCGTTGCATTTTGGTCGTTATCGCTGTGTGCTCTTGTAAGTGGCTGGGGAGGTTGTGGATAATGCTGAGCGTGAGATTGGGTGCTGGCACTTGTAGGAGATTTATTTGAATCACCACTATTGTTTCGTGATTTCGAAGCACTACCTCGTTGGCTTCTTGGTTGATTATGATTATGATTATGATCAAACGATAACGAAGAAAGCCTGAACTTGAATTTCCCACTCAGACCTGAGGAGGCCCCGGAGCTGACACTTTTACGAGGATTTTCACTATTATCGACAGACAGATGTCTGGTAGAATCATTATCATTATAAACATACCCATCTCCATTTTTAAATTTGGGTAAATTACCCACCTGGTCAGAAGCTGTATCTTGTGAAGTGGTGGATGTGTTTGATTGATTTGACTGGGTGGAATGAGTCGATTGGTTGGAATGGGTCGACAGTTCCGAATCCTTTCGAGTAGAATATATAAGTTTTCCAAGTAACGAACTACCCTTTTTCTTGAATCTAGGTTTGATTGGATGAGATAATGGTGGGACATTAGTACCGGACTTTCTTCCCTGGTGAAATCCTTTGTAGTCGCTGGCTACGCCGGGCACATTGGTGTCAGTGTCGCTGTTCTGGCGAGAAATTGGCGGAACGGCAGCCGAATTGGCGCTATCCTGATCATCTACATACACCACTGACGATCGAGGACTGTAATTATTGTCATTATCATTGACACTGTGACTCTTCAGTTTATCCTTGAAACTATCAAATTTCGAGTTGAAACTGAAAGCTTGACTCATGAGGAATAATTATGTCAAGTTGAAGATCTGAGAAGACGTTGAAATTTCAAAACTACAATGCGAATGGTGTACGGGGGTAGTGGTGAGAGAAGGTGGATGAAAGATGAGTGTGAGTGTGAGGTGAGTGCAGTGAAGGAGTACTGCTAATGGTGAAAGGGAAGCTGGTGAAAGAAACTGATGAAAAAGAAACTGATAAAAGAAACTGATGAAAGAAACTGATAAAAAAGTGTCCGCTTCTCTATAACAAATTTCAAATTAAACTTCATGCTTTGTTCTGCCTGTACTTCTGGCTCCGCTGCCTCAGTGTTGCAGATCTAAAACTGTGAATTTGGCGAAAAGACACATACCGGAATGTAAAGTGATTCTCTTAAAAGATAACAAAATGATACATTCAACATGTACAATATATACAATATATACAACACGTATAACATATAATACATACATGTGTATAATTATAATACAATACATAATACAATACAATATATATATATAGTGGCTACCCAGTCCACCTGTACTCCGTCACCCTGCGTGCCGTTACTAAGGTTAGTCTCAAATAATTAGCCAAATTGAGTTAAATTAAAAAGCTTGACGAAATCGAGAATTTTAAGGCCGTTGACACAGAAAATATATAGCTGGAAATTTATACCTAAAATATCTAAACCCAAAATTATTCAAAAACCCTGGATATAGCCCGTGACCATGGCCGAAACTTCCCGAACCATAAATCATAAACTAAATGAAATCTTGAGTAAAAACAACATCACCAAGTCCAAACTTGATACTTCCTTGGCCCTTAACTATGCCAATGTATTGAAAGCAAATATCTTGGGGAAAGACAAGCAGGAAAAAGTCAATTCAATTGTCGTTTTGGCAAAACTTTTGGACTGTGTTATAGGAGGAGATTCCGTGTCAAATGACTTCATGGTGACTCTTGATCATACCCTTTTCAGTACCTTGTTTTCTATAGTAAGTTCTAATATGTCAACTGAAACTTACAAGGCGATTTTGAAAATTTCGGTGATATTGATTTCCGGCTCCATTTTCAATGTGAAGGATGATTCCATCGATAAGTATTTACCGCTTTATGAGAGTTTGATAGAGTACCTTGATGTCATTGATATCATGGCCCAGAAATTATATCTTCATGATAATAAAATCAACTACAATACCATTAAATTGGTGAATGACTTGATTGTCAAAGCCTTGAAATTCCAGTATTCGGGAATCATCACGTTGGCTGGTAGACTAAAGCATGTTACTTTGTTCAGTTCGGTGGAAAATGTCATTGAATCGGATGATAAATCCATCTTGGATGCCATAAATAACTTGAAAGTTAACTATGCCCTTTTAAATGATTACTTGAACGAAACCAAATTTGATTTAAGTATCAAATCTCACCAGATTATGTTGAATAACTTATTTTTGTTTTTGGAGGTAAGTCTTAACGAATACGGGACTCCTGCCAAACCAGAAGAATATATTAAGGCAGGGTTCACGGATAATCCTCGTAAATTTGTCGTTGATAACTTTACCATTTTATTGGCCATGGATTTGAAGATTTTCCTAAAAGACCCAAATATGACTTTCAAAAAGAAGTTCCACGAGGAGTTAATGATGAGTGATCATAATAGAACTTTCCCGTTGTATTTGTTTATAGATAAGGCCACCGATATTTGGATCAATGTGTTTCGTCAAAATGATAAATACCCTCACATTTGTGATAAGATCTTAAACTGGGAGTTGATGATTTATTTCACCATGAATTCTTGTCTTATTTTGTGGCAAGAAACCAAAGCCCAATTAAATGATTCGGGGGATGTCGATAAAATCTTGTTATCGATTAAAGATAATATCGATAAAATTGAAAATAATCTCGCCCATAATTTGACCACCAAGACAATTGAGGAATGTCTTGATTTAACTGCCAATGAATCGGCAGTTCAGTTGAGACAACATCAAATCTCTAAGATAAAGGACTCGTTTTCTGATATTTGGGACTCAAGACTTGGTGCTTTCAATAAACAATTGGCTTTTGAAGTGATGGAATTCGTTTGTGAACAAAGAGTTATTCAGTTATTGAAAGGATCATGGGTATTTACCGAAAGCCATGGTGAAATGTTTATGAAAAGTAATAGTAAGAAAACGGTAAATGGATCTGTTGGCGGGGCCAAATATTATTTCATTTTGTTATCACCAAATAGACAATTATTGTATTATAAAGAATTCCCGGAAAAGACCACTCAGAAACCTTCATATGAAGAAATGGAACAACACTCAATTAAATTATCGGAAATCACCGATTTGAAATCGGATAAAATCGGTGATCAAGTTGGTGAAGAAGATAAAAAGAGAAATAGTAAACTTATCTCCATCCAAGGAACTATATCTTATGAGAAAATCACTTTATTGGGGGTTAACAATAAGAAATTATTGAGTTTTTATACTGACACTCAAGTGAATAAATATGTATGGTTAGATGGGTTAAAGATGTTAAAGGGGATGATCAAACCTGGCCAATTATCAAGAGACACCGAAAAACAATTGGATTTCTTGGTCGATATCAGAAGAAATACTCAATTATTGAATTTGGAAGATATAAAGAGCCTTGATAATGTCGATGTTAAAGAAACCGACGATCTGTCAGATGATGAAGAGTTCTATGATATTAATGAATTGACTACTTTGACCACCGATACTTATTTCTATACTAAATGATTATATTTATTAAGCGAATGTCGTAGCCTCTCTGCCACAAAATCGGTCTTCCTGTATATAGGGCCAAGATTCTGATATAATCCCGTGAACCGTTGTAATAAGGTGATGAATACCTTCAAATGATATTCTCCATAACACATTTCAAATCGGGCTTCACCCTAAATCCTCTCTTTAGTTCTTGGTGCCATTCGTCTCTGTACCTATCTGGTGTCATTGGATCTCATTTGCAGCCATTTCCATTTGCAGCCATCTCATCTCATCGCAGAAAAAAAATTAATAGACACTCAGATACTAACATGGCCAAACCAGGAAAAAAACAAACTAAGGGTACCAAGAAAAGTCCCACGAAAACCAATACCCCTTCTAAGCCTGCTCTCGTTAAGAAATCTCGAAACGTCGATTTCGTCACGACAATTGACAGTGACGATGACAATGAAGTACCTGATTTAGAAGAATCAAGCGAAGACGAAGTTAAACAGACGGAAGAAGATGAAGATACTGCATTAAACCCCGATTTCAATTTCGGTTTTGAAGACAATACTTCCACCCAATTTGCTGGGTGGGATTTCAATTTAGATTCCGAAAAAGACGTAAAGAAAAGTGTGGATTTGGACAAGATCTTGAAGCAAAAAGGTGGATTAACTAATTTGGTGGGAGTGAAGGAAGATGAACCCGAAGAACAAATTGGAGAAGAATCCCAAGAAGGTTCTGATGATGAAGACCTTGCCATGGACGGGTTCGGAATGGGTGCAAAAGACGATGAAGATGAAGATGAAGATGAAGATGAAGAAAAGGAAGATAATGAAGACGAATCTGAATCTGAAAACGAGGAAGAGGCCGAAGAACAACTCGAAGAAATGAAAATGGGAGGAAAAGATGAACCAGAAGAAGAAAAAGATTCTGAAGAAGCTATTGAAGCTTTTTATGAAAATGGTAATAAAACTGAAGCTGCACAAACCCACGAAAGATTTCTGACATTACAATTATCCCGTCCTGTTTTGAAAGGATTATCCCAATTAGGATATGTGAAACCATCACCAATTCAATCTGCATCTATTCCAATTGCATTGATGGGAAAGGATATCGTTGCTGGGGCTGTTACTGGATCAGGTAAAACTGCTGCATATATGATTCCCATAATTGAAAGATTATTATATAAACCAAGTAAGGTAGCTTCTACAAGGGTTATAGTCTTGACCCCAACCAGAGAATTATCTATTCAAGTGGCTGATGTGGGTAAGAAGATTGCTAATTTTGTGCCAAATATATCATTTGGTTTGGCAGTTGGTGGTTTGAATTTAAGACAACAAGAACAACAATTGAAATCAAGACCTGATGTGGTCATTGCCACTCCTGGTAGATTAATTGATCATATTAGAAACTCCCCATCGTTTTCCATTGATTCTTTGGAAATTTTAGTCATTGATGAAGCTGATAGAATGTTGGAAGAAGGGTTCCAGGTTGAATTAACTGAAATTTTATCATTGATTCCAAAACATAAGAGACAAACATTGTTGTTCTCTGCTACCATGAATACAAAAATTCAAGATTTAATTCAATTGTCGTTACAAAAACCGGTGAGAATCATGATTGATCCTCCAAAGTCTGCTTCTAACAAATTAGTTCAAGAATTCGTTAGAATTAGAAAGAGAGACCACCTCAAAATCTCCTTATTATACCAAATCTTAAGAGACATAAGTAAATCAAATATGGTAAGAATCGTGGTGTTTGTGGCTAGAAAAGAAACGGCACACAATTTAAGAATTGCATTAGGTTTATTGGGTTTGAAAGTATCAGAATTACATGGGGCTTTGAGTCAAGAACAAAGATTGGAGAATGTAACAAATTTCAAGAATTTGGTGGTTCCTATTTTAATTTGTACCGATTTAGCTGCAAGAGGTTTAGATATTCCAAAAATCGAATTGGTTTTGAATTACGATATGCCAAAGAGTTATGAGATTTATCTCCATAGAGTTGGTAGAACTGCAAGAGCCGGTAGAGAGGGTAAGTCCATAACATTCGTTGGAGAAAGTAGTCAAGATAGATCTATTGTTAAAAATAGTATAAAGGCAATCAGTGAAAATCCTAAATCGAATAGCAAAGCCATATCGAGATCGGTTGATTGGAAAGAAGTTGAAGAGTTAAATAAGATTATCGAAGATAAAAAAGATATTATAGAAGAAGTTAAGGAAGAAGAAAAACAAGCTAAAGAAATGTTAAGTGCCGAAATGGAATTAAATAAAGCATCGAATTTGTTGAAACATAAAAGCGAAATTGAAAGTAGGCCTAAAAGAACATGGTTTCAAAGTGAGTCGGAGAAGAAGGCTTCTGCTAATGCTTTGCTGCAATTAACCAAACATGGGAAGAAGGTCAACAGTAAAAAGAGAAAGGCCAATGAGGAAAGAAAAGATACAGCTCGTCCTTATAAGAAGACAAAGGCTGATAGAATGAGTAAAGAGAAGCCAAAGAAGGGTAAGGGAAAACCAAAAGGGAGAAAATAGATCAAATATATAGTAAGTATTTTAATTAACGTACGATTCTACAGGGATGACCTCATACCACTAACAGTTTCATAGTTACAATAAATGGCTGCAAAATTAATGTTCATATATATTACTCGCATACAGCTAATATCAATAGCTTAGAGATGCTATAAGCCAAAATTGGATTTTCTGAAATCGTTGAATTAATATCACTATCTATTAAACAGATTCGTGTAAATCGAATGTTATTTCATAAAAATAAAGTTTGTCTAAAGCATTTTCTGATCGTGTTATCGAACTCCAAATAGACAGAGAAGTCTCAAATATTTCGTTACTCAGCCGAATATAATTATAAATCCAACCGCATTCAATCTAATATGATGTTCAATTCCGGATATATCAAATTATTTAACGGCACAGATACGACGAGTCCCGCCAAACTCCTCTTCCAAATCGTCCTTTTACAAGGGTTCTACTATCTTACGGCGTTTGTTGTATTTTATCTTGTAAGTTCGCTCAATGGGTATGAATTCAAGCTTGATTTTATTTTTTCGTGGGAATTAATCACGTCAGAAAATGCCATGGGATTGATTCTTTTCGCCATGTGGTTGTTCGACTCATTGTTGTGTGTGTTGTTTGTGACGATCATAGTGGGCAGATCGAAACTTGCATGGGACTTTGCTTTGACGGTCCATATAGTTAACTTATTGGTGGTATGGGTATATTCTGGTAAATTTCCAACCTCTACTTTGTGGTGGTGTTTACAGGTATTGAGTGCTGTGTTGTTGGTTACGCTATCAACCTACTCCACCAGATGGAAGGAGTTGAGAACCACTTTTTTCGATAATATGTTGGAAGGAAGAGATGTCGAGTTGCAGGAGATGAGTAGATAGGAGATGGTTAGAAAGCCTTGTTGGTGGTGAATATTGGCATGAAAGTACAAACAAGCCGAGAAGCACCAAGGCAGAAACAAGCACAAGCAAAGAGCACAAAGGCACAAAAGCACAAACAAGCAGAGAAGCACCAAGGCGTAAACAAGCACAAACCAGCAAAGAGCACAAAGGCACAAAGGCACAAACAAGCACGAATAAGCACAAATAAGCACTTATAGTTATGTAGGCATATATTTCCGTCTTTGTAGTATGGTAATGGACATTCTCGGTTCGCCCCATGTATTATGTCCCTATATTTTTTTGGCCGCTTTAGTGGCATTCAGTATTGCTAGTTACGATCTTCTTTGACGCCAGTTTGACCGGCTACACTAGCATTATATCCATGATAATCCAAATTTGTAATTGCTTCTGATGGTGGATATTCAATCCGATCTCCACACTCTCTCCAATTCCACACTCTCTCCAATTCCACTTCCTCTCCCATTTTGGGAATGGCTGCAAAAAACTGTAGCTGCGTACAGTATAAAGGAGATCCATAATAAACTCCGAAATAACTTACAAAGTTACCTCATTTATGTTTCTAAAGAGAGTATCGGTCTTGTATACTGTCCGACTTGAATGTTGTTGTTATTCAGATCAATTGAATGGTCTACCAAAATCTGGTAACAGACTCGATCGGCAACTCACCAGCAAAATGCTCTTAAGCGACGTTCTCGAAGGGCTAATGAAGATTTTCGAGGTAAAACCATACTCATCAAAGATGGTGGTTTCGAAAAGTGTAGATAGAGAACCAGATACTAAAGGATCGATTGAGACTGCTGAATTTATGGATATACATATTTTATACAAGGTGAACCACCAATCGAATATACGCTTCCTGTATACACACCTGGGCATAGGATCTGGGCATAGGATCGGGACTGTCAACCGCTTGGTTCGTTTGCGTCTTATATCCGGCTTACCTCCCAACGTGGACGGTGCAGCCAAGGCACTGTACTACTGGAATGGTAGGATATCGGTGGGGGATATCGGTGGGGAATAGTCATTCTAACTTATACTCTACCATTTGAGATGCACCTCACCAGAAAAGGCAACTCCTCCGCAAATGTGGGGTCGTATTTATTATCTGCATCGCCGGAGTTATGTTGATCTACTTCCCGTGGGGAAAATATATATGTGGGGAAACTTTCCTATAATCTTTGCGATCAAGTACTTAAGCCGAAGTTTTCTCTGTAACTAATCAATTTACTAGAAACATAGACATATTATAGATATATATATATATATAATTCATTGATTTTGCAGCCATTATGTCTGGATTTTTAAAAGTTAAAGGAACTAAAATCGTCGATCAAAATGATAAACCGGTAGTCCTCAAAGGTGCTGCCAATGGTGGACATTTAAACATGGAGAATTTCATAACTGGGTATCCCGGTCACGAAACCGAACATAAACAGGTCATTAAGAAGAAGATTGGCCAGGAGAAATTCGAGTACTTTTTTGAAAAGTTCTACGACTACTTCTGGACCGAATCGGATGCCATATTCTTCAAAGAGTTGGGCTTCAATTGTTTAAGAATTCCCTTCAATTACAGACACTTTCTCAATGATGAAGGTGATTTATTTGAGGTTAACAAGAAAGGATTCGAAAGACTTGATAAGATCGTCGATTCATGTGCAAAACACGGTATCTATACCGTCTTGGACTTGCACACAGTCCCTGGGGGACAGAACCAAGACTGGCACTCCGATTCCAGAATCCATATTTCGTTATTCTGGGATTTCAAGATTTTCCAAGATGCTATTGTCAACTTATGGACTAAGATTGCCGACTATTACAAGGACAATACTTGGGTTGCAGGCTATAATCCTATGAACGAACCGTCTGTCTCTGATCACTCCAAGTTGGTTTCATTTTACGACAGAATTGAAGAGGCCATTAGATCAGTTGATCCAAACCATATGTTGTTGATCGACGGTAATACTTATGCCGCTGACTTCAGACAGTTTCCTCCAACTCCTTGGAAAAATACCGTCTATGCCATTCATGATTATACAATTTATGGATTCCCTAATTTGGAAGGAACTGAATATGAAGGTACTGAAGAACAGAAGTACAAACTCCAAAATCAATATAACAGAAAGGTTGAATTCATGCATAAACACAATGTCCCAGTTTGGAATGGGGAGTTCGGTCCTGTTTATGCTGGAGAAGCAAGAGGCGATAAGAATGTTGAAGAGACCAATAAAGCAAGATATAATGTCTTGAAGGACCAATTGTCGATCTACAAAAAAGGTGATCCTTCCGGTGATGGGTCTCCCATTAGTTGGTCAATTTGGGTTTATAAAGATATTGGATATCAAGGATTGGTTTATACCTCTCCAAAGTCCAAATGGTTTGAAGTGTTTGGGGAATTCTTCTTGAAAAAGAAAAAGTTAGGATTGGACAAATGGGGTAATGACATTGATCCAAAGTTTGCAAAGTTGTACACCGATTTGGAACAACATATGAAGAACAACATTCCAGAGAAATACCATGGGGCTTTGTATCCTAACACTTGGACCCTTTTGAGTTATCTTTACAGGGTATCTAGAGACATTTTATTCTCTCAATATGCTCAACACGAATATGCCGACTTATTTGTTGGATTAGATTATGGTGAATTGGACGAGTTGGCGGCTTCTTTCAAGTTTGAAAATTGTATTCAAAGAGACGAATTGAACGAAATCTTGAAACTGTATTAGTTTAATATATAATCTCTTGTCTGTAGTCTATATGGTACTCTACATGATCTACATGATACCGTCTACTTCTTGATCTTCTGGAGTAGTTGATCCAACACATCCACCGTCTCCTTGGGTCTAGCTATCCAAGCCGTACAAGCACTTAATCTGGCCTTGAAATCATTGGCACCCACACTAGCAAACTGATCTCCCACATGTAAAGTTTCACTCTTCAAGATCGGGCAAACGTCCAACAGTTCATCTTTACATAAATAGTTCTGGAGAGATTCCACCCCAAGAGACTTATCCCCGATATCTACCCAAACATCCGAACCACCATTGAAAGCACATACCTTGATATTGGAACCTAGATGGTTCAAAAGCTCAGTCAACTTTACCGAACATGAAAGCACTATTTCCTCCAACGATTCTCTCAATATTTTATGTCCATTGACCGGGATAATCCCAATTGACCTCTCTTTCTTGATGATATTGGTCTTGGAATCATCATCCAACGTGAACTTGACTCGTAAATGCACCATATGCTTATGCATGTTTTCCATGATATACTCGATGTGATCTTTGTTCCAACTATTCATTAATGGAGTATACCATTCTTCTGAATCGACAAATTCAAACGTCTGTAAATCATTACTGTATCGGAATAGATAGTTCGATTCTCCCCCCATGACCAAAAGATTCTGCTTCTTTTCCGGTGGTAAATCAGATTCGTTCATAGCATCAATTAACCCCTTTAATCGGGAATAGTATTGACCACTGCCTTGTTGTCCAGGATATCCGGCAGCTGTCACGACCCCGATAAAGAAACCCAAGCGAAGCAATTGTACAAGACGTTGAACCACATCATCGGATTTGGCCAACGACTTTCCGTCTTCGTATAAGGTGACATCCCCATCAAAAGTGATGAGCTTCAAATGGTTGGAGGTGGAATCATTATAAATATCAGTTAATGCCAACACTTGAGCAGTGTTTAAAATATGACGGATATCGTTGAAACTGGGACTCACAAACCGTCTCTTACTTATGCTTCTCTTTCTATCTTCAATTAAAAACGCATCAGTTAATGGTAAATGGGTGAAAAAGCTACCTACCGAAGGAACTAATTTTCTCAACCGACTGACCAAAGTAAACTTATCTAAGCGACAATCGAGTTCAATTGTGTTTTGAACTAATCTCTGGACATCTTCAAATACTTCATAGTATCTTTTCTGGCATTCTTTAGCTATTTCGAATTCTTGAGACTTGATAAATTCTTCATAATCAGCAATATCATCGAAATCCCCTTTGAAATGGTTTTCTAAATCGGAGTGTAAGACGAAAGGCACGGCAAGAAGTCCTTTAATCCATTCTATGAATTCGTCTCTTCTGTGACTTTTCAAGGCATATTCCACTCTATATCTGCTTGTCATGGTAATTTTTTTTCAATTTTTCAGGAATTATTTTTCGTTTTTAATTTATTTTTCGATTCCGGCAATTATTTTTCCAGTGGTCTCAATTGCTGCAAAATTAATGCACTAGCAAATCTAAAATAAGAAACGAACAACGAAAGTAATGACAGGACAACGATGAGAAAATTAATTGATCGTAAATTCTAATATACACTTATAAACCAGATTGAGCTCTTCTTCTGTCTCTTTCTTCAGAAATAGATAATTTAATACCTTTACCCTTTGGTAATGAGACATGAGGTTTACCAGCTTCTTCACCAATAACGAAAACGTTAGATAATCTGGTGACGAAAGTGTTTTCCAAAGAGTCTTTAATATGAACCAAATCAAAACCTCCTTCATGTCTTTCTCTGTGTACAATAACACCAACTCTACCCAAGTTACGACCACCGGTGACCATGACTAATTTACCAGTGTCAAATTTGATGAAATCGGTGATTTTACCCGATTCCAAGTCGATCTTGACGGTATCATTAGCTCTGATCAAAGGATCTGGGTATCTGATAGTTCTACCATCGTGGGTAACAACGTATGGAATACCCCTTTTACCTAATTGAACCTTCTTAACTTTTCCTAATTTGTAAGAAGCTTCTTCATTAGTGATTCTGTGGACGGCAAATCTACCTTTGGTGTCATAAATTAATCTGAAGTTTTCATTAGTGGCTTCTAAAGTGATAACATCCATGAAACCAGTTGGGAAAGTAGTGTCAGTTCTAACTTTACCGTCAACCTTGACATGTTGTTGCATCAAGATAGCTTTAACTTCTCTACCGTTTAAAGCATATCTCAATCTGTTTCTTAAAAACACAATTAATGGTAAAGATTCTCTTAATTTATGAGGACCGGCAGATGGTCTTGGAGCGTAAGTTCCGGACAATTTGTCCAACATCCAGTGGGATGGAGCTGCTAATCTTTTCAAATGTTTCTTTCTAAAGTACATGTTAGTAAAACTCTGGTTGTTAAAATCTGACCTTAATTAAGGAGAAATACTTCACATCTTTGAAGTTCAAAGAGATGGGGGTTAAAAATCAAAGAAGGACACAGTCAAAGAAATATTTCACCTTAATTAATCAATCATGACAAGGCTCCCTCCAAGCTTTCGCTGGTATACCATAGAAGAGTCTATGGGTTTGGGTTGTATTCTTTGAGAATATCATGATGTCAGTTTAATAAATTAAACATACGGGCCTCTTGCCATTTTAATTGATTAATGTGTGGTTGAGTGAAAAATTATTTTTTTTCCACCAGCGAAATATTTGTAGCTGGGCGTGTGAGCACAAGATATCTGGGATATTGGCTGTCACAGGGCGCGTGCCCTGAGGAGAATCAGAGAACCAGATAAGCTGAGGAGAAGATAGGATGATAAGCTGAAATACATCTCCTACAATAATATCCATTATCCATTCCTACAAACCTATAAACCTAACTAAACCTGTCTAGAAAACAGTGTTCTTTGGATCCTCGTACCGATCAGTATGTAAAGCCGACGAATTCAACTCTGTAATATCCAGATGATGTTCACTCTTTTTCACTCTATGTCTTGAATAATTGACCAATTCCTCGTCAGTCATGACTTTGATCCAATCAATATTCAAATTAAACGGACCATACTGTTTATCCAACAAGCCTATACCAATTGTCTTAACTTCCAGTTTATTAATTTCACAGCCATCTTGAATGACTCCCCAATTGGTCATGACAAAATCGTTTAACGGAATAACAACGGTTTCCCATTTTCCGGGAGTATTCAAAAACAATCTGTGTTGGAACAAATCTGTCACAAGTGGGGTATTTGCCTGAATATTAACCAAGTATTTTCTCATATCTCCATTAACTCTCAACACCAAAGCATGATATGGGGTCCAATCCCAATAAGAGTTTCCACTGAGCCAGCTTTCCTTCTGGTCTTTGGTTCTGAACATGGCATATCCAGATCTTGTGACTTCCGGGTTATCCTTTGGAAGATCAAGGTTGAGATGGCCGTGGAATTGGCCACATTTTTGCTGGTTGTTGTAGCTGAAATTTACCGATGAGTAGCCTCCAATCTCCTGATCACTTCTGGTCATGATATTTTCCAAAGAGTATTGGGGGTTATGTTTGAAGTCAAGAATGGTCTCGACGGATTTGAGGGCATTGACCGGTTTGGAAATCGAAAACAATTTCGAAAGGGTCGAAATGGGTGATGTTAATGACATTGTTCAGTTTATTATAATTTTTCAGGATGTTGGCCAATTTATATTCGCACTGTGACTGAGACCTGCGATTGGGAGCCGACCGGCTGACCTGAGGATGAGGAGGGCTAGCAGGGTGGAGAAAAACAGAATAGGGTTTGATATGAGTCGATCATACAATGGATTAAAAGAGCGTACGGTTTTTAACTAGTATATGAGGTATATAGAGAGGACGGGATAGGAGTATAGGTGATAGAAGAAAGTAAATCATAATAGTAGTATGACCCTGGCTCACATAGCACTTAGAAACTTGAAGATTATCCAGAGTAGTTTAACTGTTGGGTGCTATACATGTCACGGCCCGGAGTCCGTCCCCTATTCTTTATCTTTGAAATTTCTTCTTCGGGTATTCATATTGCGGGGCTGAATCAATGGGCTCATCTCACTGCGTCACATATGATATATGATTTATGGCTGCAAAATTTAAAGGGACTGCATAGGAGGCGTGAGGGTAGAATGAGTTGAGGATTGCTGCCCCGGTTGTGGAATTACTTTCAGGCTTCTCCAATTACTTTCCCCAATTATTGTTCAACAATCAGTTGTCCCCAACTGCCTGTCATGTATTATTGACAACCGAACCCCCGCATAATCTAACATTAACAATGTGTTGCTGGTGTAGATCTTTTTGATTTGTGGGGAAATTCGCAGCCCGGGCTGATAACACAAAAAAATTGAGAGGCACAAAAAGGTAATTCCGACACCGGGAGTCGAACCCGGGTTTGCTGCGTGAAAGGCAACCGTGCTAGCCGTTACACTATATCGGACTTGTTGCAGAAAGAGTTTGTGGTTTAACTTTCTGTTTGTGTATTGGTAAAGACACTATTTGCATTGTTTCTGATTCTCTCCAGGCATCTGTCAATTGACTGGTATAGATGTATAGGCGAAGACTGAATTTTTTTATGAACAAACTCATTGTTAATTGGGCTTGCACCCTTTATCCATTAAGTATTGAATCAACGAAGTCATCTCATTTACTGAAACAAAGAGGATGTACACTTTTATGTTCTAGGATGTGGTAATGTCCCAGGGTATGGTTTCTCACTGTAACGATGATAATATACTCCAATATATTGGTCTATTCAATTATCATTTGATATAAGAGCCATAATTTTTCCAGGCAGTATTTCTCTGTTTAATGATTATCGCAGATTTTGCAGCCATTAATTAACACTCTGAAAATCGACATTTCGAGTCAAAAAAATACAAAACTATAACATCTTCAAACCCCGAATATTACTACCCCCATATACTTCAAGTCTCCCATCTAAACCCCTCTGGTGGATATGATCACGTGACCAGACCCTTGCTGCAGCCGTGCCTAATTCAAATATGCTGAAGTGCATATCACAAATAGGAACCCCATAAGCTCCAACCACCACCAGCTCAAACACCAACCGCCCCAAACAAGTAAACAACTACATCTACACATCAACAAAATCACAAAAAACCCACCAGAACAACCAATTAACCAATTAAGTGGCCTACTCATTCTTGCTATTGTCTTCTTTTTATAGCAACCAGCCGCACCAATTTCACCTGAAAAATATATTTTGCCGGACTTATAATTATAATATATTATCATGAGTTACAACAATAACAATTATCCACCTCCCAATTACAACAACAACAATAACGACACGTATACCGTGCCCGTTCAACAGCAGGGATACCCCCAGAACGACCAGCAGAATCAACAACCAAACTACGATTACGAAAACCAACCGTACGAGAAACCAGAAGCCAACCAAAATTTCGATGAGGCATTCAAAATCACCAAACCAAAATTCAATGATTGGCCGTTTACCGTCTTTTTTTTACTTGTGGTTGCCGGGTTTATTGCCGTAGGAGGGATTTGTTTGAATGCTTTGAGAGAAACGTTTGATTTCCAGGGAACTTCAATCTATAACTCGGGGAATAGTTTCTCTATGAACACTAATACAATTATCTTGTTTGCATTTATAATTGTGTTGTCGCTTGTTTTATCGGTATTGATTATTGTGTATGCCAGGTTGGCTCCCAAATTCTTCATTACCAGTGGACTTATTTTGAATGTTATCTTGGGAATTGGTACTGCTATATACTATTTTGTGGCCAAGTACTATTCGGCAGCGGTGGTATTTTTGGTGTTTACATTGTTCACTGCGTTCTGTTACTGGAGGGCTCGTAGTAGAATTCCCTTCAGTGCCACTGTGTTGACAATTGTCATTGATGTGATGAAGAGATACCCATCTACGTTATTGACTTCGTTTATTGGGATTATTGTTAGCTCGGCTTTTAGTGTACTTTTTTCGGTGGTTATTGTCGGGGTTTACGTAAAATATAACCCAGACTCTAGTAATGAAGCTTGTGACGTTGGAGGAGGAAGTTGTTCCAAGGGCAAATTGATTGGTCTCTTGGTGTTTGTGTTTTTTGCCGGATACTATATTTCTGAAGTGATTAGAAACGTGATTCATGTGGTGATTTCGGGAGTTTATGGAACTTGGTATTACTTATCGGGATCTGATCAAGGAGAACCAAGATTCCCGGGGTTGGGTGCGTTAAAGAGAGCTTTGACCTATTGTTTTGGATCCATTTGTTTTGGTTCTTTGATAGTCTCGTTGATTCAATTGTTGAGGGCTTTTATTCAAATTTTGAAACAAGATGCTTTTGGAAACGGTGATATGTGTGCCGGTTGTGGATATTTGATTTTGGATTTCATCATTGGTATTTTAGAATGGGCCGTTAAATATTTCAACCATTATGCTTACTGTTATGTTGCGTTGTACGGAAAGTCGTATATTAAGTCGGCCAAAGATACTTTTGATTTGCTTAGGTTCAAAGGTATGGATGCTTTAATCAATGATTGTTTCATTGGTACTTCATTGAATTTATATGCGTTATTTGTTGGTTATTTGGTAGCTTTATTGGCATATCTTTATCTTAAATTTACCGAACCAAGCTACAATTCTGATGGTGGTTATTATGCCCCAGTTATTGCTTTTGCGTTTTTGATTTCGGGTCAAATCACTAGAGTCGCTTTGGTTGTTATCGATTCTGGTACTTCAACGTTCTTTGTCGCATTGGCAAAAGATCCCGAAGTATTCCAAATGACTAATAGACAAAGATTCGAAGAAGTTTTCAGAAACTATCCTCAAGTGTTGCAAAAGATTACTTCTGATCATTGATTTTGAAAGAGGCTATATAGAGTTTGTAGTATTAAATGTATTAATAGGTTTGTCACTATCTCAATCTCAATCTCAATCTCATTTGAGACACAATCAATCTCAATGTTATCCCTTGCAATTGGAGACTTATACATCCCGGACCGGGCGATTGAAATTCCCGATAAATTCGTCAAGTTATTGGCCCCCAATCCGAATGCCATTCCCAGTAATTCGAAAATCTCCCAAGTTTTATGTTTGGGGAATATAACTTCGTCGCTTCAAACGGTGGAATTTCTTCATAATTTATCTCCGTCACTTCATTTAGTTAGAGGAGAGTTCGACGATGGCAATATACTTGGTCAGTATTTACAACAATTGAACGGGGGAGAAGTGGGAGATATTCCAAACTACAAAATTATAATCCATGATAATCTACGTATAGGAGTTACCAATGGATACCTGGTGATTCCTAAGAATGATCCATTAAGTTTACTGGCATTGGCCAGAGAATTAGACGTTGATGTATTGATATGGGGAGGAACTCATAAAGTGGAGGCGTACATTCTCGATGGGAAATTCTTCATCAATCCGGGGAGTGGAACTGGAGCTGGATCTTTTGACTGGGTGAATGATAGTGAGGAGGAGGAGGAGGAAGAGGAAGAGGAGGAAGAAAAAGAGGAAGAAAAAGAAGAAGGAAAAGAAGAAAAAGAGGAAGAAAAAGAAGGAAAAGAAGAAAAAGAAGAAAAAGAAGAAAAAGAAGAAGGAACAGAAGAAAAAGAAGAAAAAGAAGAAGAAACAGAAGAAAAAGAGGAAGAAATACAAGAAAAAGAAGAAAATTCCCCAGAAAACAAACCGGACTTCTCAGTCGACGACATCAAAGAAGCGCTACAATCGTCTTCCAACATCCCGTCGTTCTGTCTCTTGGAAACTTACGATTCAACTTGTACATTATACATATATACATATTTTGAGGGGGAAGTCAAGGTCGATAAAGTCACATACCACAAGTCGTAGATAGAAAATAAACACGTAAGCTCAAGCCTGAACACTGGAATAATGCAACACAAACTCTTTTTTGATTTTCTCCCAATTATGGGGGTCAAAGAATATATAAACACCCTTTTCCACGTCGGGACTTATTAATACTGGTTCAATATTACTATCTTTGGTCAACCACACCTGGATTTCTTTATGATATCTCCAGTTTCTTGTCACCAATTCCCTGGCGGCATATTCTTGCAACGTGTCTCGTGGTCTCATATAGAAGATGTAGAATAATGTTTCGTCGGAGAAGGTTGGAATTTTCACGTCACAAGGGCCTGGAGGTGGGACGATATTTTGTGATTGGATAGATTCCGGTAACGTGAAGTATGGCTCGACTTCACTACGACTGGTTTCAGACCATGGAGACGATAAGTTTTTCAAAACCTGGGAGTTGGGACTCAAATCAAGCAGAAGGAAATTGACGTCTTGTCCTATAGCAAAGGCCGTTTTATCGGTTTGGTCCATTTTTGAGATGGATGCAAGGGCTTGGAGTCCGTACATCGGTTTAGCTACCGGTTGAGGTTGTGTGGAAGTGTTGGAATTACCGGTGGGGGGCGTGGTTGTAGAGGTGGCACCGTTGGTAAGTCCTGGGGGAAGCATGATGGTGGGTGATGAAATACTGAGAAATTGTGAGCCTGAGATTTGTAGGTACAGACCAAAGGAATGAGATAAAGGGGATAGATGGAGATGGAAAGAGAAGGAAAAAGAAAGAAAACAGTTCTATTGTTTTCACAGTATGCCAGTATGTAGTCATACAATTTACATGTACAACAATTGGGGTGTTTGGATAGTGGGTTCACGTCAAATTTGTAACTGGCCACAATCGTGCACTAACTTCCCCCAGTGAGATCTCATCTCATCTCATATAAGTTTATTATCTGAATATGTCACGTAGATCTTTACCCAATATAATTATAACAGGGACTCCAGGATGTGGTAAAACCAGCCATTCTTCGACACTCGCCACCAAACTTGGAAATAAATACACCCATATATCTGTAAGTGATCTTGCCAAACAGCAGAACTTCATTGACAGTTACGATGAGACTTTGGATACTTCAGTAGTTGACGAAGATAAATTATTGGACCATTTGGAACCCATTTTGGAAAAGGGAGGAGTCATTGTCGACTGGCATGTCTGTGATATTTTCCCCGAAAGATTAATCGATTTAGTGGTGGTTTTGAGAGCCGATAACTCGATTTTATACCAAAGATTGTGTGCTAGAGGATATAAGGACAATAAAATACAAGAGAATTTAGATGCTGAAATCATGGAAGTGATATTACAAGAAGCACAAGAACTGTATGCTCCAGAGATTGTTGTGGTATTAAGAAGTGATGGCGATGAACTTGAAGCTAACGTGGAAAGACTTGAACAATGGTGTGATAATTGGGTCAATGATCACCCCAATGGGGTCACCAATGAATATCAAGGGAGTGATAGTGAAGGGGATAGTGAAGGGGATAGTGAAGGGGATAGTGAAGGGGATAGTGAAGGTGAAGAGGAACAGTTTGATAGTGACGAAGAGTAGTATGGAGGCCACAGGTACCACAGGTACAGATAATTCCTAACCATCATTATATCATTAACTATTGAACTAAATGTAAAAATACCCGTTTAACGTAAAACAAAACCGTTAAACATAACAATCCCATCACCACATAATAACCTCTTGTTATAGCAATGTATGACCATTTATTCTTAATCTTGGACAAATTATGTTGTTCCAATTCACTCACCACTACACTATTTTGATGGAAGATATATTTCCCTTCATCGATGATTTCTTGCTTTTGTTGTTCAGTCAAAGAATTTCTGGTGAATAATTCATAATCTCTCTTGAAAATAACTCTTAAAAAGTCTTCATCTTCAACATCAAAAGTATAAAAATTACTACCTCTTTTGACCACTTCTTCATATTTCAAACCTGGAACTTGAGGGAAAAGTCCAGTGGCTCTTGAAAGTTGAGATCTCATAAGTCTACCACCAGCAAAAAGAGCCAAATACATAACATGTAAATATGCCAAAAGTAAATGTGGTTTTTCTTTGGTAACAGTTTCAATATGATTTGAAAACTTGACTTGTTCTGGCATAATTGGATTTTCAAATTTCTCCTTTCTACCGTTATAGTAAAAGAGTAAATCTTGTTCAGCTTTACCACTTCTTGCCATTTCCGGTTTCCACACCGATTTCAAAATATGGGTCATTTCATCTTCATCCCCCTTGGCAAATTCTCTGAAAACCGATTTTTCAATCAGTTGGAACACATGGTAAAATGCCTGTAATCCTTGTCTGTAAATTTTAGGATCTCTGTAGGCAATTGCAAGTTTGAGGGTAACTTGTTTGTTGATTTTATCGTGCAAACTCTGGGTTTCGGAGTTAATTCTATTGGCCAAGGCCCCGACGTCTGATTTTAAAGGTAAGATTTCTTGTTGTGCAAGCTTTGGCATTTTGTAAAAGATAAATATCAATATCAAATAACTGGGGGTTGGGGGTATATATAAGGCTGGGTCGATATGTCCGGCGGTGTCGCGTTTTGTGTCACCTTCGGACATATCGCTCAATATTGCGTGGGTGAGGCCTGATGATGGCTTCGCTGGCTTCGCTGGTATCGCTGATGTATCCAATGGGGTTGTGCGATAGATGCGAGAGATAAATAATGTCGGTCCGTGTCGGACAGACGCGTACTGGGAGAGTGGATGTCGTGATCGATGTCTCCGAACATCATGTCGTATGTCGTGTTCAATGAGTCCCCAATTAACTACAATGTCGTCTACATTCAATGTTCATTAATCATATCTAAAACAATACAGTTACAGCTTTCTTATACCAAGGCGACGCCTTAAACCTCTCTCTCTCTTCTGATTTCTCCAATTGTAAAATTTCTGGATCATAAATAGTTCTATCAGCATCGATATCAATGTCTTTCAAAGGAATCAAAAATCTCCAGTTTCTGGTCCATAATTTGTGTCCAATATAACACACCAAAAAGAAAACAACTCCCAAGTAATTTTGAAAGAATGCATTGACATCTGGCTTACCACCACCACCGTACGGGAATAAAGCGACCCAGAATTGAGCCACCAAAATCAAGGAATTAATAATTACAGAAGAAATAGAGCCAATGATTCCGGTTGGAGAAACATAGCCAAGACTGTCCAAAGGGATATTTTGTAATTTCAAAACAGCTCTGAATCTAATATGACAAATACAAATGGCAGCCCAAACAAAAACAAATGATAAGGCACTAATGGATAATAACCAAGTGAATACAGCATCTTGATCTTTATAAGTAGCAATATAGGAAAAGAATGAAGCAATAACCGTTAAAATCCAACCTCTCAAAGGTCTACCACTTTTATCGACATAATCGAAATATTTAGGAGCCAACCCTTGTTGAGCCAAAGATAAAAGTAATCTTGGACTCGAGTACATAGCACTGGTAGCAACACTGGTGACACTGATCAAAATGACAGAGTTGATGATATGACTCAATACTGGAGTATAAGATTGGGCAGCAATGACAAATGGAGATGCATTGGTCTTAGCACCCCCTCCCATTAATCTATCGGAAGTATGAGGCACCAATAATCCCACAAACGTCAAAGAACCCAAAAAGAAAACGGTGATTCTTAAAAACACTAATTTACAGGCCGAGGACATGGCTTTTCTTGGATTGGCCTGATCAGCAATACTCAAACTGATAAATTCAGTACCACCAAAAGAAAAGGCCGATGCCACAAACACAGTACATAATCCTTTGAAATTGGTATATGCTCCGGGATCTCTCCAGTATTTCCCACCGATAAACCCGTGTTTAGTTCCCCCCAAATCCACCACCAAACCAAAGAGAATAAACCCGGTAAGCATGATCAATTTAGTACTATTCATCAAAAACTCGGCTTCAGCATATCCTTTAGCCCCAGCCAAGTTAATCAAAATCACCAAAATCAAAAAAATGGTGACAAACACATCAGGATTAATCGAGGTATTCCAATACTTAATCGTCATACTGGCAGTAACCAACTCCAACGACACAACAGTTACCCACTGGAAGAAATAATTCCATCCCAAAGCAAATGCTGCACTCAGATCGATAAATTTACTGTAGTAACTATTGAACCCCCCCGGTAATTGGGAATAAGCCACCGACAATTCCCCAGCAGAGAAAATGGTAGGAAGCAACATGAGATATCCCACAATAGCGTAAGCCACCAACAAGAACAATGGACCAGCCTCTGACAATTTTTGACCGGTGGCCACCAAAAGCCCGGTACCTAAACCGGTACTTAAAGCCATCAAGTTCAAATGTCTTTTGGAAATGGGTTTTGGGGGCGGAACATCACCTGGTTCGGCTCTTTTGAAGGAATGTTTAAACTGTTGCCATTTTGAGGTTGCAACGAAATTTTCACTGGTTTTAGAATCCACCGATACCTGCACGGTGTCGTCATTACTGTAGCTATAAAGAGGAGCCAGCTTTTCCTTTGATGATCCTTCCATAATAGAGAAATTCAAAAACCACAAAATATAGATCTTGAGAACTCCGGACGCCACAATGTTTTTATAGCTCCGGGAGCTGATGAGATGTTGGTATAGTTTGCGGCAATTGGAATGGGCGTGGCCACGACCTTATGCACGACAAGCAGCAGAGAACCAGAGCTGCAGATGGGCCAACGGTTGTGTACCGGAAAGTGCGGGCGCATGCAGGATAGTGCTTGTTGATGTGCAGGGGTTGTGCACGAAGCACCCAAAAAGTCGTCCGATCTATAGGAGGTAGAAATTTCAAGCGAGAGCCGGTACCGGGTGTAGACGCCAGTTATTGGCGGCGTTTTAGAAGCGTAACCCGCCAGATGCGCCAGATGCGCCAGATGTGGGGGTTATCATGATCATTACAAACAAGAAATCACAAACAGTCACGTTACGGTAGCAAAGTACCGTCAGCAAACTACATGACCGAACGCAATTTAGCCGGGGGATCTGCAATGGAAAATGTCTAATTTTTTGACAGGTTCTACGGAATAACTGTGAAAAGGAATTCATCATTTCAGAGATAACACCCCAGATTACCTGCGATGTGATTGGCCCAAGATAATTTTACTCGCTCCTGTTTTTCGGGCCTGTGGTAGAGTGAGCAGCCGAGGTGACCGGTATTTGCGTGGGAAATGGGGCTGCCGATTCAGCGAGGGTCCAGGCAGTTGCGCTTTGGGTGGTAGGAGGGGTGACGGTGGAGGACCAAACGTATGAGGTGATAACAGGAATGTCGTCATAAAACTATCAGGTTACCCCAGAACTATCAGGTTACCCCAGAATGTAACATTAAATAGAGTTCCCCACACTATGTCATAGGTATTAATAGGATCGTCGGTATTAATAGATTAGTTACCGTCGTGGGACGGCAGTGTGGAGCGAGGCAGCGATACAGACCATGCATAGTCGGAGGTATATCAGCGGAGGGGCGCAATATCATTCGCGACAAGGTTCGTCATGGTTCGTCATGGTTCGACATTCGACATGGCTCGCGACATGCTCTGCGAGCATACTCGCGACATTATGCCTTTGTGGCCACTGCGCACCCCATTACTTCCCTAGTCGCTCATTTGCTGATAAATTTTCACCCGACATGGTTCAAATCTTTAAAAACCAAGATATCTATCACCATGATTTCGAAACCGTGTCGCTAGCATACCTAAATCGGTACCCCAATCCATATGCCAAACATGTGCTAAGTATCGACACGATCGATAATCATATTGATCAAAACGGGAACCTCGTGATCACAAAATTGATGGTCAAAACCGGCCGGTTACCCAAATTCATCAAGCCATTTTTGGGGACAAATTTGAATTCCTGGATCATTGAAAAGACAATTGTCAACCCCAAAACCAAAAAGTTGTTGACGTACCTGGCGAATATCGATCATCGGCGGTTCATTAAGGTGGAGGAGATTATGTGTTACTCAAAGATTGGTCAGTTTCAGACACAATTGAACAGTAAGGTGAAGTTTTCGTCTAATCTTATTGGATTTAAACAGCGCATTGAGGAGTGGAGCCGGGATAAGTTTACGGCGAATATGGAGAAAAGTAGACATGGATTTAACCATGTGATGGATAGGTTTCGGAAGAAGATATAAGATATGATTTATGAATATACGTTTATGAATATAAGTTTATGAGTTGGAGCGAGTGTGGCGGCGGGTGTGGCGGCGGGTGTGGATTTTGTGAAGTTCGTGGAGTTTGTGAATTTGTGGTTTCTCTGGATTTGTGGTTTCTGAGCCTTGAATTTTCCTGACCTCTGATTTCTGTGATGAGCTGCATGTGTGCATGTGTGCGTAGTGTGTGCAAAGTATATGCATCGTATAGATGGTGTATGTATGGTATGTATGGTATGTATGGTATGTGCATAGTATATGTATACTATATATGGTATGTGCATAGTATGTTGTATGTAAGCTACACGGTGTGTGCATAGTATGTATGCTATGTATGCTATGTATCCTTTACATGATCTAGCCCGCTATCTCCTGCATACACCCCAGGCTATCTGGCCTATCGCCATATCTGCGCGACTCATTCTTCCTTACTTTACCATGTCAGATATTTCAAACGAAAACCGGGAAATTTCCTTCACTTCTTCCCCCAACGCCAATCCTGCCAATCACAGCACAGCAATTTCCAGCGATACCAGCGCCAGCGCCAGCGCCAACACTACCACCAACACCACCACCAACACCACCGCCTCCAAACGATCCTTCTCCAACTCCTCGTCGCCCTGGGTTCGCCGAAACTCGTTTCTCTCTCCCGCCATGATCCAATCGGAAAACATCTCCGTCTACGAATCCACAAACTACTATAACGACACCAGCTACAACATCATCTCCTTGAAAGAATGCCAGGGATTTATCTTTAACCAGGACTTGTTTGCGTCTCCGTACCAGCAACAACGCACGTTGGTGCAGGAGAAGAAGTATCGTAGTTTGTCGATGTCCAAATCAAGATCTCTGTCGGACAGAAGGCGCCATACATTTGCTGGACAGGGGGGCATCGGCGCAACTGATACCGGAACTGATGCCGATGATGGCACCCCAGATATAGGTCACTTTAGAAAGCATTGTGATGGTTTTCAACAAGCTTTGAATACTTTTGACACTACACCCGCTATTGAAGATTCTGATATCGAAATGGATGACGAACAAGAAGAGGACGGTTATAAGGTGCACGTGACGGAGATACTTGTTGATGGGGAGGACGACTTGTTTCCCAGTGTGAGAGGCGCCCCTTGGTAACGAACAAACGAACAAATGAACAAACGAACAAATGAATAAACGAACAAACGAACAAATGAATAAACGAACAAATGAACAAATGATCAACTGAACCGGAAACAAGCTGAAATTTATAGCAATATATATATCCCCAGGTCAGGCTCCAGGACATCGTTGATTTAACGGTCGCACTCATAAAATTTCACCCATCACCATGGACATTGAACAAATATCCTTAGCCTTCACAAGAGCCCAGAACCAATTACAACAATATATAAGTGCCAGACAAACACTTGAAACACAATACCAAGAAAATCTCGTTGTTTTGGAAGAATTTGATCATTTGAATAATGACTCCAAAATATATAAATTGACGGGTCCCGTGTTGATGCCGCAAGATTTCGAAGAGGCAAAGATGAATGTCAATAAAAGAATTGAATTTATAAAGGATGAAATCAAAAGAGCAGAAGATAAGATTAAGGATCAAGAGAAGGATATGGAAGACGCTAGAAATAAGTTGATGCAAATAAGGGCTCAACAAGGTTAACATGTACATGGTAAATAGTCAATAAAACCACAAGACAATAATACATTAATAGTAGATAAGCAAAGTGAACCGGGTGGCTCATGTGGCTACCGTGCTACCGTGCTACCGCTACCGTGCTACCCCCTCGCCATTTGTGACTTGAGCAAATTAAACACCCCAATAGCATTGAAAAACATCCACTGCTCCACATCATTATACATCTTCCCCAACTGATCAATATTCTTCACCTTCTCTGCCACAAACTCCCGGGTATCCCGATACCCCTCACTCTTATCCCCCAACATATACATCTCCAGTGATACATAAACCGCTGACAAACTCGCCCGTTTACTGTACCAAGTGAAATCATTGGAATTATCTCCGGCATAATAAGCTATATCATCGCCCAAATTTCCCAACTCCTCCATTGATGCCGGCATGTTATAAGGCACCATCAACTGGGCGATCCCCAGTGATAACTGGTCGATGATCGGAATATTATATTCCAATCGTTTATTAATCAAATAACTGGCTTTTTCAAATTCCGAAAGCTGCTCCAACATGGACTTATCTTCGTTTTCCAACCGCTGTCTCTGTACCTTCAACCAATGGATCATCAACTGGAGTTCGGGAGTATTACCATTATATGAAGTTGATAAAACTGACTGAATTGAATCGGAATATTGGTAATGTCTGATGGCCTGATTAATACATTGATTGTGGAACCCATATTGAGGGATGTATTCCAACGCTTTTGAGAGGATTTTATTTTCGATCCGGCCATTGTCGACGATGACGTTGGAGGCTTCATGATATTGGGAGTGATAATTTCTGAATAAAAGCCGGGGGAACCGTTTTGGTACCATTTTGTGGAACATGGTGTGATGAAAATTCTGCGAGTTTGCAGCCACAAAAGTGCGGTGGATACAAAAGTGCGGTGGATCAGTTTACACGCGCAAACACATCACCATGCTTGTAAGTACCACCAAAAAATTGCCGCTGATTCATACTAACTTAGATAAAACCCTTGTCTGAAACCGTGGCACCTCGTCACTTATTGGAGGAAGAGTTTGACGACGAAAAACCCAATTTAATTCCCGTTGTTTCTGTTGAAATCCCGGTGGCAAAAGACATCATTTCAGTCATTATATGCCCCGATACTTTGAAAGTGCTCCTCGATTCAATCCCTGATAAAGAACCTATTGGGTCAGTGCAGATTCGGTATCCTGAAATCTCTGAAAAAATCAGTGAAAAATCCGACGATTATGACGAAGATGAGCAGCTTTATGCCGCCATAATGGAGAAAAGTTTAAAGGATAAGTTCACCGAAATCGATATCCCAATTTACCGCCACAAGCAACAGGTATTTGTGGTAGTTCCTCATCAAACTAACTCAATCGCCACCAATATCATAGCCCTGGAGATTGTGGATCATTTCAAAACTGTCACCAATTGGTTCACGTTGTCGCCATGTATTTTGAACAACAATGAGACGATCAATAAGTTTGTGTTGGGGGATAAAACGGGATTGATCGAACAAGTTCCCGATATAAAACCACCGCATTTCATCACCGGGATTTCTGGTGCCATTACCTCTAATGTATCGTTGGTCGATGACGTTAACCTTGTGACATTGGTGGTGAATGCTGAGGGACAACCGGGATACGAGAAATTGCAATCAGATGCAATCATTGATGCTTCTCAGGTATTGGAAGATAGGTTCAAGTTTGGCAGTCGGTACCTCAAACAAGTCAGTTTGGGGGTAAGAAAATTCAATAGTTATTCCAATTCTGGGATGTATATATAGTAATATATAGTGGAGTATCTAAGGGTAATGCCAGCATCATAACCTAGGCCGAATTACGCATCGACAAGAAACAATTCCAGAGAACCAGAATCGATGAACTAAAAGGAACCTGAAAGTTCCGGGGTATCAATAAGAAATTAACAAATTGGACCGGAAACCAAACACTATAATTGATGATCATAGTCTTCAAATAAATCCTGTTCAACTTACCCTTTGTTTGATCCCAAGTCCCATTTTCCAACACCATTGTCCCATAGGTGAAAAATGCAAACAAAGATATTGGAGAATAACATAATTGGTCGGTAAGAACCTTTCGTAACACCTCGATGAATTTAGGATCTTTGGCATATATTTGGAGAAATCGATACCACCAACATTGGGCAAATGCAAGTACAAACCCCCAAACCATGAACCCAGCCAACCGACCAAATTGGAAATATGATAACTCCGCTACGTCAGTATCGGGAATGGAGGGAACAACATAATCTTCTGGATCTTGTTGCACATAATCTATAAATCGTTCCACCACTGCTGAGTCAAGGTCGTCTTCTTCTCCGTCCGATTCAAGTTGGATACCTGGCGATACCGGGTAAAGCTTGAACGACACCCAGACATCATGAGGATTATAACAAAGGATCGATTGGGCCAATGTTTCTGATATTCCAAATAGCACAAGGTTAGTTACTATGATGGTGATGAGGGAGTTTTTCATGTAAAGCCCGGTATATTTGGTGGTCAATTTGACGAGAAACGCCCCTAGAATGGCCATGATCACGAAGTTCACAAGGGGGATATTTCGAATCCGAACACTGTTGAGTAGTCTAGTGGGTATGCCGGGCATGGATGCAATAGAGGGAGTGCAAAAGATGTGCAACACAAGTGCAAAAGATGTCGCGAGCCTGGATGTCGCTTCTCAATGTCGCAGGCTACATCCTCATCTTTCTCACTCCTTCAAAAGTGGAAAATTCTCCAATCAAAGTCCGCGGATTATCATGTCTTACAACAACCAATACCAGCCAGTTAGAGGACAACCTCCACAAGCAGATTACGAGATAATTGATGTGGACCCCCACTTCAAAAGAGTGGTGGGGTATTTTAGAGCTTCCGATTACGCCGTTTGGGGAGCCAGCGCCTTAGCTTTCCCCATCTCTTTAGCTGCTTGGGAAAGAATTGAACCAAGCGCTGGGCCTTTCAAAGCGCCAGTCAAAGTTCCCGCCGGTTCGTTAAGAGCTGCCACATTATTGGGAGTTGTCGGGGGATTTTATTTTGCTTATGTCAGAAGTTGTAAGAGATTTTTGGGATGGGAAGAAAATGCTTCAGAAGTAAAGAAAGATAGATACGAGATTAAAAAGCTTTTGAGCGAAGAAAAATTACCATATCATGAAAATGAAAGTGTGTTGGATGATAGATCCAAAGATATTGCCAATAGAAATTCCCAATACTCATTTACCACCATGGCCATTTTACCATGGTTTAATGTAGTACACCATCCATATCATGGGGTTGATATTAAGAAGTATTATGAAACCAGACCCGGCGAGGAAGCTTGGGGGTTTAATTTGAAGCCTTATGAAGAGATCAAGGCCAAGTATCAGTAGATATATTGAATGCATAGCTTGAAGAGCAATGGTACCGTGGGAAATGTACATGTTACTACTTACACGTACCATCACACGTACCATTACACGTACCACTACACGTACCAACAAAACCCCTACCTCTTACATGCATTGTGCAACACCTCCTCTCCCATCTCCCATCTCGTCCCTCAGTTCTCACAGTTCTCAAGTTTGTTTACTCTTCAACCACGCGTCATGGAAGAACCAGATTACTCCACTCTCCCTCTAGAACAAAGATTAACCCATAAAGTATGGAAGGCTCGTCAGGGCGCTTATGAAGAGTATATCCAGCAATTTTCCGCTTCTCGATCCGACGATGATGACTGTTTTTCCCCGTTCAAAAACCCCGATGTTTGGAAAAAAATCGTCACTGATCTGAACGTCGTGGCACAGGAGCTGGGGCTTTCCATGTTCTTGAACTACTTGCAGTATGGCGCTACACCCCAGGCAGTTGATCGTCTTCGAAATTCCGGAATCGTGGCCCTGATTTGTGAAAAAGGGCTTTCTTCTTCAAGAGCTGGTACAAAGACAAAGTCCATCGACGCCGTGTTACTATGTATTGAAATCGCCAACGTTCCCAATGGAATTGTCGAAGATATGTTACCGTTTCATAAACATAAACTCCCCAAATTGGTAGCGGGAGTTGTCACGGCGTTGACGGCTATTGTCAATGCGTTTGGGTGTTTGGTTATTTCTCCCCAACCGATCATTGACATTCTTCCCAAGTTGTTCACCCATGGGGATAGAAATGTCAGGGCTGAAACCACCAAGTTGACGGTGGAATTGTATAAATGGATAAAGGATGGGTTACGGAAAATGTTATTTGATGATTTGAAACCAGTCCAACAAAAGGATTTATCCAAGGCGTTTGAAGTAGTGGCTAATGATCAGCCCCAACAACAACGACTCACGAGAAAACAACGAGAAGAACAGGAACAAGCACAGTTCAACGATGTGGAAATGGAGGATTCTGAACATCCGGCACCAGTTGTGGATTCTCAACCTGCCGTAGACCCCTTTGATTTGTTACAACCAGTTGATGTCTTATCGAAGATTCCAACTGATTTCTCGACCCGTATTAATGATCCGATTTGGAAAGAAAGGAAAGCGGTTTTAGAAGAAGTTCATGAAGCGCTTCTGAAAGCTCTGAAATTAAATCCAAAAGATGATTATTCAGAACTTATAAGAATATTTGCCAAATGTATGAGAGATGCTAATATTCAAGTGGTTCAATTGGCAGCTAATTGTGTAGAGTTCATCGCTGCCGGGTTAAGAAATCTGTTCCATAGATATTATTCAATTATACTTGTTCCTATGCTCGAAAGGACTAAGGAAAAGAAACCGTCAGTGGCCGATGCATTGACCAACGCTCTTTTTGCTGTCTTTTCATCGACTTCTTTATCGGACATTTTGGAAGGGACTTTGGCTACCATGGGTCATAAAACGCCACAAATAAAAATCTCCGTCACTAGTTATTTACAAAGATGTTTGGCCGAGACTACAGTTGCACCATCATCTCAAGAAATTGATGACATAATGACCGTTGGTGGGAAACTTTTAAGTGAATCTCAAGAACCAGTAAGACAAGCAAGTACCAATATGATAGGTACATTAATGAAAATTACTGGGGAACGAGAATTGAAACAATTTCTAGAAAAAGTAGATGATAATAGGAAAGCTAAAATTTTTAAGGTGTTTGAAACTGTTGAAGTTAAGTGTACTTCTGGTATCAAGACCACCACCAAATCCCAACCTCCTAAACCGAATGCCCCGGTAAGGAAAGTAGCCCATCCCCCATCAGCCTCTTCGACCGTACCTTCTAAACGTCTTGCCACATCACCGGCCAAAAGACAAGAAGTTCCAAAACTATCGTCTTACAATCGAGGATTAACTAACAGATCTTTGGGATCGAATACTAATGTACCGAAACTTTCGCCAACAGTTAACGTTCCAAAACCAGATATAATGGAATTGAGTTCAGACGACTTTAATGAATTACAAGCATTAAGAGAAGAGAAAAAGAAATGGCTTGAACAGCAACAAAGTCAAATTAATTCTATGGAAAGAGTTAGACAAGAAAATACCATTTTACAAGAAAACGTTCGAGAATTAAAGACATTATTAGATCAATCAGAAGTAACGAGTCAAACATCAGGTAATAAATTGAAACAAAAAGACTTGGAAATTTCAAGACTCGGTAACGAAATTGAAAGTATGAAATTAAAGGTTAAAGATCTTGAAAATACCATTGATATGATGAAATTACAACAGAAACCTGCCATTCAACAATCAGATAACTACGGATTATATAATATGTCTCCATACAAGCCTAAAGCATCAGATGAAACGGGACATAGAATAACGTCCGGTGAGTTGAGTTCTCGTGTTAACCGACTTTCAATCGATGGGAAAATGGCGGAAGAATCAACGGTAGATAATCGGTACGATAGTGCAAGTTTCGGTTTTGAAGATCGGGATAAAGACTGGACCAGTGCTGCTGATATTACCAACCAGCTCAAGGAGAGAATCAAAAAGATGAAGGCCCGTACTAGTATAGCCAACAATCATGTGTGATGTATAGTAATGTAGTTGTGTAGAGGTACCAGCGTTGGGTCCATGCGCGTTGGATTCACACACCCACGCCGACTCGCAATTAGTCCGGTTTCGGCTGAATTTTTCACCACCAACATCAACCTAATCATGAGTTCCAAATTAAGAATCTTAGTCCCGGTCAAAAGAGTGATTGATTTCGCCATCAAGCCTATAATAAACAAAACACAAACTGGAGTCGAGACAAAGGGAGTCAAATTCTCCATGAATCCATTTTGTGATATCGCATTGGAAGAATCTTTAAGACTCAGAGAAAAGAATAAAGAATTGGTCGAGTTAATCCATGCCGTTTCCATTGGACCAACCAAGGCACAGGATGTGTTAAGAACCGCTTTGGCCAAAGGTGCTGATTCCACTACTTTAATTGATGTTGGCGATGAAGAAGTCGAACCATTAACTGTTGCCAAAACCTTGAAACAAATGGTTGAAAAACAGAATGCCAATTTGGTGATTTTAGGTAAACAAGCCATCGATGACGATGCCAATCAAACAGGACAAATGTTGGCCGGATTATTAAACTGGCCACAAGCCACCAATGCTTCCAAGGTCGAAGTGGATGGTGACTCAGTAACTGTTACCAGAGAAGTCGACGGAGGGGCCAATACTTTAAGAGCCAAATTACCCTTGATTATCACCACCGATTTGAGATTAAATGAACCAAGATACGCCTCGTTGCCAAATATCATGAAGGCTAAGAAGAAACCTTTGGAGAAATTGAAAGCAAAAGATTTACACATCGACTTAACCAAGAGAATAGAAACCGTCAAGGTCGAAGCTCCACCCGAGAGACCTGCCGGTACCAAGGTTGATAATGTCGACGAGCTAATTGGAAAATTGAAGGAGGCAAAGGCTATTTAAGTAGTATATAGACAATCTGCGAAAAATACAAAATTACCCATGTCATATCCCCCCGGCCCCCAGATTTTTTACCAATATCTTGAACGTATCATCTCCACCAGACTGTCGGACTCACCACCTCTTTTGATCGGAGTCAGTGGCCCCCAGGGAAGTGGGAAATCGTTTGCCGTTAACCAAGCCCTGAATTTCCTCCAACAAAAATTCAAACTACTGGTAGTACCTATGTCGATAGATGACGTGTATCTTAGTCATCAACAGCAATTACAGGTAACAGCCACAGCACAAAACAACAAACTTTTACAGGGTAGAGGGCTTCCGGGAACCCATGATTTACCGTTGTTGAAGCAGGTGTTGGAAAAGGTGAGACAGAGACAAGAGGTTCGAATTCCCGTGTATGATAAATCGGCCTATAACGGGGAAGGTGACAGAGTAAGTATAGACAAATGGCCAATTTACCAAAGAATTGATGTACTTTTGGTGGAAGGATGGTTTAATGGATATAGACCCATTGATCCCCAGAAATTACGTCAGAAATACGCCAATTTGCCCCCCAATTCTGCTGCTAGAGCCAGTGATTTTGAACATATTGTCCAGGTAAATGAGTGTCTTTTGCAATATACCAAGATCTGGGATGAGTTTGATTACTTTGTCAACTTTGACACCGAAAACGTGGCAAATGTTTATCGATGGAGATTGCAGCAGGAGCATGATCTTATTGCCAGAAAAGGACAAGGGATGACTGATGATCAGGTCCGGGGGTTTATTTCTCGATATATGGTGATGTACGAGCTTTATTACCGGGATTTGTGTGAAGGGGATGGGGAGAATGGGAAGCATTGGTTGAATGTGAAGATTGATTTCGACCGGAGGGTTTTGGGAAGTAAACAATACAAATAGAGACGTATATATACACACACACACAGACACTCACACAAACATACACTCACACAAACACAAACACATTCCCTCACACACATCCTCATCGAAAAATCATGTCTAGCTTGAAACATTTCTTGAATCGTATGTACTTTTAACACCATGTCCAACCAATACTAACAACAGACAACGTGACAATTATCACCACCGACGCCCGGATGTATCAAGGGCTCCTTGAAGGGTTCGATCATTCCACCAATATCGTGTTGAGTAACTGCATCGAAAGAATACTCAAAACCGAACAACTGCAATACCAGGAATTGGAAATGGGAGTCTACATGATCAGAGGAACCAACGTGGTTTGTGTTGGGATTGTTGACGAAGAGAAAACTGTCGACTGGGAAAATATCTCGGGATGTAAACTTAAAGGTACAAAGAATCCTCTTTAATTATATTACTGTTTAACTAAAGATATTCCATTTTGGTTCATTTTTATGGCAAGTTCCAATAAATAGTCAATTGCTTCATTATACACTTTTGCTTTCCAAACGTTTTCTCCCCAAACGTATATACCATGTCTTCTGACCAACACGGCTGTGGTACCTGGATAATCGTTGATGGCCTTTTGAAGGTCGTCAGTCAAATCTTCTTCGTATGGGGTGTTTTCAATGATGGGGATCACCAATTTATCGTGATAATCCATACTGCCGATCTTTTCAATTTTGCCGGTTTGTTGGTTGAGTTTTAGTCTGGGCAACGCCTTGATTTGTTCAATATGGCTGATTTCAAATTCAAGTTTATCTTCAAATAATAACGTACACATGACGGCGTTTTGGGAATGGGTATGGATACAAGCCCCGGCGTCTCTCATTTGGTAACAACTCATGAATAATGGGGTACATGCCGATGGTTTATACTTATAATTCTGGTTGTATTCCCCTTCGTTGGGGGTTCGTAAGACTTTTTCTTCCGGTAATTCTGCCACAAACATCTCCCATGGTTGTAACCGTTCCTTCTGGATTCCCGAGGGGGCAATGTACACCAAGTTTTTGTTATCTCCTTCGAGGTGTCTGATGGAAACACCCCCACCGGTGCCAGTGACCCAATTGTTGTCATAAAATAACCGGCACAATTCACAGATCAAGTTGGCGGGATGTTGGGGGTCGTTTAGATCGAGATACTGGTCGTTTTTGGCTTTTTCCACGGCAGACATGAATAAATTAAAGATGAAAAAATCATTTAGTGAGACAAAACTGCGAAAATTGTGGCTGCAAATGCACGTTTTTACGTTTCAATTATCCATTAGAACATAACTTCTAAACTAAAATATACATAGATGACTAAATGATGAGACCAAGTTAAAATGCAGAAGTGGAATGAGAATGTGGTTAAACCTTAATATACACAAGTATCATTTAATCCTTTGACTTGTTTTTTTTATCCTTCTTTTCCTTCTTTTCCTTTTTATCTTTTTTATCTTTTTTATCCTTCTTTTCCTTCTTTTCCTTCTTTGGTTTGGATTCTTCTTCTTCATCATCATCTCTCTTTCTCTTTTTATCCTTCTTTTCCTTTTTACTCTTCTTGTCCTTCTTTTCCTTCTTTGGTTCTTCATCTTCATCATCGGAATCTTCATCCTTGGATGCTACTGGGGCATCGGCATCGGCATTATAAGCACGAGCTTCTGAAATATCGATTTTTGGTTGTTCTCTGATAACCTTAGAGGTGGTTCTTAAATCACGACCTTCCAAGGCACTTAATCTTGATTCAACTTTACCTCTGACTTCCAAACCGAAATCACCCGAATCATCTCTTTCTTCAGCCAAAGAATCGTATCTTAAAGCTACAGAAGCTTTGGCAGCCAAAACTCTGGCGATCTTACCTTTGTTTTTACCGGTAGCTTGACCAACCAAAGAAGCATGGTATAACAAACCGTATTTTGGAGTATCATGCTTGGTCTTCAAGGCTCTAAACAAGGCCTTTTCGGCCCCCAAGATTTGTAAAGTTGAAGCCGGAGCTTTGGCCAAAGAAGTCAAAGAACCAGCATGAGCAATCAATCTAGCACCGATCAATTCTCCCACCAAAACCGTCAAATTTGGGGCGATAGCTTTCATTCTTGATGATAAATAATTGGATAATTGTTCTCTGTAAGCAGAAAATTCGACAATTTGATCGGCTAAAGATTGGATATTGATCAAATCAATGTCGGTGATTTCAGTACCCATGGAAATTTCAGCGGCTGATTTGACTTGTTCTTCGATTTCTTCCGGTAAAATTTCAGATAAATCGGTTTCGGAAGCATTACTTCTAACCCCCATAGTCAAGATGATTCTGGCATATGCAACCGAATCGGTGATCATCTTGGCCAACTCAGGAAAGTGCCATCCGTACCATTCTTTACATCTCATGGCATAAGTATTTAATTCTTTATCCAAATCATCTAATAAAGCAATAGCTTGAACAATCATGGTATCGACTTTATCGGCGGAAAACTTCAATTTATGTCTACCGATGGAATGGGCCAAACCTAACGACATTTGTTTCAAGGTTGAATCGTCCAACCCGGGTAATAACTCCGGTAAAAATTCCTTGATGGATCTATGTAAATCCAATGAAGCAGCATCTGATATAACCGAATAGTTGAAGCCCAACTTATTAATGGCGTTGGCCAATTTGGTTTCCGACACAATCAAGTTGATCTTCTTGTCGGACTTGGCGTCTTCCAATAACGATTTCAAGCTATCGGATACTTTACCTTCGACAATAGAATTAGCTTCTTCCAAGGCATTGGCAGCAGACAGGAATTTTTCAAATCTGTGGACTTTGAATTGCTGGGCCACTTTTTCTGCCGAGTTCAAGTCTTCGATCAAGGTGGATGATTTGTAGATCTTTTTATCGGCGGCTTTCAATAAAGCATAACCAGCAGCAGTTTCTGCTAAAACGTAGGACATGATAACTGAAGAAGTACTGAAAATTTATTTTCGGTTTTTGAGATGAGGTCTCAGTCGAAAAATTTTCGATGAGATGACACAAAGGGAGAAGAGATGGGATGTGCGACATGGGCTGGATGTCGCACATCTCATCAGTTCACACGACATTGCCTTGAATTTTACGCGTATAACCTTCATCATGAACCCATCCGATCCGGGGAAAAACAACCAGAAACGGGCCCATGATGATAAACAGACGGTTCATACGGCTCGCAGGAAGGTCAAGAAGACCACTTATTTTTTTCGCCCCGAAAATCGACTTACTGGTGATATTAAACCGATGTCTTCTGACAAACACCCCAACGCGTTAGACAGTGGCTTGACCCCGTCAGTGAATGTCGATAATGTCCCGGTGAATGGGAGTAATGCCCTGAAATCCCCCGCCAAGGCGCTCGAATCCCCGGCCAAATCGCTCAAGTCTGACCCCGATTACGACCATTTTGTCGTCCATAACCAAAGCTCCGATGAAAGCTTTGAAGGAGTCAAGTGGAAAAGCCCCAAGGGCAAAATAATCCGGCCCGTTGTGCCGTCATCATCGCCGCTCAAGAACATGCATTTACCCCACGGTCAACCCGTGCAAGAAGAAGTATCAGGAATACTTAATGACAGAGCTGAGCTGATGTTGATGAAATATGAATCAAAGGAGCTACTGCACGACGGTCTCCGGTCACTATCAGGGCTGGAATCGTGCTCTACAGAACCTTTAAAACAGGCCAAAACTCTTGGGCCGAAACCGGGGCTTTCCAGGGCCAAGTCTATGGGAGCTTTGGCCGATGACAAGGTCGCCGATGGTTCGAAATTGAGGCTTTGGCTTAATAGGTTGGACAGTCTGATGGAGACGGTGAAACTGGACCTGAACCAGACCTCTTTGAGCCACACAGACCTGAAGCTGCCGTTTTTAAAGAGCTCTCCCACCAAATCTCCCACCAAATCTCCCCACAACACTGGTGAATTCCAAAATCCCACCAATACCAACTCTGACTCCGACTTTTCTGACGATGACGAGTTCCTTGCAACTGTAGCATTGAAAAGCAAAAGCACTACCGCCGTGGAGCCCAGTTTCAGTGACGATTTTAGTGATGATCTTGATTTCAGTATCATGGACTTGAAACAAAACGAATACGATCCTTTGGTCAATGAGCTACAAAAGAATCCCGATTCTTACGAAGTACCTGATGCCAGTCTTTCATACTCTAGGTCCGATTTGAGACGGTTCAAAATCAAGGCTGTTATGGCCACCAAATTCAAAACCTCCGACAAGACTGGTGACCAGCTTATTTTGTCGGTGGAAAACGCCGATTCAAAGGCCACAAAAATCCTTGTACGGGGAGAATGTAGTACTTTAGATTTCCAGATGGGCGATATCATCAACTTGGTGATAACTCATCCTGAGGCTCCCAACTTGGTAGATGATATGAAGAATATCTTGATCTGGCACCCAGATGTTCTCGTATCGGCCACCACTGTTTCACAGCAATTGTCGTGTTCTCGTAAACCAATATTGATGAGTAAATTCCAGTTTCCGGGTGGTTCATCGGGGCCTCTTTTGACTGGGATTATTCTTCACGAGATCTTTCAAATGTGCTTCATTGAACACAATTGGTCGGTGGATGCTATGGCTGGCAAGATGAAGGAATTGATCGAGGAAAACATCCTAACTATCTTCTCCCTTAACCTAACTAGAGACGATATGGAAAAGGAGATCTCGGCGGCCTTCCCGTTCTTGAAAGAATGGGCTACCAAATACTACACCAAGCGATTAAATCCGGTCAATACGACTTCTAGAACAGCCACTCTGTTTGCAATCAATAAAGCCTTGGATATAGAAGAGAATGTTTGGTCGCCATTATTTGGTATAAAGGGGAAAGTTGATGTGACGCTTGAAGCTCTGGTCAAGTCCGCCAAAGAAGCTGGTACTTTTTTGATTCCTATGGAGATTAAGACCGGTAGATCATACATGTCACATCATGCCCAATCATCTCTTTATTCGTTATTGTTTAAAGATAGGTATGACATGGACGTTAATTCTTTTCTTTTGGTGTATACGAAAGAAAAAATGAGTTTATTGGGGGAAATAAGACCTTCTGATATAAGGTCTTTGATTAACCTCAGGAACAGAGCCGCTCAATACTTGAAAGAAGGGACCCGGGACCTTCCAGATCTCGTGAGGAGTTCGGCTTGTGATCGGTGTGACGTCCAGACCGAATGTATGACTCTATTTCATTTATTGGAAGATGGAAATGCCGAAAAGAGTGGTTTACCGGAAAGCCGTTACCACCAAATCACTAGTCATCTTACCAGTCCCATTTATAAAAGTTTTTATAATTACTGGGACCTATTGATTACGAGAGAAGAACTGTTGATCAAGAAGCTTGCTAAGGATTTATGGATTATGACTTCGAAACAACGGGAACAGAAAAACGGAAGGGCCTTCGCCAATTTGGTCATCACCGATTATTTGGAATCACCAGACTCCCCTTACAAATACACATATACCTTGAAAAGAGCCAAAGATTCCCTGATGCCGGCAGATTCGTTCCAATCCTCATATATCACCAAATTTGATCGTGTTATTGTTAGTGATGAAGAAGGCCATTTTACTCTTGCCGGTGCTATAATCGTCAGTATCAGACCTGATAAACTAATTATCTCGGCCAATAGAAGGATCATCAATTCTGCCGTCAAAATGGCCAATTTCAACGATAAAAATAACCAAAGATGGGAAAGTGTTCTCCATTCCAACGGCTCTGTCAATGTTGAAAGTCAGGGATCTTTGAGAAGTTACAGAATCGATAAAGATGAGATGTTTCATGGAATGGGACTTGCTCGATATAATCTTCTCAACTTATTTCTACCACATGGAGACCAGAAGACTAGAGAATATATTGTTGATTTGAAGCCTCCGAAATTCCTTGATGTCCGGTCGGATATGGAACACCATAGCCAGTTAAATGCCGACCAAATCAAGGCTTTTGATAAGGTGCTCTCTGCCGAAGATTATACCTTGATACTTGGTATGCCAGGTACTGGTAAAACTACCTTAATTGCCAGAATCTTGTATCATCTCGTAAAAACTGGCAAGTCTGTATTGTTGGCCTCATACACCCACTCTGCCGTTGACAACATTTTGATTAAATTGAAGGATTACGATGTCAGTATACTCAGAATCGGACATCCTTCACGGGTTCACAAAGAAATCCGTCAATTCTGCCCCAAAAAGGTCAATACCCATGAAGAATATCTCCAAACTTTCCTTGAACCGCAGGTGGTAGGGGTAACATGTTTGGGGATTAATGACGAGTTCTTCAGTTTGAGAAATAAATTCGATTACTGTATTATCGACGAAGCTTCACAAGTTTCCTTGCCAGTTAGTTTAGGTCCATTGAGGTTTTGTGATCGGTTTGTATTGGTTGGCGACCATAATCAATTACCTCCATTGGTTCAACATCCAAATAATCTTGTCAAAAGGGGACTTTCGTGCTCCTTATTCCAGTTCCTTAACGATAAATTCCCCCAAAGTGTAACCGAATTGACCTATCAGTATCGAATGTGTGCTGACATTATGAAGTTACTGAATGTGTTGATCTACAATAATCTATTGAAGTGTGGATCCGAGTCTGTTGCAAACCAATGCTTGGGAATTCCTGATCCAGAAGGTTATAAGGAATTGGTCACGGGAGATAAAGACTTCTGGATGAAATGGGTACTTAACGAAAAGAACAAGGTGGTATTTTTGGATCATGATCTTGTTCCTGCTTATGAAAAATGTATTGGAGAAAAGGTTGAAAATCCCACTGAAGCTACGTTGATTGCCCAAATTGTCGATGCCTTACTTTTATGTGGGGTAACTCAAGAAAGCATCGGTATTATGTCATTGTACAGGGGTCAATTAAGACTTCTAAATAGACTCTTGCTCAGTAGAGATAACATTGAAATTATGACTGCAGATCAGTTCCAAGGAAGGGATAAAGATTGTGTCATTATATCATTGGTAAGATCAAATAAAGAGAAGAAAGTTGGTGATTTGTTGCAAGAATGGAGAAGAATCAATGTGGCAATTACTAGAGCCAAGTGTAAACTTATAATTCTTGGTTCCAAAAGTACTTTATCACTGGGAGGTGGTGTTCTTGGTAAGTTTCTTGAGTTGGTTCAAAAAGAAAAATGGATATATAAACTACCCCCCAATGCCGCCACCCATTACAGACAAACTCATGTATCTATAGAAGGCTCATCAACATCTTCTAGAGGGACAACTCCCAAAAAGCATAGAATAGCATCACAATCTCGAGTGGTCCAAAACAGTCCTTTAATCAGGGATATTATAAACGAGATTTAAAAAAAAGACTATATATTATTATCATTAGCATTTCAATTATATACATAATGCATTTATCCATAAAGAGTCACAATGCCATAAAGTGGAATTCAAAATTTCCTCTTTGGAAATGGGCTCCGAGTCCATCCATATTCCATCCTCGTCTATCGTTGGCAGGTTGGTCGTCAGGCCCTTGATTGTTAGCTATATTGTTAGCTCCAGCACCATTCCATTGTCGATAGATGTTTCGAACAAAAATAATGAAAAACAACGTTAGCACAAACCCTGAAATAAAATAGTCTCCTATTGATGGATCTCCAAATATTTCGTCATCGTCGTCACCACCTTCATGTTGTTGTCTTGCTCTTTCATCGGCTCTTTCTTCTGCCAATTGATTTTCTTCTGACACTTTCTTTTCTTCGGATCCTAGCCTTTTGAAAGTGGTAAACCAAGACGTTCCTTCAGTATCTAATTTACTCTTTTTGCCCCAAATCAAATATTTAAGTCTAAGTTTGAAAAGGGCGAAATAAATTGGAATTTGATTGGCGTTCCCCAGATGTAATTCATCTCTGTATTTCAAACTAAGATCGTAATATCTTTTAGCCATGTAATAATCAGTGGTACCATCTACAACCCCTAGGCCATGCTCGTACATGTATGCGAGGTTGAAACTACCGTGGGCAGATTTGGCATGGGCAGCGGTACGATATAGATCAAAGGCCTTCTCGTAATCAATTGGTACACCGGCTGATTCAACACCATAAAAGTATATATCACCTAGGAAAATTGTTGAATCAATATCACCTTGGTCACTTGCTCTTTGATAATATTTAATGGCTGATTGAACTCGTTTATGGTCAAATGTCTTGGTAGATTTCTGAGGAAATAAATCAGCTTGGTATAACAACCAAGCGGCTGATACTTGAGCAGTATCCAAGCCTTGCTCGGCGGCAATCAGAAATCCAATTAATGAATTCTTGTAGTTATACTGATTTAGTTGTTGGACGGCATAATTAAGATGAGGATAAAAGAACAGTTCTAACCTTTCAATGAACACCCGATAAAACATGATCGTGGCATAGCATGAAGCTTGTTTGGCAACACCTTTATTGTATCCCAGTTGAATAAACTCCGGATAATGATATAAAGCTTCCACATCACCTTTTACGGCAGCACTTCTCATTGCTTGAACAATATTGGCTCTTTGATCACTGGAAAATACATCTCCATGAGGAACTTGATTCAATAAAAGCTTTGACATTAATCGGGAGCCTCTCGCAGAGCCAGATTGAGAGTATAACAGCATAGCAGTTTGTAAATCTGGTTCACCAGTGACCAAACCCATTTCATACATATAACCAAGATCAATGGTTGAGTCGGTAGTATTATATATTTTTGTCAGTTGCTGAAGATGTTCAAGGGCTTTCAGGTAATTTTTAGGAGTCCCCTGACCTTTTAAATACATATGTCCAAGCAATGCCTCACATTGGCTAAGTCTCCATTTATCATTATCTGATAAGGTCAGAGGAACTTTGAACCCATATAAAGACCTTCCATACGTCGAACACTCCTCGAGCAATTCCTTAGCTCCTGTGTAGTTCTTGGGGGTATGATAATGACCCGAGTATTTATCCAACGCTTCAAAGAAATTGACGACAATTTTCCGATCAAATTGATCTATACTATATTCTTGTTCGTAATCCCGTAAAACCTCACGTTTCAATTTAACCACAGTCATATCAGATTCACTTATATCATGGCCATAAATTCCTCCATTGAAATCGGGGATCTTGACACAAAACAGAACGTCGGTGACCTCTATTTCATCCTGATTCTTCATTAAATATTCATAACCCAACTTGGCCAACTTGGAATAATACATCAATGCCAAACCACAGTTCTTAGGGCATCCAATACCGGACGCCAGTCTATATGCCAATACCATTAATGCATTCAAATCACCGGCTTCCATTGCCAATTGATAGTATAATTGAGCCTTGGCCTGATCTTCCACAAGTTCTCCAAACATCCCGGTAGCATGCATGAATCCCAACATGAAATACGAATGCCCATGAGCCTCTATAGACACGGCGGCTTCATAATACGACAACGCTTTCGAGTAGTTGGTAGCAACTGACATGTTTCCAAAGGTGTATATGTCACCTAGCGCCGAAAAGGCGTCAGAATTGTTCAAATTTGCTGCCGATTTCAAGAGTGGCAAGACCTCTTCCGTCATAAACTTGGCGGCATGTTCATCTCTCACCACCGGATGTTGGTAGTTCTGGGTGGCGACATTATATTGGGGGATTTGACTTACTTTGGCGTCAAGAGACCCCATGTCGGTGGGATTTGGCCGGTACAGTGCCAACTTTTCGAGGGCCGCCGTGTAAATTTCGTGGGAATCCTGGGGGACATCAGCACCAGCCACCACCGTCATCCATGACATGAATATGGCTATACATAACCACCGTAGTACGGCCTTTTGAGATGAAAAATGTATCATGTGGTGTGTAACGTTAGCGTTAACGTGTTATAATGTTCTGCGAAATGCGGGTTATGTGCAGGTGAGGGAATGGATCATTTAGCACAGCCGTAAGTTGTTTGGGATCCCAAGAGGGTACTAGGAGAGTAGGGGAGTTGGGGCTTGGGATGGATATAGTAGCAATGCTGGGCAAGGGTTTGGGAAAATATGGGATTAATAGGGCCAATTTTGAGAGAGATATAGATGATTTTCTGGTAACCAATATATTGGAAATATCTCCGGAACGAGACAAGATATCGTCATGACAAAATATGGAGCATGTAGCCCCCCGCCATCGGCATAGCCCTATCAATAAACCAAGTCAGCATCACCATCCAAGCATCCACAATTGACGGCAGTAACACGTATCGTGGTTTTGCAGCCGCAGGCTTGCCCCCAGGCGCGCCGCAAATCGGATGAAAAAGGAGACACCTATAACTACTGAAAATTCCCACCTGTTGTTCGAAAAAGTTATATTTTATAGACCATGGCGCCGATAAAACTAAGCGATTCGCCGGAAAACCCGGAGGCGATTTTCCGGTCAGCGCCCATGTCGCTTGTGCAATTTTATGTGACCAACGAATTGGCCAGGGATGTGGTGTTTGTGCTTGGGAAGTTGGGTAATGTCCATTTCCGGGACTTGAATTCGAAATTGACGCCGTTTCAACGGACGTTTTTGACGGAGCTTCGGAGCATTGACGGGGTTGAGAGTCAATTGCTGTTTTTGGAGTCGGTTATGACGAAGCATGAAACTGTCAAGGGTGATTTATACCAGAATCTTCGAGCTGATTTGGAGCCGTTATCGACTCAATCGGAGATGGATAATTTGTCGGAGAAGGTTCTGAGATTCCATGACAAAATCAAGCATCTTGATGACACGTTTAATCGGTTGAGTGGCCAAAGATTGAAGATGGTGGAGAACCGCCATATTATTCTCGCGGTCAATGAGTTACAGGCAGAAACTGGTAGGCTGCCATCGGTGTCATCGGCTCCCCCTGCTGCCCGGGACTCAATGGATGATGATGAAGTGGCGCTTTTGAATCACCGGAATGATGACCTTGAAATGGCGATGCAATCGACGGAAATTGTCGATGATTTCACTGCTATTGCCGCGTCAATTGATCGGAGTAAAGTGCCGCTTTTAAGAAGTATTCTTCATCGAACTTTGAGGGGGAATCTAGCATTCTATGATACTCCTATAGACGATGATGATTTTGCTGTTTATGATAAACAGGAGAAGACGGTTTTACAAAAAAATGTAGTGGTGGTATTTATTCATGGTGATGCTTTGAAACAAAGAGTTAAACGGATAATCCAATCTTTGGATGGGATATTGGCGGAAAATGTATATGGTGACACCGCTGCTAGACAAGAGCTTCTTGAAGATGTTAATGGGAAAGTCAATGACTTAGATAAGGTCATTGATTCCACCAAGAATCATTTGATTGCAGAACTTTTGACCCTCCAAGAACAATTCACTGATTGGGTATATTGTGTTAGAAGAGAACGATTTATCTATGATACTCTTAATAAATTCGATATGGATGGAACCAGGAGATGTTTGGTTGGTGAAGGATGGGTTCCCAAATCAGATTTTGAAAGAATTAGAAATACTTTACGGAATTTGGTCAGGTCGAGATCTTCTCTGGGCGGATTAGAACCACAAGAAGAAATTTCCTTGACTGGGAATGCCCCGACCTCAACGGCGTTTGCTATAGGTGAGGCAAATGATGATGAAGTCAATAATCGTAATGCTCCGGATGATGATGGAAGTGACCAATTGATTGCAGTAGTTAATGAATTGGTAACAAATAGGGTTCCCCCAACATTCCATAAAACAAACAAATTGACGGGGGCTTTCCAACTGATTGTTGATGCTTATGGTATTGCCACATATCAAGAAGTCAATCCTGGGTTGGCAACTGTCGTTACCTTTCCATTCATGTTTGCTATTATGTTTGGTGATATTGGTCATGGGATTATTTTGTCATTAATGGCTGGTTACCTTGTTAAAAATGAACGTAGATTTGGTGAAATGAGAAATAAAGATGAAGTCTTTGATATGGCTTTCGGGGGAAGATATGTCTTATTATTAATGGGACTATTTTCTATTTATACAGGATTCTTATATAATGATGTGTTTTCCAAATCATTAACTTTTTTCAAATCTGGTTGGAGTTTTGAATTTCCAAAAGATTATGATTCAAAAGATGGTCCAATTACTCTTGCAGCTAAGAGAATTGGTTCATCAGTTTATCCGATTGGATTAGATTGGGCGTGGCATGGGGCTGAAAATAATTTATTATTTACCAATTCTTATAAAATGAAACTATCAGTACTTATGGGATTTATTCATATGAATTACTCGTTATTTTTCAGTCTTGTAAATTACCGATTTTTCAGATCAAAAGTCGATATTATTGGAAATTTCATCCCGGGTTTCCTTTTCATGCAAAGTATATTTGGATATTTGAGTATAACAATCATTTACAAATGGTGTGTCGATTGGATTAAAATTGAAAAAGCACCTCCTGGGTTATTGAATATGTTAATTAATATGTTCTTAGCTCCCGGGAGAATAGATGAACCATTATATCCGGGCCAGTCATTTGTTCAAGTAGTGTTGGTATTGATTGCATTAGTATGTGTTCCATGGTTATTATTATATAAACCATTAACCCTTAGACGTCAAAATCAAAAAGCAGTGGAATTGGGATATAGTGATTTACATTCTCAAACCAGACATTCAATTCAATTACACGAGGAAGAACAAGCGGCGGCCGCTCTTTCTTTTGAAATCACCGATGACGAACTTGATGAATTAAATCACGATCCACAAGATTCCAATGATTATAGATTTCCAAATGATATCGAACCTTTACAACTTAATTCAGGAGGTCACGGAGGAGACGGAGAAGAGTTTGAATTGGGAGAAGTGGTTATTCATCAGGTGATTCATACGATTGAATTTTGTTTGAACTGTGTAAGTCACACTGCCTCTTATCTAAGATTATGGGCCTTATCATTGGCCCATGCCCAATTATCTTCGGTCTTGTGGTCAATGACTATTAGCAAAGCATTTGGCCCAACCGGGGCCACAGGGATTGTCATGACGGTTGTTTTATTTGGCTTCTGGTTCGTATTGACTGTATGTATTTTAGTGCTTATGGAAGGTACTTCGGCTATGTTGCATTCTTTGAGACTTCATTGGGTGGAGGCCATGTCGAAATTTTTCCAAGGGGAGGGATATGCTTATGAGCCTTTTTCTTTACAAGAAATTCCTATGTGAAATAAAGAGGATCTATAGAATATATAGTATTGAATGAATAACTGAAAGCTAAAGGTAACAGTTGAGGTAATTACTGTTCTGGTCAATTTCAGTGGTGAAACAATAGGAACATGCAAAACAATGGCGCGGTAAAACAAGAGAAAAATAACCTGGGAAGAACTAAAATAAAACTAAATATAAAATAAAGATAAAATAAAATAAAAATAAAAATAAAAAAAATCAAATAACAGAGAAAAAACTTGAAATCGGAAATTACTTCATTAATCATAAATTATACGTATACAACACTAAGGACAATGCTAAGTGGTGGTGATTTAGTCTGGTTTCAACTTTTAGTCTGGTTTCAATCAAGATCAATTCTCTTCTTGGCAGTTAACATTCTTTGAACTTCATCAAGAGTCCAAGGTTTAGCCCTATTTCTCATTTTATTATGTAGTTTATCCTTTATATCATCAATTGGCAACTTAGTTCTAGCAGCTTCTTCTTCTATGAATCTAATGATTTTCTGTCTCGTATGACGAAATTGTCGTTCAGAACTGCCGTGAAGTTTCAACCATTCGGTGACGGAAATCTCATGCTGGGCCAACCCTTGTTCCAAAGACTTGAAGTCATCCCACATCTCGTAAATATCTATTGCTTGTCGTGATAATCGTCTATGCAAAGCGTTTCTCCGGATCCTTGTTTTTTCGTCTTCTTGGTAGTTGACGTGGATGGGAACCGGGAGTGGCATTTGGTGCATTGGTGCCATTCCTGGAGGTTGGAGGGACTGGGGCTGCTGGGGTAGTTGATGGGGGTATGGATGGGGTAGTCCTGCTGGTCCTGCTGGTACAAGCTGGTGGTGGGCCTGGTTCTGGTGGTGGGCCTGGTCGAGATGGGCCTGGCCTTGAAGGTGGTTCTGGAGATGGGCCTGGACAGGAGGTCCTGGAAGGATTCCTGGGGGAGTCATATGGCCGTGTGATGGAATCGGTGGCTGGGCCATGGGAACCATTGGACCCGATGCCATATGTGGGGGAATTGGTGTCAAAGAATGGCTGTACATGGGCCCGGGGATATTGTTGATCGTGGGATGGTGATGCACTGGCAGTCGCTGGCTCACCGGCAGTCGGGGTCCTAGTGGCAGACGTTGTAAAGCCGGCAGATTATGTTGGGGACCGGAATTAGAAGAGAAGGATCTTTTGTAATGATTTTCCTGGGAACCGGGAGAATTGGAATGAATTGAATCGGATTGATCATTCAATACCTGTAAGTTCTTCAAAATGGAGGATTGTTGCTGGGAAAAAAGGCCAAGTTGGTGTCGTAAACTGGAAATTTCCCGTTCGTTCTTCATTTGAAGGTTAAGAATCGATTGTAATTCTCCGGTGGAAATGGTGGTCAATTTGGGACTTCCCTGGGGCGATAATTGGGCCCTTGTACCCCCGGCATGTTCAAGGTCCGATGCAAATTGATTGAATAAATAAGAGTTGAAGATTGGATGTTGACTGATGGGATTATCGGGGAATCTCTTTTTCAAAATCACCATATCTTGGACCAAAGTTCTTCGGAGCATTTGGAGGACGTTCTTGATTCTTATGGTGAAAATATCGATGGTTTCAAACTGTTCGTCGTTGATGAATGGGAAGATCTGGTGCATCAATTGCCTGGGAGGTTCCAAAGCGTCTCTGGCGATGGTATAGTGTTCGATACTCTTGAATCCGGCGATTTTGTAAAGCGTCGACTCCGGCAAGTTGTCGATGGTGGTGGAGGCGGGGATCGGGAGTTCGCCAAACTCTTCGTCCACCACGTTACATAATTGGGCCATATCGGTAGCACTGGCCAACCCACAGTCGGCCAAAATAAAGTTTAGTACATCGGCTTGGTGTTTGGGGTTGTAGTTTAAAAATAGGTTACTTTCGTTAAATTTAGAAATTGATTTCCTGACATTGGAGTCAATGGGGATCTCTGGGTCTACGGTTCCATGAAGCCGGTTGAATAAGTAGATGGCCAAGGCACTTTGGGGACAAACATCGACATTTCTGGCTCTTATACACCCGTAAAAAAAATGGGGGGTTTCCGGTATAGAGCTTTTGAACACTAGGGCCACAGCTGGGGTGGGACTTCTTTGGGGTAATGGGAATATCGACAAGTCTGAAATTTTCAATTGACATTTTTGATTATTTGATAATTTTAAATTATGACTTAAACTTAAATCATTAATTAATTGAACATTTTGGGTAAATTGAACGGGGTTTTTTCCCTGGGTCGACCATAAATTCTGGACCACTTTATAGTAATCTTCTATAGTGAAATGAAGATGATTTCCCGGGGCATTTGCATTTTCATCGATCATCTGTGTCATTTAAGCCAACCGTTTTAGGAAGTTTGGCAGCACCAGATATTATTTTTTTTGATTTACAATTGAGCTAAATGATTACACCAAAAAATAAAGAGAATAAATAATAAAATACAAGCAATAAACTTTTATAAAACATTCGGGAATGCCATGCCGTATTTATAGTTAGTGGTTTATTGGATTCAGAGAAAAAAAAAGAACTCAAACTCAGATTTAAAAAAAGATGATTTTTTTCTCTGTTTTTTTTTTTTTTTTTAATTTTTTTTTTTTTTACCCTACGCATGCCATGAATTAAGCGTGAGAAAATAAAATTAGAAAAAAAAAAAATTAACCGCTTGTCAGGGAATTTAAAATTCAATTAAAAAAATTTAAAATTCAATGTTACAAAGTGAAATCTCAATTCTCAATCTAATTGTCGATTGATGGACGTGGCATATTCGAATCGAGCCTTATCGAGTAATGTAAATGAATGTTCTTTGCCCAATGCGGTAATCCAAACGTAGCCATGAATTTAAATCGGAATTTTCAAAGGGTGTATTGTTTTTAACTACTATTTATCATCGCGTACGTATATGCAAAATGAAAGCTTTTTTCCAAATTTGACAATAAATTTAGTAACTGTGAATTATTCGGGTTATCGGTCGGTCGCTCCGCTTGATCTTACCTGAAGGACCCCAGGTTTCAATGCGACTATCCCTAATAATTATGGTTTCATTATGCAACAACCCTCCTTGCGTCGAGCTAATTTAATGCACTGTTATTAATTTTTTTTTCCTTTTTTCTTCTTTTTTTTTGTTTGGGGTTACATTAAGCACTTTTAACAAGGTGGCTTGCGTTTAAAAATATCAATTTGCGCTTATATCATCGAATGATTAAACTCAATTTACTTATATGTTACAATGTTTATAATTTAAAATTGGAATGATTAAATAGGATTTCTTTTTGTGGTCGTTTCATAATTATATATGGCATTAAATTCAATGAGCTCTATTTAGCGTCGCTTACGTGTTTCAATTTGCTTCGTGGCTTGGCCAAAAGCTTTAAAATGAGATATCGATATTTGATTCCGGACCGGTATCAACCTATCGGTATTGATACCGATATTTGATACTGATACCGATATCAAGATACTTCACACTGCTGATAGTAACATTATCAAGATGTCACCTGGATCGTAGCCTATATAACTGTAACATGAACATCGAATAGAAGATCCCATTGCAATTCCACCTGCCATAAAACCTACGATTCCGCTGTTCGATGGCAGTGCCCCGGAATTGAGTTTTTCTTTTGCAACCGATGGTGCATATAATATCAGGTGATAATTGCATGGGTTACATTAACAATAAAAATCTGCAACATCCGACATGAAAGTTCCACTAAAATTACCAATCCAGTAATATAAAGCAAAATCATACATTAATACATAATCATATTTACTACTCTTCATTATCTTCGTCATTAACCCCATTAACCATAATTCCTTTCTTCACCACCTTATCCGATAAATCACCTCTTAACTTATGATCCAACACATTGTGGTGATCGTTCAACCACAATCGAGTGATCCGGATTATTCGATCGATGATATCGTTATTTTCGTCATCTACTATTTCCAACATCTTAAACAAGGCAGTGAATCCCAAAATCGTCAATGGGTAATTATCATTTGCAAACCGAAGATGTTGTAACAATTTGATCCCTTCATTCTTTCTATTACTAGAAAAACATTTTTGTATCAACCCGGTTACAAGCACTATAAACTGTTCGTCCTGAATAAGATTGAGAGATGATATGAGGTTTTTCCGGCCCTTGAAAGATGACTTTTCGGGTTTCACTTGTTCCTCTTCTTCTGGTTCTTCTTCGGTGATTTCCCCATCCGTCAAGTCCCATCCGTTTCTTTCCAAATCAAATAATCTCAACTTTCCACCAACGTACAGTTGCATCTTGTTCAATAACAGCCCCACATTTTCGTCCGGTAACAACACGGTCTTGAACAAGTTAAAGTACTCAGAAAGCGGCAGGTTAAACTCCTTGACCAATTTGTCAATTGACCGGATATCCTTGAAGATCTTGTTGTTTTGACTGAATCGGTCTTCGTCGTCCTCGATCAAAAGATTATCGAGATATACTTCATTGATTTCGTCGATGATTTCCTGTAATCTCCAGGCCAATAATGTGGTATACAAGTCATCATGCGATAATTCAACGTACTTGACACAATTGATACCATCCAATCCCAAATTCAACGGTTTTCTCTCGACTAAATTTTCAAGTCTTTTGATGGTGTCACTATTAAACAACGCAATGCCGTCCATTTTGACCAAATCATTCAAACCCCGCAACGCATGGTTATCGCCTTTGTAATTCAAGTTTACCAAAAGAGAATAGCGATAGTTCATACCAAGGGTAAGGAATTTCCCGAAAATAGGGGATTTCGACACCAAATTCCCAATCAATAACGTCAAAAAACAAGTTTCAAATGTGGTTTCACAACAACTCAAATAAATATAGTCCCAAATTAATGACTTGGTCGTGAAATCCCCAGTCTTCCCCGATAACCTAGCGACAATTTCCCGTTTCTTGGAGGCATCGATAGATTTAGGAGGCTCCAAGCCTAAATTGACCAAGACCCATGATCTGACGCCAATTTGCACCGGATTTTTCAGTTTCTTCTCCTTACCCGGTTTTGGAAGCACCAATTGGGCAAGACAGCCCACCATCAACACCACTTTTATCAAATACCATAACCGGACAACCAACTGGGGCGGATGAGAAAACCCGGTGGGCATAAACGGTATGGCCGACAAGCCTCTGAAGTCAGAGTCGGGTCCGCCCATCAATGAAGTCCCCATGACAGCGGCCATGCCGCCCAAGAGGAACTTATTTGGAGCCGGTCTTTGTGGCGGGGCTGCTGCCGGGGCCGTTGCCAAGGCCATAGATCCCTGCTGCACTGGCGCAGGCGTCTGACCAGTATACACATTATTATCAGAGTAAGAGTTGCAAGAACTGCCACTGTAATTGTTCAAATTGGCCTGTTGAATCAATCTTTGTAAATGCATATTCTGTTGAACCAACATATCGTTTTTCTTCTCTAAATGTTGAATATATTCAGTAGCTTTCGTCAACACACTGGCCTTGTTCAATTTCACAGCAGGCGATAAGCCTTCCAAATCTGACACCGATTTACCAGAGGCGATTCTCAACGACGGAACTGCATCCCGTAACATCAAAATCTTAGTATTGATATTTGTCCGGTACTTCTTTTCAATCATATTATGACTCGCTTTATTCCGTCTTGGTTTCACCAGTTTCCCGTTTAAAACCGCCGTTTTTTTGCCGGTAAAATCGTCTTCACTTTCCTCCAACTTGATCGACGGGTAGGGGGGGTCCGACTTCACCGGTTCAGGCGTCGTATTAGCAGACGATAATGATGGGTGGCTGGCAGGGGTCATACCAGAAGAATCATTTTGCGATGACACAGATGTAGCATGGTTGATTGACGAATTTCCCGAAAAATTATCAATTTGGTATTGATAGTCGGACGAATTCGACGGATTGTAATAGCTGATGTCGGCCATGTTCATACTCTGGGTGAAATCCCCGTTGTTGGGGATCGTTTCAAATCCGGTGCCGTTGTCCCAGTCAAACTGTTGGGACTGGGACTGGGCCAGGAGCTGGGACTGGGACTGGCCCTGAGACTGAGACTGGGCCTGGGACTGGCCCTGAGACTGGGACTGGGCCAGGAGCTGAGACTGGCCGGGGGAATACTCAATAGACCCCGATATACCCGATAAAAAATCATCGGTATTATCAAAATCAAACAACTCGTCGGTAAATCCCTCGAAATTGTAATTACTCATGTTGATTTCTAATAATTATTAAATCTAAGAATTATAAAACTTTTTAAATAACCTCTGGGAAAGTGGTGTGATTTTTCCTCCTGCATAGGTTTTTGTCCTGCACATACCCGTCAGATTCGGGGCTACGATGTTTTCCGGCACTTGCCGTTTAGCCGTTCTGCATCTTATCATCTGAGTGAGATTGTACACAGGAAGCATTGCTATCTACAGGTGAAGCTTTACTATTTTATCATCACACAGGTGAAGCATTATTATTATCATCTACACAGGTGAAGCATTATTATCATATATTCTACACAAATGAAGCCTTATTATTATATATTCTAAACAGGTGAAGCATTACTATTTTATCATATATTCTACACAGGTGGAGCATTACTATTTTATCTACACAGGTGAAGCATTACTCTTATCAGACTTACTGCATCTTATCATCACACAGGTGAAGCATTACTCTTATCATCACACAGGTGAAGCATTATTATCATATATTCTACACAAATGAAGCATTACTCTATCATCACACAGGGGGAAGACCATTCCTACAAACAGGACACTGCAATTTATATCTCATCCAATCCTGCAAACAATCATCGTGGAATATATGGAAACACGGCGTAACCATATATCCCCCCACACTTTTCTTGACATCCGTTTTATAAATTGGCAAATTAACTTCCGTCATACAAATAGCACAATCCGTTTTACATAACATCATCTGGTCATCCTGCAGTTGTTGTTCGACTCCAATACTGCCGAGTAAATCCGCCCCAAATCCTTGTTCAAGATCCTTGACATGTAATAACGGTTGGTAATTGTACGCTTTTGGTAACCAATAGTCGTTAATCCAGAACCGGGGTCCCAATAATTCTTGTGCCATAAAGAGACATAACTGACACAAGACCCACAAAACAAGGAACGTGGCAAACTTGATATTGCGTTCATGCCTTAAGGGATTGGGAAATATAAATAAATACACGATTGGTGCTAGTCTAATAGCAGATAATCCCATTACAAATCGCCAATTAAAAGGAATTCGCCGGTTCTTGAGGGTATTACGGAAGAATTGGGGGATCCAGTAGGAGTTTACGGCCGTAAATCCAATCATTTCAAATGCTTTTCGGTACGGTTTGCTCCAGGTACTGGCATTGATGAGAATAAATGTGGTGATCACGGCAAACACTATCGTGGGTCCTGACACTGGGTTGCCGGGGCCGGTGGGTGAATTTACAAAAGCATCGGTACCAGCCACCGGTGTAGCGGCTGCTGCTGCTGCAGGTGTCGTGGTTGTTGGGGCCGCTGCTGCTGGGTCTGCCGCCGCTGGGTCTGCCGCCGCTGGGTCTGCCGCCGCTGGGTCCGTCACCGGCCGGGGAAGTCCTTCATCCCCAACATTCTCAGCTGGAGTCGGCTGACGGGTAGCTCCCCTCAATACCTCCCACCAAGTAGTCCCAGTCTCATTCACTTGCACGGCATAAACGTGGCCCAGGAATCCCATTTCAACAAAGTAAAACGACACAAAAAGAAGTAAAACAACTCCAGATACAAGTAAAAATAATCCACTGAAAAATATCGTAAGTAACAACAACAGTATACATGCCACCACTTCTTGGTACTGTAACATCATCAAAGTGGCAAACGAAACCGTCGACAACGAACCAGGGGTTGATATCCGTTTAATCTGGTTCATAAATAAGTATAATTGTAATCCCACAAGTATTAAAGCGGCTATCAACACCCGTCTCATTTCCCCGGTGACCACCTCAGATCGTTTCCCCGAAAGAGCAGCATTATTACTCAAGACAAAGGCACAATCCGGGGAGTATATCAACATCTCTTCCACCTCAATTTCCGGTAAAAGTGGCGGTAAAGGGTATCCCTTAGGACGGATCAATTCTTCGTCAATCAACCGTAATTCTTCCCGAGAAAAAGCGGTTTTCTTAAGCTGAATATATGATACCAATTCACAATGATCCATGGATTTACCAATAAACGAATTCATATCATCCATGGTCATCTTTGAAATCATATCTGTCCCATTGACGTACTGACCGATCAACTTCTGCGCCTTTAAATAATTATCTCTTGACATGGTAAACATGGGTAAAGCAAAATCACCAAAAAACTTACCAGTATTGGTAATTGATACTATAGCCCCAGTTTTCTGGAAGTAAACCCCCATTGTTTGGAGACGATCGTATTCGGTCTCTGCTTCGTCGCTAACACCAATACTCATCTTGACAAGAACTACATCATCTATATAATCGATGGGTTTTACGGCTACAAAGTCGGAATCCTTATAATTGTAATCGAAATTTTCAAATTGAAGGGTTATTTTGCCGGATTTTTCCGTCAAATCCCCCAATTTCCGTTTCTTATGATTCAGGGGATCTTCTGGTTGATTTGTATCATCAACAGGAACCAGAAATACCGACTTATAGTAATTCTCCATATATGGGGGCATTTGCAAGGGGATTTTCCCGATTTTTTCACCATCGGCCACCACATCGGGCCGGTTCCTCACCCATTCCCCGTGGGCACTCCCAGAGATGTTGTACAAGTAACCTGTATCACCGTCACCCCCCAGGCCCCAGAATTTCTGCACCCGTTGACTGACAAAATTGGGCAAAAGGGAGAATTTTTCGTCCTCCACAAACGGGTTTTGTTCGGAAAACTCGTGGATGGGCCATTCCAGGACGTTCCGGTTCTGTCGGGCGTCATCATAACTTAATTGGAACCCGGTTATGTTCTGGTACCCCAAAAAGTAGTCACTTTTTTGGAGCTTGTGCAGAAAATCCCGTAGATTCTGCTGGAAAATTTGGAGGGTTTCCCGTTGCCACAACGGCTGGTCATTGTTGTTGAGGAGGGATAGAAACACAAACACGGTGATGAAAAAAAGAAGGGATTGTCGATCAACTGCCATGGAGAATGTGTTATTGAGTGTGAGTGTGAGTGTGAGTTTATGAGTGTGAGTGTATGCTGTGTGAGTGTGAGTGTATGATGTGTGAGTGTGAGTGTTTGTGGGTATAGCGTATGTGGATATAGTGTATGTGGATATAGCGTATATTTAGATAAAATATGTATAGTGTGTATGTATATAGTGTGTGTATATACTGTGTGTATGTAATATATATAATGTACATCGTATATTTACACATCACTACATACCACTTATAATTCACTACATCACTTCTAATATCAGATTATTCTTTATGTGTCCTCCCATATTACATACAGTACCACTGTCCTCTATACACTACCTTCTCTTACATATGCACATAACCTCCAATTTCCTCTCTAATCTCCTCTCCAATCCTCTCCTATCCGTCCCTACACTTACTTAAGGTATATATTAGTTCTGCTTGTCTAAATATTACATACAGAAAGATCGTAAATTTTGGTATAACTTTTATTATGTCTTCATAAATCGCCCGGCAATCTACCTTACATGAAAGCTAAAGAAGCAAGTGCTGTCACAAACATTGTCAAAATATTAACTGGTTTGTTACCGGCTCCATTAGTTGTTTGTGTTTCTACGACCGGCTCGGTACTATTTTTGCTTTCGATGTTATTTAGCATTTTTGGTACAGATGAAATAAATGCAGATGATGAAGCAGCTTTTGTGGTAGCTTCGGTGGTAGTAGTAGCAGCTTCGGTAGTAGCAACGGCCGCTTCGGTGGTAGCAACGGCAGCTTCGGTGGTTTCAGTACATTGTTCACCATTATCTCCGTCATTAGCAAATTCATCTTCATCGGCAGTTTCCTTTGTAACAGCTTGACATTCGTCACAATCTTGGTCACATTCTTCTTCTCCGTCATCACCAAAGAAAGTATCAAGAAGTTCCCAGAAGCTAAAGTCATCGTCATCGTCGTCTCCCAGTCCACATTCAACAGTAGAACAATCATAAGGACAAGAGTTATCACAGGATTCACCTGCTTCTCCGTCATTGGAGAAATCATCATCAACACTGGAACTGGATGATCCTGATCCTGAATCATAATCACTTGTGTCGTCAAAATCAGCACTTCCATCATCTTCACATTCGGCAGGGCTAACAGATCCACTCGAGCCTGAGCTACTTGATCCGCCAGACGTACCCTTGGATCCTGAAGAGCCTGATGAGCCTGATGATCCTGATGATCCTGATGATCCACTATCTTCATTGTCATCTTCAAAATCAGCACTACCGTCATCTTCACATTCAACCGTTTCACCTGAAGCTTGTTGAGTTTGGGTCTTACTCTGTACAATAGTGACTTCCTTATTATGAGTTGAAGTGGTAGTATAAGTCTTACCTTCTTTAGTAACAGTTACTACAGTAGTTTCATAGTTGGTGAAAGTGACACAATCTTCTTCATCATCTCCATCATCGTCAAAATCCGTTGGTTCAGAAGTAACTGTGGCCTTGGTAGTAACTGTGGCCTTGGTAGTAACTGTTTTACCTTCATCATCAGTAGTAACATCAGTGATGGTCACACAGTCTTCCTCATCATCATCATCATCAGTAGTAGTAGTAGTTCCCGTGACAATACCAGTATCTCCGGTGGTCTTTGTAGTACCAGTTTGAGTAGCAGTACCAGAAGTTAATTCAGTTTCACAATCTTCATCGTCGTCATCATCATCAGTAGTAGCGGTGGAGTCACGGTTACTGGTTGGAAGAATAATAGCTGTGCCACTTGTGGTTGGGTCGTCGGTAAGAGAACTTTCACAATCTTCATCATCATCATCGTCATCAGTAGTAGTAGAACTATTACTGAAACCAGTGGTAGGGAGTGAAGAGATTGGAGCAATAGTAACATTACCACCATCACTGTCGGTAATGGAAGGATCATCAGTGGCAGTGATTTCATCAGATTCACAATCTTCATCATCGTCATCATCATCAGTTCCACTGGTGGCAGAAGTATTAGTAGCTCTTGCGGCAGTTGTATCATCTTCATCAGTAGTTGAAGCAGGAACCGAAGAAGTTTCATCATCGTCATCATCTTCATCGTCACAATCATCGGAAGCTGAGGCAGATGCTTCACTTGAAGAAGAATCATCGCCAAACAAACCAGCTAAAAAGCCTTCAGATTCACTGGAAGTGGCAGAAGCAGAGACTTCACTTGAACTTGGAATTTCAGAACTTGATTCATCAGCAGCCAAGAGAGCTCTAAAAGATGGAGCTTTAGAACTAGAAGATTCTTCCGAGCTTAATTCTTCCGAGCTTGAAACAGATGATGATTCGCTTGAGCTTCCTGCCAATAACTTAGCAAAGAAACCTTCAGATGAAGCAGTCTCAGAAGGTTCAGAGCTACTGAGACTTGGAACAGCAGAGCTGGAATCAGAAGAAGTCAATTCTTCTGAGCTGGATGCTTGAACGGATGATGATGAACTATCATCACTCGTTGCGTCATCTTCTTCAGTAGATGAGCTTAATCCAAATAAAGCATTAAAAAAGTTGGAGCTTGAACCTCTAGATGAACTTGGACTAGAACTGGAACTGGAACTGGAACTGGAACTGGAGCTGGAGCTGGAGCTGGAAGCTTCAGATGATGATGATGATGATCCACCAGCTAACTTAGCAAAGAAATCATCAACACTTGAAGAAGTTTCTTCAGCTGTGGTTTCAATGGAGGTTCCGATAGTGGAAGAACTAGAAGAACTGGAAGAACTGGAAGAACTAGAAGAACTGGAAGATGAAGAGTTAAATAAACTTGATTCTGAACTTGAAGCAAGTTCATCAAATCCCACATCAAATTCATCATCATTTGTAGCAGGAGCTGAAGTGGTTTGAGTATCTTCATTATTATTAGCAGCTGGTGCAGCTGGTGCAGCATCTACAGCAGCTGCAGTGGTATCGGTATCAGCATCAGCATCATCATTACTTAAACCAAGTAAAGAACTTAAGCTGAGTCTTTTAACGAAAGTGGAGCTATCATGTTTTGAGTCTTTAGCGATTGCCTGGTTCAAAATGGCAGTTATCAATAGATAATTCGATAAAGTCACTACCTTCATACTGTGATATAAGAAATGAATTCAATCCAAAATAAATAATTAGGCACAAGTATGTTCAAAGTATGTAACTATAATACAGATAGCTGTTCAAAAAATGAATTAAAATAAATTTTGTTACTAGAGTAGATTTCTTCATATATAAATGGTTTTTTGCATTCAAAAATTGGGGAAACTTATTTTGTTAAGAAATTGCTTGATTAGGAAATCATATTGAGGCATCAAATAAAAACACCTAAAATGATCACCTTGTATACAGTCGTCTTTCCTCATTTGGTAAAGTAATTAACAAAACATTTGCCCCGCGAACGACCTTTCCGTTAAATTCACAACTAGGAATGTACCAATTCGGAGATTTTAATTGATGTAAGGCTAACGGGGCCCATTGTCATAGTCTGGCCTTGAAACACTCAGAGTTCATACAGTATGTCTCAAACGTAAACAAAACATCAAAGTTCCCCACTACTAGACGATCCACAAGTACTCAAGGAAGCTTCAACCAGAGACATTACCGATTACTGTATAAACCTATCTAGCATAGTTCCACATACGAACTGATACATATGTATGTAGTATATATACATGTATGTAAAAAAAGAGGTTGTCCGTCTCCAACTCTAGCCAATGGTTGCAAAATTAGATGAATGTATGGAATGTCTCGAGGTATAGAAATTGTTCCACTTTCCTCGTACAAAAACGTGAAACAATTCTATACTATACCGGTAACATAGCAGTTACTATTCTAAGCCTTAAACCATAACTTCGTCTATCAAATAGGTAATCATAAAAGAAAAGGGTGATGATTTGAAGCGAGGACCCTCATAACCTTAGGCTCGAAATTTTAAGTTAAGTTATTTACTAATTAGGATATTTAATTGGTAAACAATTTGCGACTGCAAATTTCCTAATTTGGATATGTTCCAAAAAACAGCAATTTCCTATTTTGTTGTACTCCTTTACCCATGAAGTGTACCGACCTTGCAATGACACTAACCTTGCTTATGTTGGGTATCTTGATCCACTGCTATTAATATATCTACAATTTATAATATACAAAACGACTTTTATTAGGTATTTAAATATTATTTATTGGTATAACATGTTCATAACAAATTGACATACAGTCTCTTCTTAATGTCAGAAGCTCTTTTATGAAGATTCTTGTGAATATTTCTCTTCATCTTAGCCTTTAATGCTCTCTTCTTAGCACTAGAACTACTACAACAACACGATTGAGCAGTAGTTCCTTTACTGACAGATGATCCTGAACCAGAAGAAACAGATGAGGATGATGACCCGTCATCATCGAAAAGAGTATCAAGAAGCCAATCGACTGCACTACCAAGTAAACCACCGAAATCGAAATTACCAGAAGTAATCCAGTTCCAAACTCTACTGAAAATATTCTTGAAGATTCCTCCAATATCAATGTTTCCTAAGAGACTAGAAACCAAATCCAAAATGGTATCCAAGAGACTTCCACCTGATCCAGATGAAGATCCGGATGAAGATCCGGATGAACCAGATGAAGATCCACCAAGGAATTTATCAAGAAGACCAGAAATAAAACCACCAATACTGAAATCAGAACCAGAACCAGAAGAGCTGGAATTAGAACTACCTCCAAACAAATCATCAAATAATCCACTGACCAATTCACCAAAGGAAAAGTCAGATGATGAGGAAGATGAGTTGGATGAGTCGACATCAAAAATGTCATCTAAAAGACCATCAACAAATCCACTCAATGAAAAGTTACTAGATTTGGAGCTCGAATCATCAGAATCAGTCGAATTAGTATCAAGTAAGTTATCAAGGAAGTCACCCAAGCTAAAGTCAGATGAAGAAGAACTCGAAGAACTTGAAGAATTGGACTTTTTATCATCACCTAATAAAGAGTCTAACAACAGTCCCAAACCTCCGGTAGAAGTTGAGGTGGATTTGCTGGAAGTGGTGGTAGCACTTTCACTTTCATCACCACCCAATAAACCATCCAAGAAACCACCAGTTGAAGAAGATCTGGCCTTGGTGGTAGTAGTTGGAGTATCATCAGAAGATTCAGAATCATCCAGACCACCTAAAAGATCATCAAGTAATCCGCCACTTGAAGATTGTGAAGCAGCAGTACTAGTGGTTGATGGTTCAGAGTCATCATTAGATTGACCAGCAGCAAGACTGTTAATTTGATCAGTGATGTCAGAATCATATTCGGAATCGTCAGAGGCCGAAGTAGCAGAAGGAGTTGCAACAACAATAGATCCAGAAGCGGAAGCACTAGTATCTAAAAGGTCATCAAGAAGGGCTCTTTTACTATTAGCTTTAACAACTCTGGCAAATTCATCTTCGAATTCTCTTTTACTTAATAATTGAGAAGCTAATTTGGAAACAACTCCAGAGTCTTTAATCTTTTGGAATAAAGATGCATAATCAACGGTTGCTGCCTTTTGGAAAAGTTTCTTAGCAGCATTCTTGAATTGATCACTCTTTAAAATATTAGTGGCAGTGGTTTTAATAAGATCAGAGTCTCTTAAATAAGTAACAAGTTTATCAACAAGTTCATTTCTTTTTTCAAATTCTTCTCTTTTAACAACAGTAGTTTCGACTTCAGTTTCAATATTTTCTAATAAAGAAAGATCTCTACCGAAAAGGTCTTTAGCCATACTCATGGCTTCAGAAACAGTATCTTTATCGTCCATCATAGCCTTGAAAAAACCAGAGGCGGATTTCAAATCGAAGCTATCAGCAAGAGAACTAACATTGAAAGATTTAGCAGCATCCAATACTAAATCAGAAAGACCGTCTTGGTCTAGTTTATCAACCAAATCACTCAAATTTGATTCAGATAATTTTGAAATTAATCCCGAAACAAGATCGTCACCATCTCTTTTTTGGTTGGCAGATTGTTCCAAAGTGGAAGTATAATCTTCAATGCTTTTAAGGAGGTCTTCAGCACTAAATTGGTCTCTTTCAACAGCTGCTGGGGCTGCAAATAATCCAGTAGCGAATGATGCGGCAGTTAATATCGAGCTTATTCTCATTATGACTTATGAAAAACAAAAAGTAGCCGATAGATTGAAATTATACAAGAGAAGGAATAATGGAGTAGAAAAATATCTTACCATGGGGATTGGGTTTATAAATAATTTACATTTGGTGAAACAATTGACAGTAAAAATTTCCCAATTGAGAAGTGTATTATTTTTTTCAATCTCCTTGCCTAATGGAGAAATTCTCTGTGCAGGAACTTCTATTAAACTACCCGATTAGGAAAACTAATTAAAATATTTGGGGAATGGGCAGTACTGTTTTGAGGTTTGATACTTTGGTTGTTTATGCCTTTTATTGTTGCCGTCTTTTTTGGTAATATTTGTTTCTGTCTATTTTGTTAGTCGAGTGTTCTACTGATTTCCTTACTCGGTAAGATGTGGGGTTACTAATGTCTCGTAGTAATAATAGGCAACAATCGAGATAGTATCAGCATAGTAAATACCCCAGGTGTAAATACTGTTTTCGATGAGCTCCTTTGTAATCTTTTGTTAAAATTTTGATTTAACTAGAGGTTTTAGTGCTGTAAGGTATTTGTTTGAAGTGCTTTGATTATGGCCGTGTCTCCCCCAATTCCAATCCTGATGAAGATTTGTTGTAGGTATATATCCAATTTCCGTTATTAGCGGAGGTTTAAACAGTAGTATTGTAGAAAGGCGAATGTGTGTAATTATCTAGACTGTAAGTTGTTCATATTTTAATGTTGATAAAAAGACTGGCGAATTTTGCAGATTCATTGTTGAGTATACCAGGTGAGATGGTAAATATGATATGAAGCCTATGTTATGTTTTCGAGCCTCATGTTATCGAGGCCCAGAATATAACTATTGGCTTTGGAAGATTCAACAAATGAACTACTGAATGATATATTTTACATGTAGAAGTAGCCGATATGAAATCGATAATTTGACAATATTGTTAAGTTCTACATAAGTATATACCATATTCAAGTTTATATCATCGCTTTCTTGGGGAACAAGTACACAAGCATAATGAAGGTTGAAGAGATGAAGTCTATGCTATTTAGTTTTCTTTCCAAAGAGAAATACCGAAAACATACAAGAATATAAAGAAATAACAACAACTACCCCGGAAATCGACATCCCTGCATATACCGTCTCAGAAATTTTCAATAAATTTTCACCCATGAGACCATCAATTGTCAGATTAGTAAGACCCCGTCGTCCAGAGAGAAAAACCGACCCCCTTTTGCCCCCCTTAAGACTTTACAAGGCCATTTTAAGGGCCCATGTATACAAATTACCGGTTGAAATACGGCCATTAGGAGATGAGTACGTCAAGGCCGAATTCAAGGCCCATAAAGATACCGACAATCCCCTTCATATAGTGGGATTTTTAACCCAATGGCAAGATTACCTCAAAAGTATAGATGGGGGAAACTGGATGGATGGTAAATTGTCGAAGAAGGAATTGGATAAGATGTCACCCGAACAAGTTGGACAATTGTATGAATTGATGCAAGAAGCCAAGAAGTTAGGAGAAAATTAGTAAGCAGTGGTAGCATATACATGATAATAGATACAAATATACAATAAAAATACAGATTTTCATCGTCACCAATCAAGAAACTGGTCGACATCTTGATCAGGCTCAAATTTATGTTTATTTCGAAATTTGCCCTGGCTATGTCTTGGTTTCTGTAGACCAGTGACTTCATACCATTTGGGAATACATGAACCAGTAGACCAAGTATGATCTTGGCGTGGTTTACATGCACAATGCTTTTGTCTACGGGTATTCAAGTCATGGGGACAATCATAATTTGGATCATGGAAGTATCCTGAATCTTGTAGATGAAATACTTCATGTTTCAGTAACAATGCCGTTACCCCCACCGAATGAACGGGAGCATCTCCCCATCTCGAATAATAAAAGCCTCCCACTTTATCTATATAATCGAAAAATTGTGAATAAGCTTCCAGTCTAAAGAAATCCATATCACCAATCTCGAAATTGGACCAGAAATGGCACATATTATAGTTTTGTCCATCATCATCACTGAGAAAGCCAAGGGTGTTGTTTGGATGGATTAAATCAGGGTACTCCTCGATAAACCTGGTAGTGGTTCTCCAGAGATTCTTCACCGTAGTATGTAATTCCAATGGGGCCAACACAAAAGCGTACTTCTTCCCGTTTTGTCTCATATACTTGAACCAATCGGTGCCAAACATATCACAATTAAAGGCAATACCCGGCTCAACTCTCCAGTAGTATCTATATTGTTGCATAATAGCAAGTCTATAAAAGAGCCCCGAATTGAACCGACACATATGTCTATAAGACTCGGACCCTCCGTATTTAACCCGGTCTTTTTTCATTGATTTCCGAGTTCGTTCGGCTTTTTCAACATCTATAAAGTCTGGATAGCTCCAGAATTCCCCAGGAACCTGGACAAAGTGTGCAGTCCCACTGACTAGCTTGGTCATATGAGCTTTGAAAAGTTCAGTGAATGGCTCATCATTGGCAAACACCCAATCATATTTATACACCAGATTGAATTGATACTCCACCAGAGCCACTGCCTTCGACATGTCGGAAAAGTCACTGTTTCTGACAAGAGAGAAAAAAGTGGCATTTTCCCGGACATAGTTGGGCAAATCCGGGGTAATTCTTGGGATTGACGTCTTCAAGGTTATTTGTCCCACCCGTTGATCTCCGACAAACACCGGTTTATCGTCGTCGTTCAATTCGGGGAGTGGGGGGAGGTTGGGGGCAGTTTGGGGATTTTTCCGGTTTTTGGGTCTTTGCATTATGGGGGAACTTGCAGCACCTTTTGGTGCCGGAGGAAGTCGTTTGGGTCGAGACGCAAGATACACGGTGGTGTATATCGATAGGAGTATGATAAGGGTTATGATCACTCGCTTGGGGGAGAACTTTCGTAGATACATCGTACGAAGGTGGAAGGGTGGAAATGAAAATGGAGATGGAAATGGAAATGGAAATGGAAATGGGTATGGCTTTATATGGAACCGATTTAGAGACTGCTCGCACGACATTTACTGGAACCGGCCAAGCCTTGGTACGCGACAGCAAGGCGTACCAAGGCTTGGGGTATAGAGAGGAAGAGGTAACCTTGCAGTGGCACCGCAGCAACACGTCGTCGGTCATTATCCGAATCTATTATCTACATTCTACACATCACAAACCCTTTCCGTAGTTACCAGAAGCAAAGAACTCAACAATGATTTTAACAATATTCTCCAAAGCATCCAACCATTCCTTCAATTGTTTATCAACCTTTTGTTGATCTTGTCCCAACTTGGCAAAAAAATCCTTTCTATAAGGACAAGCCTTCATGGCCAACTTGAAGATCGGTTTGACCAACATCCCGTGATATTTAGACAAGGTCCTACCGTAAGCTTCGGTGAAAGTCTTGGTCATTTCCAAAGATGGATTGTTGAACGTTTCAATCATCGCCTGACAAGTGAATTCCAATCCTCTAGTCAACCACAATAATCCCTGAGTTGCCGTTTTGTCTTTAGTACCGGCTTCAGCTAAAATCAAATCCTGTAAAGTCCCGGCGTTGCCTGGGTCCGACAACAATTTTTTTCTGATTTTGGCGATATTCCCATTCATGTCATTTTGCACTACAGAAAAGGCAGAAGAGCCCAATAAATCAAAGAGTTTAACTAACGATTCCGATGCCTCCAAAAACCCGGCGGTATCGATTTTGTTGTTGCTGCTGCCGTCGCTGTCGCTGCCGCTGACGCTGACATCAGCGAAGGATTTTTTCATTTCATCAAAGAATGTCGACATGTTGTTTTTGGTGGGTTTAACAATTTCACGATTGAATAAATCGGTCGCGTGGGCGTGTGCCAGTGCCAGTGCCAGTGCTTGTGTCTGTGCGTGTGCGGCTAAACACTAGATATTATAATAGATTATATTAAATCGTTACAAAAACTATATTACATACTACCATTCAAGGTCGTCTGCATCGGCAAACTTGACCTTCTTGGAACTGGCTCTTGTCCGGGCCCTCGGGACCTCGTACTGTCCCATCACCTCCGCTTGTCCCACCACCTCAACCCCAGATTCGGTCTCGGTCGTGGCATGTCCATTTTGCAAATATCTGATATATTCCCATCGGGAATAGAAGCCATGATGTGGCACCGATGCCGGTTGTGGTTCCGAATCAGCCAGTTGTTTGTGGTTGAATGTCTTGATTATTGCCATTTTCGGTTGTTTTTTGGTGGTTCCTTCTTCATTGGTGGGAATCTGCACTACTTCATGCACGTTCTCTGGTAGTGGGAAGCCTTCACAATTTGATGCATTTAGTTCGGTGCCAAATTGGGTAGCATCATTCAATGAACCGGTCAGTGAATCTACAAGATATATTTGTGGCGGGGAATCATTAGATTTATATATCAATGATGGTTTATGGCTCTTTAAGTTTCGATGCTGGGGACGACATATTCTCTTATTTGTATCTTGTCGTTTGATTATTGATTGGTTGACTTGGTTATTGAAGGAATTATTTAGGGGTTTAAGAACCGGGAACCCATTACCATGGTTCCCGGACTTCAAAGGTTTTAAAGGTTTTTTACCCACTTTATTATTTCGTATTGGAGATTTCATGGGCTCTAGTATATTCTCTTTATCTTGATCATTTTCATTACTTAAATAATTGGTGATTCGATTTGAAAATTCCCCATCTTCTTCCAAATCTAAATCGAGTTGTTTTATCCGACCTTTGAAAATCCGACTTCTACCTTGGTTGTCCATGGCAAAATCTTCTTCTTCCTGTTGCAAATCTTTGATTAATTTTTCAATTTTATCATTCTTTAATCGGTCATTATTATCGGTGGTATCATTATAAGTGTCTTCCACATCAAAAATATTATAGCTTTTATGGTAATTGGGAAGTGAACTGGTTACTTGGAAAAGATTGTTATTGGCATTTAATTTGGGAATTGGAAGGGTATCGATTGATGGTAAAGGTAATGGTGAGAAGGATTTTTTACTAGGACTTTGATATTTGATTGGATCAAGCTCGATTAGATGGTCTAATTCAAGATCAAAATCTTCAAAGGATTGGTCCATTTTTCTATCAAATATATATGTGAATTGGAATTATTATCTCCAGTACGTATATATAAGTCTTCTTTCACTTTAAAGCCTTACAAGTTTTTTTTGAGACCAATGGTATTTATGTTTACAAACAAAACCAATTGGGAAATAGGTTGCAAAATTATTTTTTATTTGGGTGCGAATCCCCCATTTGGAATAGGAGGATCTACACGAGATAGTGGTTAATACAAATTGGGCAATTTTATAGACTATACACTTGACTAATTATGTAGAACACCTGCATAAACAACGCAGACTAAACTCCCACCCAATTAAACGATTTGGTGGTTTCAAACTCGCCTTCCAATAAAATATTATCTGAACTATTACCTACCAACACCTTATATTTTCCTTTATCGGATGCCCATTTGTTCTTGTAACTATCCCAGTATGATGTGACTTCTTTAACAGACATATCAATGGTGACAGTTCCTGACTTATTGGCTTTCAACTCGATCTTTGCAAAATCTTTCAACTCTTTAACTGGTCTTGGAATTTTGGCATCAACTGGTGCAATATAAACTTGTACAACCTCTGATCCAGGAACTTTACCAGTATTCTTAACTTTAACCGACACTTTAACTGAATCATTTGTAGCCTTCACTGAAAGACCACTGAATTCAAAAGTAGTATAAGATAATCCGTATCCAAAGGGAAATAAAACTTGAGTCTTTTTCTTTTCGTAGTATCGATAACCGACATAGACATCTTCACCATACCACACAACACCATTAGTGGAGCCGAAATTCAAAAAGGAAGGGTTATCTTCGATCCTCTTTGGGAATGTTAATGACAATTTTCCACTTGGATTACTATCACCAAAAATGGCATCCCCAATAATATTACCCGTTTCATTACCTCCATACCAAGTATGAAGAATTGCTTGAACTTTATCAGCCCAAGGCATAGCGACGGGAGAGCCGGATTGATTCACCACAATGACGTTCTTGTTAACCTTACATACTTCTTCAACTAGTTTATTGGTGAAACCAGGGATTTCTAAAATAGGTCTATCAAAACCTTCAGATTCCCATTCTTTGGATAATCCAATGGTAAGAATCACTTTATCAGAACTCTTAGCTACTTCAATAGCTGTTTGTAAATCTTCTTCAGGAGTGGTCTTAACTTTGAATCCAAAGAATACTCCACCAGCTTCTTTAAAAGCCTGACCAACTTCAGAAGTAGGTGCCGTACCAAATTCAACTTTGATATGATATTTTTGTCCTTTTGTTAGGTCCAAATCCGCCTTCTCTTCTCTAGTTCCTTGCCCAAGGAAAAACGCATCCCCCTTTTGTTGCTTGGTCTTATTATCCACAAGTAAGTTCCCATCAACAAAGATTTGGGCAGTTCCAAGACACGAGCATCCAAAAACATAAGTGGCAGTTTCTTCAGCTACGTAATCACACTCAAAATCAGCATAATAAAGAAGTTGATTTGGTTTCAAACTTGGGGCTTTGAAATCAGCCAAAAAAATCTTGGATGTTTTCATATCAATTTTGGCAATTAATTCTCTATGTTGACTTCCTGGTGGATCTTGATAAAAGGCAGCCTTGATACCATCTTCAACAAATGGTGCAATATCCGGTAACGTCTTAGCCAACGGAGCACCAATAGTATACTTGGTAGATATTTTATTACCACCTTGTTCAACCTTTTTAATGATGCCATCATAAGGAGTGATTTTATATCTAACATCCATAGAGGCACTACCACCTCCCGAATCTTGGCATACTTTGGCGTTTGGCCCGATAATAGCTATAGTTTCGGTGGCCGATTTATCCAAAGGTAATAAATCATTATCATTCTTCAAAAGAACGACCCCTTCACCACCGATCTTTCTTAACAAAGCAGCAGCGGCCGGATCATCATTTTCCTTTTCGGGAGTATCCAAAGCAATGCCAGATTTAATCCCTTCATTGACAAATTCCAAAACTCTTCTGACATTCATATCAATAGTATCGATATGAATATCATTACTAAATACTTTATGACTTGCTTGAAGAGTATTTCTAAATCTAGTAGCACCGGGCATTTCCAAATTAAGACCAGCCTCCAAAGCCTGTTTGGTGGAATAGATGCCAAACCAATCCGACATCGTCATGCCTTCCCAACCCCATTCTTTTCTCAAAATGTCTTGCAAGAACCTCTTGGATTGGGAAACATGCTCACCATCAATCTTATTATAAGCAGTCATAATACTTTTAGGATTCGAATCTCTAACGGCCATTTGAAATGGTTTCAAGTAAATCTCTCTCAAGGCCCGTTCACTCAAATAAGTATCGACCCCTCTTCTAAAGTCTTCTTGATCGTTGCACACAAAATGTTTCAAACATGCCATCACCTTTTGTTCCTGGATCCCTTCAATCACTTTAGCAGCAGCAAATCCCGATAACACTGGGTCTTCACTATAACTTTCAAAAGCCCTACCTCCTAATGGAGATCTTGCTATATTACAGGTAGGACCCAAGATACAATGGACTCCTCGTTGTTTAGCTTCTTCCCCCATCAATTGTCCGGCTTGTTTCAATAAATCTTTGTTGAATGTTGCAGCCATTCCTGTACCTGACGGGAAACAATTCGATGGCACTCCATTGAAGAATTTGGTACCTCTGACCCCATTGGGACCATCACTGACTCTTACAGAAGGAATATCTAATCGTTCGATTGGAACCGTATGCCAGAAGTCTTTTCCTGCTAAGAGGGAAATCTTCTCGTCGACTGTTAATTGTTCAATTAAAGTATCGATATCTAAAACTTTTACCATATTGATATTTAAGTTAAAAAAATTCGGTAAATTGACTGGTTTATATAGTTTTCATGGTAATAATGGTTACCCAATCGGTAGGTACTAGCCGTTGAAAAATAATCTCTTCCCCAGACTATGTCCCACCACCCCGCGCGGCGCGTTACCTCTAATCGGGTAATGCCTCCGTCGATTCCCCCACATTAGCCAGAGAGTTCGGGGTTATTGGCATCATACACATACATACATACATACATACATACATACATACATACATACATACATACATACATACATACATACATACATACATACATACATACATACATACATACATACATACATACATACATACATACATACATACATACATACATACATACATACATACATACATACATACATACTTACTTACTTACTTACTTACTTACTTACTTAATATAAATATTACTTACATTCTTAATATAAATTACTTACTTTCTTAATATAAATATACTATACTACCAGAACTCTCCTTGCTCAATACGTATACCCATATAATTCTATTGGTGTAGGGGGGTCACTATACATTTCACTATACATCTTCTTTTTCTACAATCCCTTTATCGATCTCGGTGGATATTCCCAGGTGCAGGACCGGGCCAATGTCTGACTGCTGGGCCAATTAAGATCTGCACCGAATACCACATATCTATATACAAGATAGAAGTTCACAACAAGCCATATAATCATTAGTATCGACACCCCTGCAGTTGACATTACATACCAGGTATTTCAACTACATCAACTGCCATGTTAATTAATCTCACCCTTAATACATTATACAAGTGAACAATAACTCCTTGGAACCCACACATTTCTCCTCTTATCATTTTTATTTCTTTTAATTACATCACCACGCCTGTAATCATGAATAGTTCCTGCAAGTAAGTTTGTTTTTCCCAATCAAGTCATCCGCCTTGCTCTTGTGCATTTGCTTCGCTCATTGCATCCTCTGGATTGAGTAATCTTTTGGTTGCAAAAAAGGTAAAACACGTTTTACATCAACTGAGAACTTCTGTAAAAACCTTTTCAATCACCTCCTCAGATCAACATGGGGAAAACTATAAATTGCTAGCCATTCTCCCACTCTGAGTGTTTTTTTTTATACTCCCAAACTTGCAAGTTCTTCACTTTTATTTGTTTCAGGTTTTACTTTATCCACCCTTTGTTTATCTGCAGGGTTGTTTCACATAGCTGCGAAAAATTACCACATCTTTATCGTAATGAATAGTTTAAACTTATCTAAAACTGGCATGGTTGAAGCGTTATTTTCCAAGACGTTGTCTCATGACGACAATCCTTTAATCTCTGGTGAATGGTGTCATTTAAATTCATTATCTAAAAATCAAAATTATTTGATTAAAGATATTTTAAAAGGTAATAAAGATTATAATTCTGATATATGCTTAGATATTAGACCTTGCTTAAAAAATATTCAGTATATTAGAATGACAAGATCAAATGAAGCCGAAATTACTCGGCAATATTATAAAATTCTTAGTTTTGCTAGTCAAGGGGTTTGTAAAACTATGGCTAAAGAATGGATTAAAGTCATTTGCCCTAAAAAACAATCATTATATCCCTATAAATTTGATGCAGTTCCGGATTGGTGGCCCGACAAAATCCCTCATATTGAACCTGATCACTTAGAAAAGGACATGAGAGCTATTTTATTGGTTAGTATTTTAAAAAATAAAGATGTCGATTTGTTGGCCTTAAAAAGTTCCCTTTCTAGAATAACCCTTTTACCTAATGTCAACGCTAAAGCCTCTTACGTTGCTAAAAAAATTATTTATGAATTGTTCTATTTGAGCCTTTATGAAAGATTGTTCTTCAATGTCGGTGATAATAATCATTTGTTAAATCTTTTAACAACTGAAGAACAAGCATTACTCAAGTCTCCTTCAATTCAAATTCCAATTTCAATTTTAGGTGAAGAAACGGTTAAAAGTGTACCATTAAACTCACTTAATGAGGATATCTTTCAGTTAATTGGTGGAAGAAATCATCATTCAGCTCTTAAATATGTTCCAGAAATGTTTTCAAAAGTTAAATTATATGAGGTTGTTCCGCTTGAAAATACTATTCAAGAAGTTAAGTCAATTCATTTCGACGACAACAATCAAGATAGATCCTTGATTGAAAAGGAAGAAAATGAAGAACCCCAAAAGCAACTACCAAAAAGAGAAACTCCGGTAAAAGGATCCCGTAGAAAACAAAAGACAACCACTTCTCGAAGGAAAACTACTTCTAAAACAATACCAAGCCCAACTAAAAAACCGAGATCACTCAAAGAAACATCCTCAACTATAAACGCAATACAGAACACAGAAGTTGAACCATACCATGAAAAATTGGAGCCTGCACTAGAGGTTGTAAAAGAAACATCGAAGAACCTTCAAACCAAAGAATTGAGCCCGGTTGAAATATCAGCCTCAGCCAAAGAGTCGTTCTTAGTTGATGGTGCCCCCCAGATCAAAGAACAACCAGCTGAACAATCAAATATTAACTGGGAATTGGATTGTAAGTTGCATCAAAAAATTTTAACAAAAGTTAAAAACCCAGCCAAAGAAACTAAAAAAATCAACAAAAGTAGCAAAATAATTCTGTCAAAACTCAATGGCATTAAAAGGATAATCAGCAATGAAATTCATAAAGACCAGATCCTTAGATTAGCTGAAGTTTCCAAAAAGATTGAAGCTGTAAACCATCCCAAAAAGGAAATAATTCTCGATAAGGAATCAGGTATTGAGGTTTTTGATCAAATTAAAGATTATTACGGTGCATTAGATATAACTGAAGATAGTTTACCAAATACTCCAGAGAATAGTATGTGTGATCTTAGTTATCTTGACATGGAATTAGAAACAGATTTTGACGATGATGGTTCGATTAAAATCAAGCAAGATACTGATCTCTCATTTGATGCTAATTTTAGGACACACACTTATTACGAGTCTTGCGGCTCAAATGACACCCCGAATTCTTTGTGCTCCCCTAGAATTTCTCCCACAATTGAACCTGATTTTGATTTTTATGAATCTTCAGTCAGTTCAATAAGTGATATTGATGATAAATGACAAAAGTCATTTAAGCGTCAATTGACTTATGAAAGTCATCGTCCTATTGTTTATTTTCTTTGTTTCCTTCACTTGCATATGTGGTACGTATGAGAGCTATCATTTCAAGTTTGACGGCCTATGTCTGGTAGCATAGAGTCTTTGTATATACTTTCGTTTAAATAATTCAGAGATTTTCAAATACATATTCATAAAGTTAAAGTTGTTTATTAAGAGTACGATATAAATTTGATACATATAATTACACTTAAACTATGAAAAAAACTAAAAATACAATTTGGTAATGAATCTTTAAAAAATACAATATAATTAGACTGTTACCCATACCCAATGCAAATAAGAAAGTATATTAAGGAAACCTGTTGAATTAAGGTTTCATATGATAGTTATAATTGAAAGAGCCATTATTGACTTGATTTGATGATGATCTTCTTTGAGAACCTCTGACTCCAAGAGGATTCTTGGAAAATGACAATCTGATGCCCCCCTTACCACTTGAATTATTTGATCTTGGTAAAATCCGACCATATAATTCTGCTAAAGCTCTAGTAGCATGAGCCACATCTTCAAATTCTACGAAACACATTGGCCCATGATTATTTGAATTAGAACCGGAAGTGTTCGTTTTAGTTCTAAAGGACAATCTTCTAAATCCCTTTTGAGGAGAGAACAACGCTCTCAATTCTTGTTCGGTAGCATCTGGTGGTAAATTACCCACATAAAGTGTATTGCAAGGAGGATTTTGATCAGCCGGATTGGCAGGAGGGGGGACCCTTGCTAACAACGAAAGATCAGGTACATTTTTACGAGCTACATTTGGGCTTACTTGTTGCACCGGACTTGTAATATTCGAATTGGTATTTTGGGATTGATTTTGACCCTGACCCTGACCTTGACCTTGTGTTTGTGTCTGAGATTGCAGTGAAATAGTTGGGACCTGATTGGATGAATTGGTAGGAGTTGGAACCGTCAGAGATACATTAGATTGTGGTTGGGACAACTGTGGTTGAGATAACTGATGAGTTCCGACAGCTGATTGTCCTTGTGCTTGATCGTCTTGTTGGGATTGCAGATTTTGAGATACTTGAATTGGTTGAACGGATGATGCACCAGGCAGTTGTGACTGTTGAGATGACTGTTGTGGAGGTTGCTGTTGTTGCTGTTGTTGCGACGATGATGGCGGAGGTGGTTGCTGCAGTTGTTGCAGTTGTTGCAGTTGTTGTTGAGGTGGAGGAGGTTGTTGGTTATTAATCATTGGAGGATTCATCTGTCCCAAAGGTGGTTGATTTAATATCGGCTGGTTTAAATTTGGGTTTAAGAATGAATTATTCAACAAATTATTGGAAAAATTGGATTGGAAAAATGCAGAAGAAGTTCTTCTATTTGAAGAATTATTTTTAGATGCTAAAGATGCATTATTTGATTGACTCCAATCGAAGTTCAAATTGTTGAGTGGAGTTTGAGGTTGACTAGTTGATTGAGGAAGTCCATTACTCCATGCATTGATAGGTCCATTAGGATCCTGTTGGGATGATTGTTGGGATGATGACTGTTGTTGATGAGCATTTGGTTGACTTTGAGGATTTTCAACTTCAGCCATTGAAGGATCAAAATCATTAAACGGATCATTAAAAGAAAATCTTGATCTATTTGAAGAACCAACTAGACCGGAAACTCCGGCAGAAAGTGGGGCTGACAATGAACCATTTTGACCGGTTCCGGGAGCTGAACCATGATTTGGTTGGCCTGGAGGAGGAGGGGCAGTTGTAGAAGCGTTGGCACTATTTGAGCCCGAACCATTTCTCAAAGATAAATTATTAAATTCATAATTAAGATTTTCATCCATTTCAACATTGATGGGGATATCATTACCAAAAATACATTTCTGATTGAGTAACTTGTAGGTGGTAAGACAGGTATTGAAATTATTAAATCTTGCCAATATAATTGAATCATTAATATTATAATCAACTTTAATTATATGATCAATCACAAGAGAAAAAATCAAGGTGGCTTCTCTTTGAGATAAATCTGAAGGGATATTTGAAATTTTTAATAGGTAGCCATTATCCATTACTCCAAGTGGCTGAAGAGTGGCAGAATTTGGACCCGAGATTGAAGCGGAATTGGTGCCAATAGTAGTCAAGGAAGTGGGGCCCAAATTATCACTCATTATGGGCGGGAGTTGCATATGAGATTGTTGTTGGGGAGGAAGTTGTGATGGCGGATGAGATTGTCGTTGTTCAAGTAATGAATCCAGAAAATGACCAGGTTGACTAGGACCAAACCTAGGATTGGCGGTATTAGCAGGACCAGCAACAGCACCACTACCGGAGCCTCCAGAACTAGTAACCGGCAAAGGAGGATGATCCAACAGAATACTATAATTGTCCGACATTATCGGTACTAATAAATTGTTTAATTATTACACTACTGCAAGTGCGAGAATATCGATATTGGATTTAAAATTTCAGGAAGCTTAAGCAAGAATTGAATTCGAATTAGGAGATTCGAATTATATCTAGATTTTAAAACTTAATTAATTCGATCAATAAAACTATGTACTATGCAGTGGTTGATGGATTAGTTTTTTTTTGTAAAAAAATGGGAACAACAAAAACACAAAAAAAAATGAGCGAGCGAGCGTAAGTGTGCTGGCTAAAAACCTAATCGTTCTAGCCAGCTACAACTTTGGTGGTAGAGGAGAGAACTGGTCATAAAACTCCCCAACAAATATTTTCTATATACAGTATAGTTACATGAGCCGGTATGGGGGATGGAAATGGTTGTAAAATTTGTCCAACTTGATATACATAACTGAGAGTAAAAAGGTATAGTAAAATGATGAATTTACAGGGAATAGATTTTTAGGGACAATCGACGTAGTGCATGACCATGCGGCGTGTTGGGATGAGATATCCCACTTATTACCCGACGCTCCTGGGTATAATTGGGGCCGCGCCCAGGCTGGCCAATCATGTGCGATCTGTGCGATCTGTGCGATCTTGTCTTGGTGAGGGAGGCGGGCGTTCGCTCTCGTTTGTGTCTTTCGAATTCATCAGGTCTCTTCTCACTCATGCTCACTCATGCTCTACTGATGCTCTACTGATGCTCTACTGATGCTGCTCTCACTCATGTTCACTCATGCTCTCACTCATGCTCTCACTCATTGTACACCCTTCTCACTTTGTCGCTCATTAGTGTTTCTGTTCCTGTCTCAGTCTCCTCTCTCTACCATGGACTCCCAAATAAACAATACCCTCTTCAAACTCCTAATCATGGAAATGATCCCCGCCACCATTGAATCTTCCAAAGCCCAGAATCTTTCGCCCGATCAAATCAACCTCAAACTTGAACTACTCGGGTATACATTAGGGATCAAATTGAATGAATTGACATTATTCAAACTCGTGGATCAATTCAGTCATAACCATGAAGAGTTATCGTCATTGCTAGATATCATGAAATTCATCTGTAAGGATTTCTGGAAAATCCTATTCAAGAAACAAATATCTAATTTGAGAACAAATCATCGAGGTACTTTTGTATTGGTAGATTCCCATTTTAAGTTGATTGACAATTTCGATTTGAATCACCCATTGGCCCCGGTCATGATCAATTATTATCTACTGTATATCAATGGAATCATAAAGGGGACTTTGAAGAATTTCGGAGTTGATAGTATTGTTACCAATGAAGTTAATTTTCCTCTGGTGACGTTTAATATTGAGACCGATCATAATAATTAGCATAGTTTAATGAACGCATGAGCTGTAGTGTGACTGGGCCAATTGTTTTTCTGCAAAATTCACGTTTTTTGTTTCAATGACAGACAAAAATGCATCGACGAAAATGTATCGACGAAAGTGCATCGACGAAATGCATCGACAATATTATGCTTTTAGTTATCTTTCTCTAGTGTAAAGTGCGTTGATAAAACTCTACCTTTGATTATAGGGTTACGAGCCCTTTGTACACTACCTTCATACCCTAGCTTCACCGTCAGTAACTCCACCATCATGCAACATGTGAAACCCCCCATTATATTATCACTATACTTGCCTACAAATAACATCCACTTTTGACTCATATGTGTCGATTCCAATTTACACCAATCTTCATATCAAATACTTACACTCGCATCTCATCTCTTCTCCAGATTTCAATGCTAAAACTATGGAAACCAATTTCCCTATCTACCACTAAATTAGATATCCCCCGAAAAGTATCTCCCCTTGTTAACCAATATCTCGGGTCGTTATACTCCAATCGACTAGTAGATCAACGAAACCTCCTTTCTAAAATTTACAAAACCCAACTAACAGATGAACTAAAGTTGAATTGTCTCACACTACTATTTACCAGTTATTTGAAGCATCCCAAATTCATAAATATCTCCGATGTGACAAGACTAGTGTCAGAATTCGATATCACAAACTTTAACAATGACGAGATCAAGAAAAATCTAGTCAAATGCATGGTATATTCGTATAATAATGATCCTTCAAGTGATGCTAATAAGGTTCAATTGACTTATCAAATTTCCCAAACATTGGCAAAATTGTCACTAGATTTTACTGAAGTTGATAGTGCCTTGCTCCCCACTCTACAAAAAATCATGAAAATTTCTGGGGAAAAGGTCCCAAAACCACCTATCAGGCCTGTCAAACAAGACATATCTGATCAAGACAGTCGTTCGCTTGATATCGAGAGTTTCAAAACCAACGGACTCATCCAACTCCACCTGTTATGTGAGTATATAAATATCCCTTTTGGATCATCTTCCCAGCCACTTTACGAGTATTACGATTCTTTATCACCCGAAGAAAAGACGAAATTTATGAAACAATACCTCGAATTTAACAAGACAAAACAATTAGCAATTGAAGATAATTGCTTGAACCTAGTGCATGATTTCAAGAGTCCTTTGAAAGCCCTGAAACGATTCATGTCAAGAAATCATTCTTTTGTCGATCAGTGGATGACATTTAATCAAGTATTATCATCACTACTGGGAAAAAATGAAGTTGAAAAGGAGATTTTGAAATATGCAAATTACTTGAAATTATTAGATTATAATCTATGGACCGAACTCATTCTATCAAGGCTATTTAGTTATACAATATCAGGACAATCGTCATTATATTCTGTGATAAATGATATCTGTTTTACTGTCAAAAGAATCATTTATTCCACCCATAAAACAGAAATTCCATTATCGAATAATGAATTGGTAACACTAGTAAGTAATATCACCAAACTTTTGATTGACCATTGTAAAGTTGAAGTTGAATCAGAATCGAGGTTCGGTGATAAACTCTTTCTTCATGAATTGGTTAAAAAACCACATAAAACTGTCGGTAGAATTGAATTGAACCCATCAATAGCTATCCATCTCAGAGCAAAGATGCAATTCATTGATACAAACAAGTTATTCCTCCCCATGCTTGTGCCTCCTAAATCATGGACTAGCCCAATGGATGGGGGTTATTTAACTAATTTACGACCCATTATTAGTGTCGACCAACAATCAAGATATGTTGGTTATTTGAACCAAGTCAATAAGACCGGTCAATTAAACTTCATCTATAAGAATGTCGATTATATGAGTCAAGTCTCCTGGTGTTTGAACCAGTCTATGCTTGGTGTTTTGAATGAAGCCATTCAAAGACCTAATGGGTTCTTAAATATACCCCCACCTCTTGATCACATCCCTGCACCATCCAAGTCTTATGAATCTAAACTTGAACATACAAGACTTACTTCTAAACGGTATTTATTCAATTTGATTCATAAAGTAAGTAATGCCTTCAAAGATAATATCTTGTTCTTTCCTCATATGTTTGACTTTAGAGGAAGAATATACCCTCTGGTGTCAATTTTGAGCTACCAAAGTGAGGACATAACCCGGTCATTACTACAATTCTGGGATCCCCAGCCTTTGGGGAGTAATGGTTTGAATTGGTTAAAATACCAACTTGCAGGTTTGTATGGTAAAGACAAATTACCATGGGATGAAAGGCTTATATTCATTGATTCGAATTATCATGAGATCATTTCTTCTGCTAAAGACCCTTTAAATGCTACTTGGTGGAGATCTGGAGATTATCCCTGGCAAGTGTTACGATTATGTATAGAACTAGAGACTATTTCTCGATTCGAGGGGAATGTAGAAGACTATAAGTGTCGTATTCCCATTCACCAAGACGGTTCCTGTAATGGCCTCCAACATTATGCAGCATTATCGAGAGATCTAGATGGGGGTAAAGCAGTTAATTTAACTAATCTGGATGACAGACAAGATATTTATAATGAAGTATTAGAAATCATTATCAAGGGACTTGGCGACACTGAAAATGACCGAATTTTATCCAAATTGGTCACCCGAAAATTGATTAAAAGACCCATTATGACACAAGTTTATGGGGTTACTGTCTATGGAGTTATCAATCAATTATTCGATGAAATTCGTAACATAGATTTACAAAATATTCTTGGGAAGGATTTCGAGTATTATAATACTAATAAGTTCCAGGTTATTCAACAGTTAGCACAATTGATTCTTTCATCTATCAGTAAATTATTTCAAAAATTGTTTGTAGTTCAAAATTGGATTTACAAGAATGCATTAAGGGTTATTCTATCGATCAATCAGGATGATTTAGAGAGTGGCATTAATCTTGTGAACTTCAAGAATCCAAAACTTATGATGTGGACATCACCTTCTGGTCTTCCCATCGTTCAGCTTTATGAAAAGCCAATCCGAAAGATTTTAATCACAAAACTTCAATCTTTTGCTGTCAATAACCATAACATAGGTAATAAAGTGGATGTGGTTAAACAAGTAAATGGAGTAGCTCCCAATTTCATACATTCCCTTGACGCTATTCATCTACTTTTAACTTGTAACACTTGCATTGAAAATGATATCAAATTTGTTGCAGTTCATGATTCATTCTGGACATCAGCTAACCATGCCGACCAGCTTGGAAAGTATCTTAGACAACGATTTGTCGATCTCCACTCCTCCAATTTACTTGAACTTTTCCAGTCAGATTTACAAAATACTCTAAAACATTCGTACCATGTTGTTTGGATTAAACGTGGAGAAAACGTGGAATTAATTCTGGAAATTAATTCGTTCAGAAACAGTGAAAACCTGTCAGAAAAAACATTAAATAAAATTTTGCATGAAGAAGCCCGAAACTCTTCCACGCTTGATTATTTTGACCAGTTGCTAGAAAAATATCAACCCGTACTATATTTCAGAAGAAACCAAGCTGTATATACATACTCAGATTTAGATCTAGAGACCAAGCCTTTTAAACTACTGGAGTATACTCCAGTGATCGTAAGGGCTAAACTAATAGATCCTCCCAATTATGGAAATCTTGATATCAAACAAGTTGTACATAGTAAGTATTTCTTTTCGTAGAGAATCATAGAACTAGACGCTAAACATTAATTACGTAACTATTCAGACTCGTCAACCATTTTCTGAAGACGACCAAATATCTTATCTCTGTGCATTGCAAGTTCATCATCACTTTCCCCGGCAAAGAAATTCTGTCTAGTATAATCATCATCTGACTCGTCGTCAAAGTCATCATCATCATCATCATCATCATCGACGTCGTCGACGAAATCATCCCCCTCTTCAACATAATCAGCATCGTCAGCACTCACATATCCGTCTAGAATATTCGAGTCCTTCTGTTGCATGTAATCAAATAGATGATCTACTTGGTCGGGATCTAATTCCAAGGCGGTATCACCATAATCATTATGAACATCCCCTTCAATATCAGCGTCCTCATCTTCAGGATAGTCGTTCTGGTAATAGTCTTCAGCATTTGAGTCCTCATGATCGGAATATAACAATTTATCTTCACTGGCTTCAGATCCATTGAATTCTTCTTCCCCATCTTCAAAGAATTTAATATAACCAATCTGAGTTTTGGGGTGGTTCTTATCTGTTATCGGTGCCAATTGATAGACATCATATACGTACTCATCCTCTTCTGGCGGCGACAGTTCTTTCTGGGTGACTGACCAACCATGACGCTTTTTCCGTTGTCCTACTGTATTTGAAGTATCAATCATAAAGTCTTTGACCATATCACTTAGCTCATTGGGGATTTGTTCATCGTTGTGCTTGGGAATGATAAACTTCCGGGACTCCTGTTCACTCTGTCGACTTGTTTCGGCGAGAATTGATGCCAATAGTTGTGTATCAGTGACTTGATCAGATTTATCAGTTCTGGTTAACTTGAAATAGAAGTTAGATTCTTCTTCATTGGGGGTAACGACACCGGAAGAAATTGGGGAGGAAGGCTTTGATCGTTTTACCGATTGTCGATCTTCTAGAATTAACGCTTGGAGCGGATCTTGATCTCTTTTTCTCTTGATTCTAAGTTCTCTTGGTGGTTCCATGGTGATGCGAATTTGAGATTACCATGACACTACTAAGTGAAGTACTAAAGCTGTGGAGAATAGGTGAATTTGGGGTTGGTCAAGATTTGGTTTTCTTTGGTGATATTGGAGGATCTATTTTGTTTCTAGTACTTGTTGAGCATATAAGTTACGTTTCAATTGCCTACTTGAAACATTGCAGCCCACTACGGTGTAGATAGACAATAGCGTAGACAATGAGGGTATGATAAATAGAATAGTACGTTTTTGCAGTTATATATGTATGACACCACACCCTGTGGGACCCTATATGCGTATAAGGTAATGTATTAAAGACCAATTGCATAGTCATTCCAGACGAAAAACTGTAATTCCCGTCAAGGAAATGGCTGCAAATTATCCAATATTGACAAGAGAATTTAGAGGTCTTTCAGAAGACATTCACAATCCCTGACATTCACAATCCCTGGCATTTACCGATATATACATTCTCTCACTAGATAATCTTTCTATAGAAGATCTACCCCGAATCTCTCTACAGCCTCTCTCATTGGTCTTCCCTTTGCTTATCTCACCTGCGGAACCTTTTTACTTTTTGCAACCATTCTTTGTACCAACATGTTATATAGAGCTGTTTTACATGTGAACCAGAAATTCAGAAAAGCTTCCGATCTATTCTTGGGGGCATTATATGAACCGGAAAGAGATCTTGTTCTTATCACTGGAGGTAGTGGTGGGTTAGGAACTGAATTGATCGAAGGCTTATTGGCAAATAATTCAAAGTCAAGAATCATTTCATTGGATATCAAGTCTCCTCCTGAATATGAACGGAAATCGGGAGTTTGTTATTATGAATGTGATGTTGGCGATAGAGAAGCTGTCATTGAAGTTCATTCCAGAATTAAACAAGAGATTGGCATTGTTACTGTTTTAATTAATAATGCTGGTATTACCTGTGGAAAAAAATTAGTCGATATGGAATTTGATCAAGTGGAAAACATCATCCAAGTCAACCTTCTTTCAAGTTTCTATACCATTAAATCATTCATCCCAGATATGCTTGAATCAAAAAGAGGTTATATCATCACAATTGGGTCGACTTTAGGGTATATGTCTCCAGCTAGATTAAGTGTCTATGGAGCTTCCAAAGCAGGATTAATTGCATTACATGAATCCTTAACTTATGAACTAGGAAGTCCAAGTTTGAATTTTACCGGTGTGAAAACACTTTTAGTTTGTCCTGGACAAATGAAAACCAATATGTTTAGCAGTGTGGTTACTCCCTCCAAAGTCTTTGCACCCGAATTGGATGCAAAAACTGTGGCCCACAAAATCATTCGATCGATTCAATTAGGCCAAAGGGGTGAAATAAAGTTACCGTTATACGGCTCAGTTTTACCGTTATTCCGAGCCTTCCCCTGGCCCCTTGTGGAAGTTTTCAGAACCATTTCCGGTATTGATAGAACCATGCAAACCTTTAAAGAAACTGCCCTCAGTTTATCCGGTACGGCTGTGTCAATAATCTCATACACTGCCTCAATTAGAGAAAGTGTTTACGACACCGAGATAAGTTCGCCCATAACTTCTCCGGCTACTGCCTAGTGTACAGAAATATATCTCTTGGTCATCAGCAGCCTCTCATTCGATAAATCACATCTGTAACAAAGCTTATCTGGTCGTGTGAGTCGTGCATCGCCATGTCTCACATTTTTCCGATGAGTTACCCCGGAAAAGAGCAATTTATTCATCATGACATATCTCTTAGAGCCCAAACTTGGAGCTGATATTCCTTACAAACTCGGGACTTCTTTGAATATCCAAAGGTCTCAGATTAACTATGACGGTGTAAATTTTCACACCGTGAAATTTCCATCATCGACCGATAAAACTGTGGGGAAAATATTAATTCTTCACGGCTGGTGTGAGCATGCTGATATGTACGGTCGGATAATGGAATTGTTGAGTAGCTTGGGTTACGAAAGTTTGGTATTTGATCAAAAAGGGGCAGGTAGAACGTCCCCTGGTAAGTATAGAGGAAGATGTGGTAGAACCGAACTGATGGTATATAAAGAGGTAGATAAAATGATTGAAGAGTTTCTTGGAATGGCTGCAAAAAAAGATAGTTTCCCCAAAAACTTCTATTTATTGGGACATCTGGCTGGGGGTGGTATAGCACTTAACTATATGTTGTATGGGAAATATAAGGATTTATTAACTGGGATTATCACTACCGGGCCTATGATTAAAGTAGCCGATAAAATAGCTCCTTCCCCTATTGTGGAATATGTGCTAAACTGGGTTGGTTCGTGGTTTCCTTATTTGCCCTGGGGATCAATAAATCGTGATCCAAAGGTAAGGAGTGTAATCACTACTGCTGAAGAATGGGTGGATTATCTTCAACAAGAATTATTAACTCAAGGTAATGGTACTCTTGGACAAATCAAATTTATGTTTGAAAGAGGTCATAAACTAGCAAATTTACCAGCCGATAAAATCAAAGTGAAGCCAGAGTTGAAATTACTTACCATTCATTGTGTCGATGATCCGATGACGAGTTTCAATCAACTGTTTGCATTTTTTCAAAAGTTACCCTTAAAAGATAAAAAGTTTGTAAAGCTTGATCGAGCTAGTCACTCTTTATTTATAGAAACTGATGAGATATTTCAAGAGGCCGCCGTTGAAATAGTCCTGTTTCTTACCTGATGGATTTGTAGTGCTCTTGAAAGAGCGTAATCAAACAGTGTATGTAGTGAATGAAAATGGGTATTGAGAGATCTACGTACTCTAGAAGCATTCGAGGACTCTGTTCAGATATTTCTATTGCGTGGATCAGTGCATTACTTCTATTCACTTGGGAAATTGAAGACTCTTACATGTCCATACGGTCACATTTGATTTTTTACTTCCACCTAGTTGTCTTTGGGTCTTGTATATCCGAAGAGTTTTCTTCAAACCAATAAGCCTAGACAGTAGACTTTGTAATTGATTCATAGTATACATTAATTCCACCGGTTTCGAAAATATTGTTTCAAGTTGGTCGGGAAATAAGCTTATCCGCAAGATCTTATCTTGTGGTATGAGATCCAATCCTTCTGAATCGACATCTGATATAATCAATTCAAGAGGTCGAAATCGTGGGTCCGATAAACTAAAATCTCCGTTATCTTCGACGTAACTCTTGCCACATATATATTCTGGTTTTACAGGGAAAGTTCCAATGATCAAACAGTTCACAGTATAAATCCGGCCATCTAATGAATTCCCGATACTCTTAAGCTGTTGTACCGTATAGGAACCCGAGAGATTCCCAAATTGTATACTTGCATCCGTGCTAGTTTTATCCGTCTCATTGGTGCCATGGCTAAGATGGTTTAGGCTTTTCTGTGCTGAAGTCATCATATCTCGGTGTGAAATTTCGTCATTTCCCGAATCCTCATTATCGCCTTGGAACCCATGACTGTTACCACCATCGTGATCAGACTCATCAATCTGATTATCAATAGATCCACCTCCATTATCGCTCTGGTGCTCATCTGAAGACTGCTGCTCATCATAATAGTCAATCGGCACTAGCCCATCCAATAACTCTTCATTCTTCAAACTTTCATATTGGTGAACAGTGGTATCATGAGAATCCCGAACTTCCAGCTGAGAGTCTCGGATTTGCTGACTGTCATCCTCCATGGTCCGCCTAGTCCGTTTATTATTCATTTGGATCTCTAGTTCGTTTTCCGCTTTCGTTACAAGCAGTCCAGGGATAAGAAAGCCAGGAATTCCCCAACATTTATACTTCAGGTTAAACTTGAACAACCTACATATAAACCCTTCTAGAAGAGGATCCTTCCAATCAGTGTACAGATGCGATAGATGCAGAATTTTGAGAGCTGTTCCCTCCAACTTGTCTCTATACATTTTATGACGAAATATAATTTTGGCAAGACATACTTTGTGGGAAACATCAACGATTCGATCGTTAAACTCATCATAACACAAGGGTTGATTGTGACATCTCCGGTAATCTTTCATCAATAGCCTTAGCCTGTTTTCGTACAAATAGATTTTGTAAATTTTATGATCTAATTTCCCTTCATAGCCGTCAACGTAATAATTGAGAAGTCGGTTTGGGGTGAAGTCTGTAACGAACATTACATTGGGACCGTTCCCACTTGCCGGCCCGATGGATAAAATCATGACATAGGCAATTGTGGTCTCGCCTCCAACCTCAATTGGATACCCCAATTGGCTTATTTGAACGGGGTCCGGGTCTGGTCCGTAAACTCTACCTGCCATTACTTGTCAATATTCAACCTGAAAATCCTTATGCATTATGTACGCGCAAGTAATTAAACCCAATTAGGAAATATTGTAATTTTATATTTTTGTCTATAAAAACGGCTGCCAAAAAACTCTATCAAGATCTATAATCCCCATTAATAGTGACATATTCATGAGACAAATCACAAGTCCAGAAGGATGCCGATTGTCCCCCCTTGGTACCCAAATCAATTTCAATGTTGACATCTTCAAATGCCAATATTTCTGAAGCTCTTGCCTCATCGACATTCTCTGGTTCTCCATCAACCAATACAGGAAGGGGTTCAGAGCCATCTGGAGGAATAAAGGTTACAGTGGTTCTTGAGGGTATTATAGAATCGGCAGAACTTACGTCAGAATAGCCAATAGCACAAAGAATTCTACCCCAATTAGCATCTTTGCCGTACATGGCAGTTTTGAATAATGAAGAATTGGCAATAGTTGCAGCAATTGATTTAGCATCAGCAAAACTTAAAGCGTCCTTAACTTTCAAATGAATGAATTTAGTTGCCCCTTCCCCGTCTCTGACCACCAACTCTGCCAATTGTTTATTCATATCAGTGACTTGTTCTCTAAATTTAGCATAAGCGACAGCGGAACTTGAAGTTTGATCAATCAATTCACCACCGGCAGCTCCATTTGCCATGATTATCATCGTATCATTGGTCGACATATCTCCATCGACAGAAATACAATTGAACGATCTATCAATTGAATATTGGAAGATCAGTTTCAAAGCTTTGGCAGAAACTGGAGCATCGGTTATAATGAATCCTAGTAACGTAGCCATATTTGGATTGATCATACCAGCTCCCTTGGAAAATCCCGCCATGGTATATGTCTTATCGTTTATTTGGAACTGTTTACTGACAAGCTTAGGGAAAGTATCGGTGGTACAAATGGCTTTGGCACAAGCAATATAATGTTCATGGCTTGACCCTAATTGAGTATTGGATAACTTCTCTATCCCACTTAAAATATTTGAAATTGGCAACTTTTGTCCAATAACCCCCGTCGACATCACCAAACTTGAGTTGGGCTCTTTGTTTCCGAGAACAGAATCGGTAACTGTAACCATAGCTTGAGCATCTTCTAATCCTTTAGTCCCAGTAACCGCATTGGCATTCCCACTATTTATAATCAAAGAATTGACATTATCTCCATTCTTTTCCTTGAGGATCTTACTGCTGATTTGAACAGGTGCAGCTTTGAATTTATTGGTGGTAAATACCCCGGCAGCCACTGCTTCTTTTTCATACACATTTTGCACGAGTGCTAGATCTAAACTGGTTCCGTCCTTTTTAACCCCACAATGGATCCCTCCAACTTTGAACCCTTTTGGATATACTCCTGATTGTGGTACAAACCGAGAAGCTTTATCGGAATAGGATCTTGCAATTGTTTTCAAAACCCCCAATTGATTTTTCATTATGTTCCACTATCAATCTCGACATTTTTCACTTGACTCATTATCGTTATCAACGGGAAAAAAAACATCAGTGTGCCCCCACCGGATTTATATGAGCAAAAATTCAAAAAATTTTTCAACCATACGATAACTATAATGAAGCCAAAGGTAGCTAACTCCATGTTCCCGGGATTCCCAAAGTCCCGTATATTGAAACAAGCTGCAAGGATAAATAAAATCCATGGCGACCCAGAAACGGCGTTCAAATTCGACCCAAAATACACCAGATTCGACTTGATTTTACCTCAAGCTAGACTGCATAAACCATCGATTGGTTTAAGGCAATTCTGGAAACACAATCTACCAACCTTGAAGTTCCACAATTACGAGACTGAGTTCCATGTTTTGAAAGTTGCCACCGAATCAGAAGAAGACTTGAAAAAATGTCCTGTGAAATTAGTTATTCATGATGATGGGTCCAAGAAAGAACTTGATTGTTCAAACTACCAAAATAGCGAAATTTTGTCTAAACTTGTAGAGTTAACCTCAGCAGCTCCTGTGCCTAAAAGTGAGTTAAACAAGTTGGATATTGAACCGGTTGTGTAGGCCGAAAAAATGCATTATCTTGTACATATAATAAATACCTAAAACTATTTCTGTAAAAAATTCATTAATGCTTCTCTACCTTTAACTTGAAGCATTTGTTTAATACTTAAAAGGTCGGAAATTTCCTCCGGTGCAAGTTGAATTGGATATACTTGTTTGCGGGTATCAGCAAGGGCGACTCTTACCAAGCTGCTTATACTGAATGGTTGACTGTCTGGGGTGTTTGCTGGGGGATTTGCTGGATATTGGCCTGGGGAGTATTGGCCGAGATACTGAGTTGGAGCTCCATTGGAATATTGACTAGTATGAGCTCCTCCCTGACCTGGATATGGTGCATAATTTGTATTCGGTGGGGCTACAGCAGCGGTGGTGGTGGTAACAGGATTACTGGTTGCAGATCTTTGGAAAACTGTCACATTTTCAACGAATTCCGACTCTTGATGCCTCTTATCTTCGTAGTGTTGAAGATCCTCCATGACACTCTTTTTTACTGAAGGTTTGTTTAGTAGTTGAACACGATCCTTATTAGCTTTAGTTATAAAATCCAATAATATCAGTTCTTCGGGAACTCTATATACAAAAGGGGTTGATTTATGAGTATTTTCATCATGGGATGTCATGGTGATTATTTTCTTCAATTTTGGATTGGGCTTTGCAACTATAGCATTTTTAATTGGATAATTATTGAAGAAATCGGGAACCCTAAACTCTTCATCGATATCATCACTATTGTCCAAAGTATTATCATCCAATATCATCCGGTCATCTTTATAATCAGGGTTGAATTTATTGAAGTTCCGTTGTTCATATTGTAGATATTCTTGTAACGTAGCCAGTTTACCATCTTGCTTTAACCAAGGTTGGTCGGAGTATTTAATTAATAGATTACCTTGTTGAGCAATTTTCAAAAAATGATTATGGAGAGAAACATCCATAATTGGAGTATCTTTAAAATTCCTCTTGTTGAATAAATTCAACGGTAAAAGATTCTCATAATGGTTGGGACATCTCCATTTACTACCAATTGTTTTGGGTGTGAAAATAGGGTCTTTGACACAATCCAAGTGCCAAACTAAAGGACAATAATCACAATGAATGAGTGTCCGTTTATTAAGTCCCGAATCCCCACACTTATGACATAAATAAGGCCTACCATTTTTATCATATAAAGAATCAACTTCTAAATCATGATCATAATTGTATCCAGTTATTTGAGACCCATTAAATTTAGAATATGATAATTCTGGTTTTAAAGTTGAATCGTCGTAAGTTCCATGTTCGTCAGAAGTCACATTTATAAATGTATTATTTTTCAACTTTCTTGGTAACTGAAATTCCACTGGATTGATACTTTCAAGTGACGATAATAATTGGCCAAATAATCCGACATTATTATATTGTTTTTTGGCTGGCTTACGAGCCTTGGCCTGACATTCTCGACATAACCAATTGTCATCTGGCAATCCGTCTAATGGAGGATCACAGCATATGAAATGAAAAGATTTTGGACATCCCTCACAACATATGAAAACCCCCGATCCTCCACATGCACTACAGAAATCATCATTACTTGGCTCGTCTGTTTCAGGAGTTGGCTTTTTATCATTTTCAGGTATCGAGGTGGAGGGAGTTAAATTTGCGGTGGTGATGGACTTTTTGGGTGATATAACTTTAATTCTTTTCAGGGCTCGAAGAGGACTTGTGGTATTTGGAGTTTTACCTGGTGTTGATATACTTGTCTTTGGGGTCATATTTAAATCTTTTGCCTTTTTGGATTTTTTGGGTTTTAAATGAAGTTTCAATGTCGGATTAGGTTTAGGTTTCGGAGTGTTTCGTATTTTGCTATCTTTCAATAGATCCTTGGTTTTACCGGTCGAGAGCGTTATATTATACGAGGCTTCAGCCTTATCTGTATCCACTGGGGGTGAGTCCGATTTAGCTTGCTTCTTTTTCCTGATTGGCCACAACGATTCCTTTTTAATCTTAGCATTAGGGAAGGATTCTAAAGGTAAACCTGAATATGAAGAAGTTGGAGGAGCTAAATCCGGTTCAATGAAACCTCCAATATTCCCGGGTGAAAGATGATCGGCTCGCATTAAAGATATTATGTCGTTACCATTTTTCCCGTTTTTCTTCGATTTTGGTTCATTTAAGACCGGGGAATTTTGTAGTTGAGGAGTAAGATGGTCAATAGGCATTCTTTGATATAACAATTGGTTTTTCAAACTCGCTAACTGGGCACTTTGACGTTTCAGTCTCCCAGTTGGAGTTCCATTGGGAGTTCCATTAGGAGTTGCTGACCCAGAATTAGAGGTAGATTTGGCAAAATCGACAGACTTTTTGGTGGGAGTCTCCAGTTTTTGAGGGCTCATTATTTGAATTGGGTCATTGCTTGATCCCGATGAGCTCTGAGTCGACTCAGTAGAATTTTGACCGGTGGAGGAGTTGGGAAGCAGTGACCCATTATCGTCTACCACAGATTCCATAGACCTGATTTTTTAAAGTTGAAAACACGTTTTTAAGCGGCGAAAAAAACAGCTGTTCAATCCAATGAATAGCTCTATCAAAATAAATAACTTAGATTAGCAAAAATCCCCAATTCAAACCAATTTTTCTTGACCAGTAGTATTATGTGAATACTTTAAAATGAAAAATTCCTCAACGCGATCTTCCTTCCCACATCACTATTTGACGTAAATTGGCGGGAATTAATTCGTTAAAATGGCAAGATCTAAACGTGTTATTGAAGACCATGAAGATGGCTATACGCCGGATGATGTCAGTGATGGTGTCGCTGAAGACGGTTTTGCTAGAGACAGTTTTGCCGGTGAAAATACCGAGGAAACTGCCAAAGTTACGGTGGGTCGCAAGAGACATAAAGTGACAGTTACCGAGTATGAAAAGCTACGGAATCTGGAAGACACTGATTTCAACCACGGCCAAGTACTTAGCAGTGATGGGCCCAGTTTTGCCGGAGACGGGTCCAGTTTTGCCGGAGAAAATGCCAGTTTTTCTGGGGAACAGGGTGATGATATTGACCCTAGAGCCCATGCAGAGGATCTTTGTCGATTGTTTATCAGACAAGCCATTGCCCGTCTGAACCAGGGGAAAATAATCCGTGTAAGTCATTTGCTAGATGGGTGGAATGGTGACAAAGTTGACTACGCCTCTGCTATATCTGTGGCTAATTCAGTATTAATACGTAGTTTTGGGATGAAACTTCAACCGGTTGACCAACATGAAAAGGTCAAAAAGGCCAGTGAATTTGCCCTAGTCAATTGTATGACCAAACAAGAACGTGAAATTCTTGGTCACCTTTGGGAGGGAGAAGAGACGGAATTAGTAGAGTCTGTAGATGTCGTTAAATCTCGTCTGCGATTACCAGGAGAAAGTATTCTGTTAAGGAAACAAGGGCTTATATCTATAATTTTATCCCTTGTAATCATTGAAAATAATCAAATTAACAAGAAATGGCTCATTGAAAAAATGGATACTTTCAATATACCCAAAGTCAATAATCCTAATCCAAATGTGCAGAGTGATGGCGTTTTTTTCATACAGGAACTTGAAAAACTGCAATATTTGGCACGGGTTTTCCAACATCAGTCCCAGGAACCAACTACTGAAACCAGTAGTGATGTTATATTCTACTGTTTAGGAAAACGAGCTTTGACGGAGTTTGGCCCGATTGCTTTCTTTGAGTTTATTCACGATATTTACGGCGCAGACTTTAATGATGTTGTGAAGGAGAAAACATTGGCGACTCTTGAAAATGCGTTCAAGGGCAAGTTTGGTGATTTGTTAACCAATACTCAAGCAGAGACCCAAGCAGACACCCAGCCAGAGACTCAAGCAGACACCCAAGCAGACACCCAAGCAGACACCCAAGCAGAGACTCACGAAGCCGTACAACCCCCAGTAGACGCCACTTGATAAAGAGTATGTGTGTATGTACAGGAATATGTCACAAGACTGATACGTCTGTGATGTGAAAATTATAGAAATGGCTGCAAATGCGTGTGATAAATAATGGATTATCCTTTTTCCTTGCACTCACACCAAACCACACAAAACCACGCCAAACCACGCCAAACCACGCCAAACAAACACGACGCTACCCCTCTACACACAATGACCTAGTAGCAACAAAGCATGCATTTAGCATACTGAAAAGCTAAAGAGGGGGAAACATGTTTCATCTTCTGCTTCCTCACGTCACGACTCCGAGACATGTGTGGGCTCATGATTAGGCTCATGATTAATGGCCCCACTATCAGCGGACTGGCTATACGACAAACAAATGAGAAAGCGATAACTATGCTGTAGGCCAATATATATATATGTATATCTATACATATATGTCTATATACAGCAGTATCCATACCCCAGCCTCTTTGTTCTGATCTACACTTTATCTACATCCCCTTTCAAAGCCACCATTATATTGAACGCTCCCCAATCAAGTAAAGAATCCCGTACGCAGTCCGATGGTGGAATTGCATTCATGTGCAAGTGGAAAAATTTCACAGATCCACCTCAGTAAATTCCGTATATTATATTATATTCATTTCACCCTATAATTATATTTTATACTTATCTTATAAATATAGTTATAACTTATAAATATAATACACAGAACAATTCCCGTTATCAAAGGAATTAGGAATTTGTCTGCTTATAGAGATTGTGACTTTTGGTATATCGTTGATCTGCTCGTATAAATCTAACATTGACACGTCAATACCACGTCTTTTTTAACAACTTGACTCAACAATGGCTCTAGATACTTTGGATTTTACCGTTATTGGAGGCTTGCTCCTTTTGTTGGCCCTTTATTTGGCGAAAGATATGATTTTCCCCAGTGATGATGGCACGTCTGCTGGTTTCACTGCTAACATTGGCGGTAAATCAAGAGATGTCGTCGAAACAATTCGAAAAAATAACAAAAATTGTTTGGTGTTGTACGGGTCTCAAACTGGTACTGCTGAAGATTATTCCAATAAATTAGCCAAAGAACTTGGTAGTAGGTTTGGTTTGAAGACTTTAGTCGGGGATTTATCTGATTTTGATTATGAAAACTTGAATGAAGTTCCCAATGATGTTTTGGTCTTCTTTGTTTTGGCTACTTATGGTGAAGGTGAACCAACTGATGATGCTGTTGAATTTTTTGATTATTTGGAAGCTGATGCTGATGATTTATCTAATTTGAAATACTGTGTTTTTGGTTTGGGTAATTCAACTTATGAATACTATAATGAAATCGGGAAAAAAGTCAGTAATAAATTGGAAGAATTAAATGCTGAATCTTTTTGTGAATTAGGCTTGGGTGATGATGGTGTTGGTACTTTAGATGAAGATTTCATGAGTTGGAAGGAAACTGTTATGGAAAGTTTGAAGAATCAATTGAATTTTGAAGAACACGAATTAACTTATGAACCAAGTTTCGAGTTGATTGATGAACTTGATTTATCTGTTGATAGTAATAATGTCTCGGTTGGTGAGCCCAATAAATCTTATTTAGATTCTTCAAAGGATTTATCAAAGGGTCCTTTTGATCATTCCCATCCTTACTTAGCTCCAATTACTGCCACCAGAGAATTATTTACTTCAGATGATAGAAACTGTATCCATGCCGAATTCGACTTGACCAACACTAATTTAAGATATTCAACCGGTGATCATTTAGCTGTTTGGCCCTCAAACTCTGATTATAATTTCAATAATTTCGTTAAAGCTTTTGGATTAGAAGGTAGATTAAATGATGTCTTCAGTCTTAAACCATTGGATTCAACCGTCTCAATTCCTTTCCCAACTCCAACTACTTACGGTGCTGTCATTAGACATTATCTTGAAATTTCTGGTCATATTTCCAGACAATTTTTCACCAGTATTTCGGGATTTTCTCCAAATGATTCAACTAAAGAAAAGGCTTTGAAACTAGGTGGCGATAAGGAATTATTTGCCGAAGAAATCGCCCATAAGAAATACAATATTGCTGATGCTCTTTTAAAATTATCCGATGGAATTCCTTGGGAAACCGTTCCTTTTGAATTCATTATTGAAAGTGTCAGTCATTTACAGCCAAGATATTATTCTATTAGTTCAAGTTCTTTGAGTGAAAAGACTTCTATCCATATTACTGCTGTTGTTGAAGCTGAACAAGTTGAATCAAGAATAATTACTGGTGTGGTCACTAACTTGTTGAGAAATATTGAAATCGAACAAAACAAAAAGACTGAAAAACCAATTGTTAGTTATGATTTGAATGGTCCAAGAGATAAATTCTCCAAATTTAAATTGCCAGTTCATGTTAGAAGATCAACTTTCAAATTACCAAGTAACCCAAAAACTCCGATCATTATGATTGGCCCAGGTACTGGTGTTGCTCCATTCAGAGGGTTCATTAGGGAAAGAGTTGCCGTTAAAAAATCAAGTGATAGCGAACTTGGTAAAGCCTTATTATTTTATGGTAGTAGAAAATCAACTGAAGATTTCTTATATAAGGAAGAATGGCCAGAATATTCTAAAGTTTTAGGAGACTCTTTTGAAATGCATACTGCATTTTCAAGAGAAATCCCAAGTAAGAAAAGTTATGTCCAAGATAAAATTTTAGAAAATGCCAAAACAGTTATCAAATTACTTGATGAAGGAGCTTTTGTCTATGTTTGTGGAGATGCTTCTAAAATGGCAAGAGATGTTCAGCATACCTTAACCAAGATTATTGCCGAAAATAAAAATATTGATGAAATTAAAGCAGCTGATTTGATCAGAGGATACAAGACTCAAAATAGATACCAAGAAGATGTTTGGTAATTAAGTAATATTGTAATTAGTATAATTAATAATAATATACTTGTATTATTCTATAAACCATTACAGAAGATGCAATTAATAAAGCGATTAATAATAATGAATGAATGAAGTGAAGATTTGAATACATTATTTCCTAATGCAATATCTCCAATTAGGATTTGATGAATTATAAATTGGTTGTAATTGGTTTTCGATATGAAGCCAATGCTTATATTTTGTTTTAGATTTTAAATCTAAATCATAAATATTACTGGTTAATAAATATTTTTCTTCATCGATAGTAAAAATATTATTAACGTTATTATGACTATTATGAACATCATTATTTTTATCGTATTTTTCAAATTTTAAAAATAACCCCACATCTCTTAGCGTCATAACTAATGATAGATTTGGTGATACATCATTAACCGATGTTAAGTTTTCTATTAGATCATTTTTATCGTTTATCTTTTGATATTGTTTCAATTTTTGAAATACATTTTTGGGGTCTTGAAGAAATTTTTTAAGTAATCTCTCTATTGGGATGTTTTGTTTCATTGACAGTAATAAATCAGATGGAACGACAGAAAACATATCATTCAATCCAATCTCTATGGTATCTTGATGTAAAAAATCAAGGGGACAAAAATGTCTGGTAAAACCTTTCAATTGATTCAACAGACAAGTTCTACAATAATTATTATCCTTATTATCATACAACCATTTTGGCTTCAACTCCAAAGTAATGGCGCTAAACAGATCATTGAAATAAAGGTTGCAATTTTTCGATAAAATCCGCTTATTAGTTTCACCATCCAATATATTTGGTAGCAATAAGCCATACCTTTCCCGAACCATCATTCGATTCCCACTGGAGTCTAAATTATCAACAAATTCCTCCGTCAACACAACAAGCTGGATATCAATTATCAAATCGGGAAATAAATGTTTACATTTCAATTCGATAAAATCATACAATTCACAAGTTGAAATGTATTGGTCGTCTTCTTTGGTCAATCTCAATCGTAATAATTTATGGGTCAAATAATCATTACTTCCGGTGTATTCGAAAAGGATGTTGGCGTTGCCCTTCGCAAAATATCTCCAATCTTCGGGACTAGTGAGTTTGGAGATCTCCATAGTATATACATCCAATAGCCAAAAAAATCTGGTAAAGGGTGAGGCCAAGTTGAGAAGTGAGGAAGAGACGTGAGATTTGAGACTGAGACTGAGACTGAGCCTGAGACTGAGACTGAGACTGAGGCTGACTGGGACTGTGAGAGAGACGAGAATTTGTCCGTGATTCGGTGCCCTTACATATACTATTCACTTCTACCGATTATAGATATTGTTGATCTCTTTTTTGGTGAAAACCTTCCCGTTTGCCACCATTTCGTCGCCACTCAATATTAGTTTTGCCGGTCCTTTTACCTCCAACAAAATCGGTTTACTAAAGAGCCAATTAACTATATAGAGTCTCACGAACAATGCCACATTCTGGATATGGTACTTTATTCTCGTGGTATATCTGTTGATACTGCTTGTTACTTCCTTGAATTCGTTGCTGTTGACCCCCATTTTGTCTTTGATTTTCCTGGTACTTGTCTTGATAAAAGAGGGCATCGTCATGGTGAGTTTCGGTACTTTGAATGGCATTTTAATCACAGGAATTATGGTATTGGTCAATGATCTAAAGGCTATTTCACTGCTGGTAGCTATCAAGTTGTTTGGAGTGACATACATTGTTTCATGGTCTCCGATTTCCACGTGGTATAGTTTGTTCCCGTTATTAAGTAGTAATGTTCCTTTTCCCTTTGTCTCCACACTGTTATACTTCTGGAGCATCGTGATTGGATATAATTCAAAATCATAGCCTGTCCACGCAACGACATTTGTATCGTTGATGATCTTCCACCTCTCATTATTGTTTTCCACCTCTATTAACGAAAAGTTGTTCGATTGGTTAGGCTTCTGTTTCCCTCCAATAAGTAGTGATACTGACAGTTCCGATTGAAGGATTTGATAAAAGGTACTGTCACTCAATTTCCGGGTCACACTACTCAATCCTTGTAGATCTCCATTCATGGCTATGAGTGACCCGAAACGAATGTTGAGGTTTGAAGATTGGGGGAGTTTGACATTCAACATATTACTACTATTACCCAATGGTTTGAACTGAGGAAGCTCAATAAACGGTCCATTTCCCGTTCCTGTGAGTAATTGATCGTTTGCTATCGATTCAGTTATATCTGGGATTGTAGAATTGGATCTGAAGGAATCGATGTATTTTATATGTTTTACTTGGTTTTTTAGTTGAGCTCTGATCATTGCGATAGGATTTGTATGAAATAATATATTTATGAAAATAATTTTTCACTTGACTCGCGTACTACATACACATCTAAATATACTGTTTCATCCAGGTATCGGCTTCAACCACAAAATGATAGAGCTTGTCAGAAACTAAAGTCTTGTCAATGTTGTTAGATACCTTAAGTAATTTAACAAAACTACCCCAAAATTTAACCCCGTTATCGAAATCTGATAAGAATTGACCGGCAGTAATACTATTAACTCCATGAACATTGATGTTAAAAATTGGGTTAGCAATTTGGTAAGTATGGCTAAGTAATTGTTCTTTCGTGTTCTCAACTATTTGGTCTTTGGTAAGATCTGGGTTTAACTTAGCTTGTTTAGCACTGTATTCAAAGTAAACTTCGGCGACAACTCCAAGTAAGGTATTGTTTAAATCTTTATAGAACGGGATCTGATCTACTAACTTATACCAATCATCCTTCGTTTCAAGGTTAATCTTTGTATTATTCTTCTCTTGTCTGACAATTAAATCAATTAAACAACATTGTACCGAGTGAACGAAATTGGTTGAAATGAACTTGATATGGGATCTAAAATTCAATAAATTTCTAGAAATTGGTCCTTGATAATTAATTGGTGCAATCTTCAATTTGTGAAGAGAGAATACTCTGGAAATCAACGCAACGTATCTCAGCTCATCACTATCTAATCTTGTGTCGCTACCATCGCCACTTGGTTCTTTGAAATATTTGGCAACTCCAGAATACTCAGAATGGCCTGAGTCTAATTTGAAACTACCAGTCTTGATCAACATCAAAATTAATAATAGTTCTTGTAATGATTCGACATTAACATCATTTTCATTAACGAATTGTTTGATGACCTTAATTGTCGTTGTTAAATTATCGTTTTTCTCATCGATCAACCCTTGTAAATACAACGATCTTAACACTGCCGACGCAACTAAATCTCCAGTGGTGTTGAGTTTACCGTTAAATTCAGTTTTAGGATAATTATCACTAATATTCTTGAATAAATCTACTAAATCGAAGTTATCCTGTTTGTAAAATAAGTGGCCAATTCTCTTGGATATAGGGGGGATTAATCGACTATTCAATTGCAAGACATCTGATTTATACCAATACTTTACTTGAATTCTTTTGACTTGATAATACCTGGCCAAAAGTTGGGTCAAGAGATTAAACATTGAGTCCAAATTTTCGGTGAAGTATTTCGAATTGATCAAATTCCTATAACTATCGTTTAATCCGCTTTCTAATGGAGGCCGTATATGTAATTGACCTTGGGTGATAGCTTCTAGTAATTCCAAAGGTGCCAAACCTATTGATTGATAGAAATAAAATTCGGCTGGAAGCCTTTGAGATATTATATCATGAACATCATTTGGAATTTGAATACTTTTCTTAACCACTTTTTCTTCCGGTTTTGACCACGCCTTTGGAGGTGTCGATTCAACATTTTCCTCCTTTTCAGCGACAAAAAGTCCTGGATCTTCATCAGGATTTATAACCCCCAATTTAGCCATTTCTTCGTTATATAAAGAAATAGTTCCTTCGGTATTCAATACAGGAATATATCTAAAAGCAGCATGGCCCTTTAAATACAAGTCTAAACATCTCTGATCATTCAAATTCAAGAAATATCCATATAAATCAGTGGAACTGTCTCCACTGATAGCAACCAATTGATAGATAATATCTAACCCAAGTTTGAAATAGCTTAATTGAGGATATGGTTGGATTGGGTTAGGTTTAGGTAAAGGAGGTAAGTTGGGGAAAGTATTGGGTTGAAGACTACATCCAACCATTAAACTCAAGTCCAATAATTGTTTATGAGTCAAGTTCAAATCGTATAACACCTTGGATTTATCAATAAATCTGAAATCCTTTGATTGGAATTCCATCCCTAATATAAATTTACTTACATTGGTAAGTAATAAATCAGTAGATCCATAAATTGAGTCGATTATGTTTTTCTGATACAAGTAAGACAACTGGAAAGATGCATCATAAGGACTTATGATATAGTCGATTCCAATATCAATAAAGTACTTCACTAAGTCATGAACCATTGGTCTTACAGGTAATGGTTCATTGAATACTCGGAAAGAGTCGTTGTTATTGTAATTGTAATTGGCGGTTCTTGACCCGATTTTAGCCCAAGTATTCTCGAGATGTTGTTCATTGGATCCAAGTTCATTGGTATTGAAATTCCGGGCTTGTAATTGAATATCTAAACCTTTAACGACGAAAATAGGTTTGATATTGAATTGTTTGAAAACTTTCAAATCGGATTGAATGTAGTCAATCAATGAGGTGGGGATCCCTCCAATAGCGGCTAAAAATTGTTCCTTTTTAAAGGTATAAATTCTTGATAAATAATGTTCCACGTCTATACCTATAGTAGCATTTTGAAGAATTTCAATTGAGCTGCTACTGACCAATTTTCTCTCAAAAAGAAACGATTCTAACGATCTTACCGGCATTTTTCTATCTGTTTATTTATTTAATTGTTTTTTTCGGTGGATAAGTATTTTTGGGAATTTTTCAAAATTGGAATTCGATAAATAATCGTATTTTGTTGATTTACCGGTGCGGTTAATTTTCTGCGACATGGAAAACCCTGGGGCTGGAGTCTGTGGCCAGAGTCTGTGGCCAGACTTGTATGATAACTAATATAGATTTATAACATTTTATTACTAATTATTTACAGATAAAATAACAAAAGTATACAAACACGTTAATCTTCACCGAATAACGTATTGAGGGGCCCATTTTCTACAAATGGATCATTCATTACATCAACTTGTTGTAGCTTTTTAGTACGAGCGTTGGCAGCTGCTTCGAGTTGTTTTTTACGTTCTTTCATTTCATCTTGATCATTATCGTTTTCGCTGAATTTTTCGTTGGATATTCTGATTAACTCTAATAATGCTGATCTTTGATGCTTTAAAGCTTTGGAATTTACAAGTAAATCTTCAAAATTCGAAATATGAGTAGCGGTTATATTAGGAAGTTGAGACACAAGCATACGAGCTGGATAATCATTTTTGGATCTTAATGTACAATATAATGTAGTTAAAGCAGTGGCGGCTTCCGAATGTGTTTCAACAAAATATTCATCTTTCAACACCGATAATAGAGATTTCATTAAATTGTCACACAAGAATTTATCAACCTCATCATCTTTTAACAGGATTTCGGACAAAACATTTCTGACCACTAGTATGGTATTAAAAGAACATTTAGTATCTTTGAATCCAATAATATCACAACAAAGTTGCAAAAATGGTGCCAAGATCTCTTTACGTTGAATGATCAACTTTTTACATGCAATTTGAGTATCACTAACAGTCTTTGAATTAAATTGACTTACGATATCCATTAAATAACGAACGACTGTAGCTGTCAACTGCCTTAACATATGTTCTTCCATCATTTCTTCTGATAATGTTTCATCATCTTCGTTTCCTTGTAATTGTAATCCAGTAGAATAAACCTTTTCCCACCTTGATACCAATAGTTTATCCAAGTCTTCAAAGGATTTGGGTAACAATTCACCCATAAATGATTCAACAAATTTAACAGGACAATTCCTTACAACACTTCTTAAACAACTGTTTATCATATGTTTCCAACTATGTAACGTTATACCTACCATTTCTCCGGTTACTGCTTTCCAAATCATTGATCCACTATTTGGAATTTCATAAAGAGTTTCTTCCAATTGGGACAAGGATCCAATTGTCAAAAATGCATATTCTCTAGTATATCTAATCATATGACCAACAGAATCAGCAAAATCTCTCAAAGTTAATGCGGCTTTGACATTTTCTTCAATAAATGTTTCTTTGCTTTGTATTGAAACCCCTTGTTGCCAGAATCTTTCCATGCAACTATATTTAACGAACGATTGAACTTCCTCCGGAAGATCTTTCCAATTATTTGGATTATGATAATTTTGAATTTGGGTTAATAGTTGTAGTATATGGGGTATGATTGGAGTAACCCTTGGTTTCCATAATTTAAGTAAATTCGAGTATTCTTGTGAATTATGGTTCAACTTTTCAATACTATATTGCACAAAAATTCTGGTGGCTCTGATAGGGAAAATGGAAGACCAGTGATCCTTCAATCTATTTTTCAATATCTTACCTTCTTCATCCATATGAGCCTCTAAAAGATTGGTGTGTGCTGTTATGCCCCTCTTTTGAAAATAAGAAGCAATTTCAACAATCCCAATTCTTTCCATAAACCAATGCAATTCCATGAGTCCCTTTTCCGTGTCTGGTAATAACCACGCAGATAAATCCGGATCAACAATCTTTGCAAATAGTTCGTCTCTATTGTCGATAGATGACCTTGAGGCTATAACGAGTAAAAACGATTTGAAAGCCACGTCCTCATGATCACTTACTTTCTTGCTACTCAAAATGTTTGAAATTACATTTTCCAAATCATTGAAGATTTTCTTCAAAGATTCAGGCATAATGTAAGCTAATCTATTCAATTCGGTACCGCAGCTGGTTCTTAAATCTCTGACTAATTCTTTTTCTTCATCGCTTATATCTTCGGGATATTCGAAAGTTGCCGTGGTGAGTATTTTTTCTAGGACCTTAAACATCAAAGGACTAACATCCTTTAATAATGGAGCGAATTGAACCATAGTTTGTACTTGTTTTCTAATTAAAAGGGGACATGCTAAATTCATGGCAAGAAGTCGTTCACCCAAGTTTTCAACAAGAGCATTTAATCGGTTGTTTATAGTTTCGAAATCTTCTCCGTTATACCATATTCTCCAACGAGAAATACCTTTTACACAATTTTCAATGATATTGAATTGAGAGGTACCATAATTGATTTCATCAGATTTTTCATGCAAACTATACTTTTCAACACAACTTCTTCCCAATTCCGAACTGAAAAAGTTTTGCAATCGGTTCTCCAACCAACGAAGTCCACCTTCGGGATTCTTACAAACGGTTATCCGTATAATATCCTCGCTGTATTTTTTGTAATTGGTCAAAAAAGAATTTGAATCAGAAACAGAATCGAAATCCATATCTAAGAATTGTTTTGAAATATTATCTTCGTCGACAATTGTATAATCAATACTGCCTTTGGAACATATTTCTAATAGATCCATTAATATTTTATCGATATTCAACTTGTTACTTAATTCATCGAATCTTAATATGGTCACCCACATTTGCAACGATAACCCCGATATAATCAAACTTGAATTATTCGTGGTAGATAACACCAATTTAAGATAATTATCTATATCAGCTTTCTCCCAATCAATTTTATTTTTAGAAGGTAAAGAGATGTTCAAGTATTCACTAAGAGAAACAATCATTTCAACCGTTTTCTTGAGTAATGAGTAGACTTGCTCATCTATATCGTTTGGATCTATAGCTAAAGAATCATAGAATTGGGAAAGTTTTTCCACTCCCTCCGTTGTAAAGATACTTCCAATAAAGAAATCGAAATCCTCATAATTGGAATAGCTTCTGGTGAATAAAATGTGTAAACAGTCGACGGCAAGAGTTTTAAGCTTTGTGTCGGGAATAGTTAAAATATTGATCAACGTATTCATGATGTTTTCTTGTTTTAAGATAGCAGGTTGAATCCAATGCAAACAAGTTTTGAAGGTAGTCAAAATCTTAGGCACAAAAACCTGTACTTCAGGTGATTCATAATAATTTGATAATACCTCCACCAAGAATTTACTCCAAGCCTGAAACCAGCCCTCATTTGAATGCTTACAAATCAAGACGTTTTCATTTGTGTCATATAATTTATTTAAAACATCATTAGAAGTAACAATCAAAACCGATAATTGATTTAATATTGCAGTTCTTCTAACCGCTACCGGATCATCTAGAAGATAAATATCTTCAAATAAAGTCCGGATGATTATAAGACTTAATTCTCTCGATACTAAATTCTGATTCCACAAATGCCATAAATCCGAATCCATTGAAGCCCAGCCATCGGATAAATCTTGATCAGTCAATTTTTGAGTTTCAGTCAAATCATCATCATCAGGCCTTGTCAACACTTTCAATAGATAGCAGCCCCATATTTTCTTGGCAATTGCCACCCATAAAAATGCAATTTTTTCCTTGATATAATGAGGATCCTGATCGGTGACCTTCCCGGCTAATTCAACCACCCATTGACGTATTGCTTGAGATTTGTTTGAATCAAAAGTATGAAATCTTTTATTAATTGAATGTTGCAAAAGTGATAACCCATAATGCCTCACGATGAAATTATCCTTGTTGTTTTCATATAATGCTAATTGATATCCCCAATAAGGACTTTGGTCATTTGCTTTAATTGTTTCGAGAAAAGCCTGGGCATCACGACGTTGTGCATTAGTCGATTTTCCATCATAAACAACCTGTAGAGCCGATATAATTTGATTCACCCCATTGGTATCCATGGTCATAACGTGGCGATTCAGTAAAAATACGAATGGTTTTTGTTTTGGATTTGGAGATTGAAAAACAAGTAGTAGATTTCCAGATTCACTAAGGAGTTTAAATGATAAGTAAGGCGGTGATGGGCGTGTGGGAAAAGCGCGCAGAGAAACAAGAGAAGAGGCAGACAGACAGACAAGAATTATGCGTATATTAAGCGTAAATTAGACGGACTCACTATTTACGATATGTTATTGCTATTGTTATTGTTGTCGTTAATATCTTCTACACCACCAGAATCCACCACTCTACAAATCCACCACTCTACAAATAGAACTTTCTCTTATCCTTCTCCATCTCCGGTCTGAATTCCCACTCAGTCTCTTCCTTGATTCCCTTTTGAAGTCTTCTCAATTTAAGCGTGAATTGAGGCCCAATTTCCTGTAACCCCACACGCTCATCACTTTTAAAAAGGTAACGATGTCTTCTAAAAAAGATGAAATCTCTTTGGTTATGTAAAGTGATCACTTGTCTACCTTCAAACTCCGGATTCTGGGGGAATATACTTTGGAATAATCTTCCAACTGTTTTACCTAATCTAGTATTGAAATTATTCAAGATTAGTTCGGGTGTATGGTCTGTACTTCTACCATGTCCAGTAATTTTTTTACCCTCAGTGACACTAGTGATTGAAAAGTAAAAAGTAGGACCTTCAGGCAAATGAATAAAGGTGATTCCGGTAACCTTTTTGTTATATTCATTTAGGATGACCAAATCGGTGAAATCTCTATTGTTACAGAATTTCACCATATCCCCAATTGAAAACTGTGGTTTCCTCTTGACAAATGTCACATCTGGGAGGAAATCCATAAGTAAATCAGCAAATTCATAGGCTGGTTTCTTGGCGTATTTACTGGTGGTCAATAGAATTTTGGGGGATTTGTCACTTTGGAAATATGCAGCAAATTCGTCTTCTCCTTCTAATTCTTCAACTATAGTTTCATCATATACTCTTTTACTTTCCAACGTTTCAGGAATATTCTCTGCGAGTCTTTGTTCTCTTAAGGCTGGATCACTTCTTTCTTCTTTGGCTCTTTCGGCTCTACGTTTATGTTTGGCTTTATTCTTCTCATGCTTAAGGTCGGCAAACACTTTTTGTCTTTTTTGTTTGTTCCTTATATTCTTTAATAATTTGGCATCTTCTGACATGGTTAAACAGATGATATGAAAATAAATTTATCTGCGATGAGATGAGATAAGTGCCTGCACAAGTGCCCATTAACACCTGCGCACCATGTCACTTTTGGCTTGGAAACAGGGTATAACTAAGAAAGTATGGAACTTTTCCGATGTATCGTCTGAAAGGACGATTCTTAGGATGAATAATTTGCTACTGTCGCTTTTACCTGGGTTTTCTCCCGTCGAAAATGTGTCTTTGGCCTACCATCTACTTTTCAGTAACCAAGATAACCGGCTACTTGGAACAGATGGATACGATAATTATCAGGCCCCGGTAGACCCAGACACAAACTCACAACTATACAAAAGACGAATGTGGGTTAAGGGAAGTATAGAATTCATCCTGCCATTGGCTGCAAATCAACCGATCCTATGTACAGAGATTGTCAAAAATACAAGACTAATAGCCAACCAGATGTTTGTTGAAATTAAGAGAGACATCACCAGTAATACCAAACCGATAGTCAGGGAATCTAGAGTTCTCATGTATACCAATAACCAGTACGATCAGAATTCTAGATCCCATAATTCTACACAAACTACTGCCAATTGGATGCATTCCCAACCAATAAGAATCACCCCAATTCAAGTACTACAATACAGCCAATTGACGTCTAATTTACATAAAATTCACTACCATCTCCCGTACTGTCAATTGGAAGGATTACCACGGCCAATAGTTCAAGGCCCTTTTATGGTAAATATTTGTTTGGGGTGGATCAATAGTATTTTACCCGAAGTTGCAGGTTCAATAAAGCATTTCTCGTATAAGAACCTTCTACCGGTGTTCACCGATGAAACGTGTATATTAACTATAGAGAAGACGACCCCTTCAACCTACGAAATCGGTATTATAAGCTCCAACAATGACGTTCACTTCAAGGGCTACTTGACTACATACCACGAGATTTAATTGAAGGAACGTTTTGCCCAATTCATTTCTATTGTTTCAGTGGTTTGTCCTGTATATAGAATTATGTTGCCGTTATCTGCAACCTTAATAGCTATACGGCATCAATTCGATTCACTTCCTCGGAACAAAGGTCTATAAATGTATATAAATGTATATAAACCGTTGAAGAGCCGGGTATAAATTTTCGTTTGTTTTTGTTTTTTATCGATTTTTTACCGATTTTTAGAATCTACCATGGTTTCGTTTTTATCATTATTATCCATTGCAACTGCCGTTTCTGCAGTACCTAAATTCGCAGCCAAAGAGAAATTCCCAGTTCAGACTTGTACTTTTAAAAACCCATACTCGTGTGAAAATTCTACTGCTATCACCGGGGATTCCTGTTGCTTTGAGAGGCCAGGACTTTTGTTATTAGCCCAATTTTGGGATTATTCTTCTGAAAGTGTCGATGCTGTTAAAAGAAATTTTAATGATACTTCCGGTTGCTCGAATTTGGGCTCAAAGGCTTCTGTTCCAATTGATGAGACTTTCACAATCCACGGTTTATGGTCAGACTATTGTGCTACCCCAGAAGGAGGATCTACTGGCTGGCCAGAATTCTGTGCCCCAGACTTGGAAGTTGATGAAAAGGATCTTGAACAGCTTATTGGGGAAACTTTCAATAAACCAGACTTGTTGGCAACAATGAAGAAGTATTGGACTAACACTGCCAATTCCAATGTCGATGGATCAGCCAGTGCTACATTATGGGCTCATGAATATAACAAACATGGTACTTGCATGAATACTGTTAGACCACAATGTTTCACCGGAGAATATAAAGATGGTGAAGCAGCTGTTCAATTTTATCAAAAAGTGGTGGATATTTGGCAAGGTGTCAATACTTACCAAGCGTTGAAAAAAGCCGGAATCACCCCAACTACCGAAAAGAAATACCCTATTGCAGATATCAAAGCAGCTTTGAAAGCGGGCTTTAGTAATAAAAATGTCTATATTTCGTGTAAGGGACTGTATTTGGATGAAGTATGGAACTATTACCATGTTAAGGGATCTGTTCTCAGTGGTGATTATAAACCAATTGATATGATTGGGAAAGACGGTTGCCCAAAAGAAATTTACTACTTACCAAAATAATCATTTATAAAATAAATAGACAATAAAGGTTTGAAATGACATGATTCACGTACGCAGCTCATCATGTGCGTTAGCCATGATGTTGAATCATATACAAGTCAATTACATTGATATCATATCTATATGTATTTACTTGAATTATCTTCTGATTGTAATGGTTCAACATGATTTCACCAAATCTCGCAGATGAAATTGAATCGCTTATCAAGAATAGTACTATCATAGTAGCCTTGACACTTGGTCCTTTCTTCCCTTTCTGTACTCTCAAAGCGTAGAGATCTCTGGGTGTCTACTTGTGTATTCTAGTCGTTAAAATCAAAATCCTTAGAACTACAGACTCTGTTGCATCGCCCCATCAACAACTTGCATCAACTAGAGCCTTTATGCAGCTTTCAAATACTAGGAGAAGCCATCATAAATGATGGGGAACTTTCAAGTATCAAGAATCAGTCATGATTGCATCTCCTGTTGTTTCATTGAATGCTTTTGCAAACTTGGTTCCCAATTTCGCCGCCATTTCCAACTTGTAGATGCATCTACCACACTTCAAGATATAGCCGTTACTTCAGGTTCCCCGAAGTTTGCTCTTAGTACTCTTACTTTGAATGGTTCCCGTTTTTTCGGGGTGTCTTTGCCTTTTTCTTGTAAAAGTGCTACACAATTGCTCAATCATGAGACTAGAGGATACCATAACAGAATATATGGATCAAGAGGCAGAAAAATCAGTGCAAATGATGTAAGTAAGCGTTTGCAATTCATGTATTATGGGGAAATCGCTGTAAATTGGGCTCGAATGGGCTAGTAAACTTTCCTGAATTTTGTCGTCCTTCATTGACCTAATTGAAGTCGGATGGTTAGTTGAGTATGAGTTTAACAAACCTGAGTTATTGGATATCATGAAGGCCTTTGAAGTAGTACATCCAAAAAGGCGAATCAGGAACTTTGGGCTCATGAATACAATAAACATGGATCTTCCTGAATACTTTCAACTCAAAATGCTTTTCAAATGATAGTTATTAAAGAGCTGCTCTTGAGTTTTTCCGAAGACAGTTGATCTTTGGGAAGAAACAAATGATTATGAAACTTCAAGCAATTATGGTATTCACCCATCCTATGAATGGTACGATAAAGAGGAAATCAAAGATGCCCTAAGATCTGAGACTGGTCATGATGTTCATCTTGTTTGTAAGAGTGTACAATTATACGAAATCTGGCATTATTATTATGTTAAAGGATCAATTGTTGATGGACAATATAAATTCATTGATCCATCATTAAGTGATACTTGTCCAGAAACGATTGCCTACTACCCAAAGATATAGTGTTAGAATAAATACTGGTAGTTTGATTTAAGAGATAAATATAATTAACGAATCATAAATTCACTACTTAATTGGCGAACAGACTTAATTGGCCAAACCAATGACACCACAAGCAGCTCTTCCACCTGCATTACCAGTAGTAGAACTTAATTCGTGACCGCCTTTACCTAAATCATCAATACCATCGTGAACAACGACAGATCTACCGATGATATGGTTTTCACCAATCAACTTAATCAATAAGTCTTGTTTGGTACCTTTAGCAATACCTTCAGAATCAGTGGTAATATTACCTAAATCACCAACATGTCTGGTGTCATCTTCTGGAGCACCGTGAGTCTTGGAGAATGGGTTGAAATGAGGACCAGCAGAGGTACAACCGTTGGTGTTGTCACCAAAAGCATGGACATGGAATCCCCTTAAAGCACTTGGGGCATTACCAGAAAGTTCCCAAGTAATAGTGGTTGGTTCATTTTCGGACTTTTGTTCGAAATGAACGGTACCTTTAACGTTTGAATCACCTCTTACGACAGCAACTAGAACTGTTAGTACTCTAAAATTGAGGATGAGCAAATTATATTACTCCATGAAAAATCATAAATAAGAAACGCAAAAAAAACGAAATGCATATAACGGCTTCAAACCAATTGATCCATCAATTGATTCAATGCTAGATTTTGATGATTGATTGATCAATTGATGTGTTGTTGTACATACCAGCTTTAACCATTTTGTTAATTTAATGAGTAATAGTGGGAAAAAAAGTTGCCGAATTTCCACTCTTATATTAGTGGGAGTGGGTGTGCGACTAGTCCCACACCGGGATTACAAATCACACATTTCCTTGGGCAATAGCACTACCTTGCTGTGGAGATTTCCAGAAGGTTACTATAGCTTAAATTTTTACAATTGATTGATGATTTGGCCATTATATATATAGTTATATAACCGCACGGGTGTATTGTCCGGCATTTCTATAAAGTCACAGGTGTCTCTGTCATAACCTTGTGTCTACTGTAGTGGTTAGTGCGTTGATCGGCCTCTTTGTGGCTGGTGGCCCTCTCACAAAGTGAGAGTGCTCTAAATCTTTAAATCCGTCAATTAATTCCGTCCATAGATTCAGTCAATTCATAAATTAGCTACGTAGTATATAGATCCAGATGTTTTATGCAGAATAGCTAAGGATTCAGTGATAATAAGGAGATCTTAAGGAAAGTCCCCTATTTTTTCCCGGATTTTCAACCCCCTTTTACGTCTACAATACAGGTCGTGGATGATTGTGGTGGATTTAACGACTGGTGTTATATAGTGTTAATGTTGCTTAGTTTCTGGCCTTATCTCAGGCTTTCCGGGTGACTTTTTGGGCTTCAGTTTTCTTTCAGGTTCGGGAGGAACTTCGGGTACAGTGCCTATCAAGTAGAAGACATATCCGGTGGAAACTAAAATAATAGTGGTATAAAATAATGTGCCCCTATCTCTGAACCTATTGAAAAATCGATCGATAAATGTCATGGGAGATAAAAGTTGCGAGTTGCGAATTTTGCTGACGTGAATTTTAAGAGACTATAAAAAGAGTTATCTTTGGATCATTTTTTTCTCACTATATCATTAATCGAATAATTACTAGAACCAAAACTATGTCATCTTTAAAAAACTACATCGTCACTTTAAAAGAAGAATGCTCAGAAGCAGATGTGTCCACCGTCAAGTCTAAGATCGGTGAATTAGGCGGTTCAATCAAAGATGAATTTAGCTTAATCAAGGGTTTCAGTTGTGCTCTCCCAGAAGTCGGAATTGATTCTATCAAGGGTCATCAAAATGTAGTTAATATCGAAGAAGATAAGGAAGTTAAAATCCAATAGATGCTTTAGCTAAACACGTGTTTCGACTAGCCACATGTTTCAACTAGACCCATGTTCCAACTAGACAATATTATATATTTTTTGTACTACATATGTCTATAGACTAGAATATATGACTTCCTATATCAAGGGGCATGCGGCTCCATGTGCTTGCCCTGGTGTGCACTGCTTGCACTCTTTTTCTCTCGAGATTATATGCAGGTCACCAATATCAGGGTATTTTAGGGGAGGATCAATTTTCACCAATTTCCCCCAATTTGGCTTCAGAGTCGTCATATACATTTCTGAGATCAGTAACAATATGTCCCAGCTTTCAAATTCTTTTTACCTCCCCCTCAACCCGAAAAGAATTCAGTCAATGAATACCATAACTGCCTACTTCCATGCAGGACCTTTCCCATACAGGACTTGCTGGGGTTGCGGCTATCCCGTTTTTGGAAACCCCACTAACTATAATCTCCCCTTTAATTACCTTTTATTAATTTCACAATTTTTGCCAACGTCAATTATTAACTGGAGATATACATCAAAATGTCGTATGATCAGTATAATTACCAGCCGAATTTCAAACCAATTGACCATTTGTATGAGCTGAGACTCAGACAATTCATTGATAAAGGTGGGCAGTACCCCGGATTAAATTTGCCAAAGTTTTATGATATTGAGAGAAAAGATATTCCAGATTTAAAGGTTTGGAAGGTACCTGATGGACCTGATAATAAAACTGAGAGACCGTTGTTTAAAAATATTGATTTTGAATCAATTGAATGGAAACTGGCCAAAAAAGGTGATTCTTTTGGGCCTTCCTGGAAGACTTTTTGGTTCCAATTGGATATTGAGCTTCCGCAAGATTGGATTGATTTGAAACAAGAAATTGATATTGAATGGGACTGTAACTGTGAGGGTTTGATTTATAATCAGAAAGGGGTTCCATTGCAAGCTTTTAGTGGAGGTGGAGAAAGAACTGTGTTCAGTATTCCTAAAGATTATATCACTTCCAAGGCTCAGGTGTTTTATTTGGAAATCGCTTGCAATGGGATGTTTGGGATTAGTCAAGATGGGAACGTGGATCCAAATAGATACTTCAGGTTATCCAAGGCTGACTTAGTACTTCCAAACCTTGACGCTAGAGGATTATTCTACGATTTCTGGATTTTAAGTGACGCTGCAAGAGAATTAGCCGATGGTTGGCAAAAATACCAAGCGAATCAGCTTTGTAATGATATCATGAACGCTTTTGATTCGGAAAATCCTGAATCTATCAAAAAATGTAGAAAATTGGCTGAAAAATTACTCGGTGAGAAGATTAATGGCGATGAAGTTTTTGATGAATTTGGTACTTTACATGATCAAATCGATGTTTACGCTGTAGGTAATTGCCATATCGATACTGCTTGGTTATGGCCTTTTGCTGAAACTAAGAGAAAAATCGTTAGATCATGGACTTCCCAAATTAAAATCGCCGATGAATATCCTGAGTATGTCTTTGTGGCCTCTCAAATGCAACAATTCAAGTGGTTGAAAGTATATCATCCAGAGATTTTCGATAAGGTTAAGGAAAAGTTCACCACCAATCAATTTTTACCGGTTGGAGGATCTTGGGTTGAAAATGATACAAATTTGCCCAACGGTGAAAGTTTGATCAGACAATTTTTATTGGGTCAAAGATTTCAATTAAATGAATTTGGAATATATGGTTCTGTTTACTGGTTACCTGATACTTTTGGATATTCATCCCAAATCCCTCAAATTTGTCATCAAGCTGGTATTGATAAGTTTTTGACCCAAAAATTATCATGGAATAATATCAATCAATTTCCTTTAAGTACTTTCAATTGGGCAGGTATTGACGGATCTCAAGTTTTAGTCCATATGCCTCCTGCAAATACCTACACAGCATTGGCCAACTTTGGTGATGTAGTTAGATCACAAAAACAACACAAGAACTTGAGGGATGTTCCTACAGGTTTAATGCTTTATGGAAGAGGTGATGGTGGCGGAGGACCAACTGAAGAAATGCTTGAAAAAATCAGAAGAGAAAGAGGGTTCGCCAACAATACTGGCGCCATTCCAATTGTCCATCAAGGTAAAACTGTTGATGATTTTTACGATGATGTATTGGAAAAATCCGACGATGGTAAGAAATTGCCTACTTGGAGAGGAGAAATCTATTTGGAATTCCATAGAGGTACTTACACTACTCAAGCAGATGTTAAGAAGTGGGTTAGACAATTAGAAGTCAAGCTCCATGACTTGGAATGGATTGCTACTTTAGTTAGTATTAATTATCCGACGTTCAAGTATCCCGCTAAGAAAATTAGAGAAATTTGGGAAGATTTATGTCTTTGCCAATTCCACGATGTTATCCCTGGTTCATGTATTGGAATGGTCTATTATGAAGAAGTTAAACCAATGTTGACAGAGAATTTGGCCAAAGCTGATTCATTGATTGAACAAGTTTTAGAAGAGTTAGATGGCGATCACTTGATGGCTTTAAACACTTTGCCTTGGTCAAGAAATGAAGTTTTGGAGCTTGATCCTAGCCATTCATTGTATAATTCAGTCAGAGATTTCACCACTAAAGGGGACACAAAGAAGGTTAAACTCGTTTCTGTCAGCGGTCATGGTTTAAACAAACTTGATGCCATCAAATACCCTGCTTCTATCAAAGAAAGCGATTCCGGATACGTTTTATCCAATGAATTAATCAAGGCTGAAATCAATGAATCAGGGATTTTGACTTCTGTATATGATATTGTTAACAAGAGGGAAATTATCGATACAACGAGTACTAAACAGACCGACAATGGTGGAGAAATTGGTGGTAATCAACTTCTACTCTTCGACGATGAACCATTATCTTATCCAGCTTGGGATACAGAATTATATTCCTTAGAAAAATTCAAATTTTTGAAAAACGGGAAAGTTACCAAAGTGGTTAACAACTCTTTAAAATCTTCTGTTGTTGTTAAACATGACATCAGTAAAGAATCGTACATCGAAACTGAAATTTCCATTGAAGGGTTGACAAGTGATTCCGACTCAAATAACTATATCAAGTTCAAGGCCAACGTCGAGTGGCATGAAACTTATAAATTTTTGAAGGTCCAATTTCCTACTACTATCTATACTGCTCAAGAAGCAAGTTACGAAACTCAATTTGGAATCACCAAGAGACCAACTCACTTCAACACGTCTTGGGATGTGGCTAAATTTGAAGTTTGTCATCATAAATTTATGGACTTATCAGAATTCAATTACGGGGTGTCGATATTGAATAATAGCAAATACGGAGCAGCTATTCATGGTAATTTAATGAGATTATCATTATTAAGATCTCCAAAAGCTCCAGACAATATTGCCGATATGGGTCATCATGAATTTGAATATGCTCTTTATCCCCACAAAGGATATCTTGGAATGGATACAGTCAAATTGGCGTATAATTTGAATTATAAACTTGATAAGTTTTATGGCGACAAGTCATTGTTATTGGATTCAATTAAATTATCGGGTGAATCCATAATCTTATCCCATATTAAGAGATCCGAAGACGACGAATATATCTCTCTTGAAGACAATATTCCCGTCAAGAACGTAGGAAAAAAATCATTTATCGTTAGAGTTTACGAATCCCTAGGAGGATCGTCTAACGGAAAATTAACTTTTGACGATTCATTCTTTTCAATCGACAAAGTCATTAAAGTGAATGGTATTGAAAATGAATTAGAGGAGATTGATTTCAGCAATAATCAATTTGAATTTTGTTTAAGAGGATTTGAAATTGCTTCCTTCAAAATTGTTTTGAAATAGAGGTGGTTTAAAAGCCTATTTTAAAAGTCTACAACAGCCCAAATAGGCTGAAAAATATATAAAAATAGCTTGCGTTTATAGTTAACATGATGAAATTAGTAGCCAAGTGATACTTTATTCTCTGATCAGCAATAGTAGAATTAACCATACAAAAACCGGAAATAGGATGCAAAATAGAGAAAAAGTCGTGTCCTCCAAACCATAGAGAATGCAAGCTAAAGTAACCCTGGGAAGCAAAGTCCAGCCCTAGCAATTGCGTGGGTGGAAATATACCACCAGCCCTGGCCAGATTCTAGATTTGCGCACCAAAAGATATTTACCTTTTCCAATCACCGCGTCATATTAAATGAGAAACTATGTATTTGAATAAGACCAATGCTTATAACTTCTAGGCTATGGCGTGAGAAGCGAATAGAAAAGCTGGAAAAAAAAACAATCTGCACTGCCAGCAAGTATCAAGAACAAAGGGCGACAATGCCGCTCTGTTATTTTTAACCTTGTGTCAAAACAATTGTTAAGACTAGCCCAATATGGATGGTATTATACAGGCATATGTAGATGAATAGGTAAATAGGTTGGCGAAGTAGCTTACACGAAATAATAGGGGAGTGGGACGCTGAGGTAATATACCGGAAAAGCTACTTTAAAGAAAAGGTACACTCGGTTAGAACAATAACAAAATAGGTAACACCTGCAGGGTGCCCTGATCTAATTCCATGACATGTGACGAAACATGGGGGGAGTAATATGCAATTACAAGCAATAGCCGGGATTATATTCCACTATATTGCTCTATTTTACATTGACTTATGAAATTAGTAGAGCATGAGGTTTGACTTTGAAAGAGGTAAAATCTTTGCGATTCAATTGTACTTCTTGTATGTAAGCATTTAACCTCTATTGGACATAGGGTTTGGTTTGAAGAGATGATGTAGATCATATGGCTGCAATCGGCCTGTTTACAGATTTGCAAAATGGTGTCAACGATAAAAAAGAAACCGCACATTATTCCCGATTCGGTCAAATTCGCCAGAAAGGTGAATGGCTGCAAATGAGCCTTTACGTCTTTTTTGGACAATGTACAGGAACTGTTTACCTCACTGGACTCCTTTTTATATTAGCTTTTAATTCGTGTAACCTTGAAATATATCAAGGTTATAAACCATAAATGTATATAAAATGTTAGCCTTTCCCCCAATCTAAAAATTTTTCTTGTAACTCTGTCAATCAGTTTATTTTAACTTCAGTTTTTCACATTCGCTTAAATCAAATAAAAATGAAATTCTCATCTGCTTTAGCTTTATCTGCCGTTGCTGCTCCAGCTTTAGGTGCTTACACTAATGGTACTTCTACCGTTACTGATGTTGCCCACACTGTTGTCACCATCACTTCTTGTTCCGCTGACAAATGTGAAACTTCTGAAGCCACTACTGGTGTCACCACTATTACTGAAAATGAAACTGAATACACCACTTACTGTCCACTTCCATCTGAAGCTCCAGCACCAGCTGAATCTGCTCCAGCTGCCGAAGCTCCAGTTTCTGAAGCTCCAGCTTCTACTGTTGAAAAGGTTGAAACTGCTGTTGTTACCATTACTTCTTGTTCTGCTAACAAGTGTGAAACTTCTGAAGCTACTACCGGTGTTACTACCCTTACTGAAAACGAAACTGAATACACCACTTACTGTCCACTCCCATCTGAAGCCCCAGCTCCAGCTGAATCTGCTCCAGCCGCTGCTCCATCTGGTGCTGCTCCAGCTCCAGCTCCATCCGGTGCTGCTCCAGCTGAATCTGCTCCAGCCGCTGCTCCATCTGGTGCTGCTCCAGCTCCATCCGGTGCCGCCCCAGCTGAATCTGCTCCAGCTGCCGCTGCTCCAGTTCCATCCGGTGCTGCTCCAGCTGAATCTGCTCCAGCTGCTGGTCCATCCGGTGCTGCTCCAGCTGAATCTGCTCCAGCTGCTGGTCCATCCGGTGCTGCTCCAGCCGAATCTGCTCCAGCTGATTCTGCTCCAACTACTTTAGCTCCAGCTGCTACCTCTGCTCCAGCTGAATCTGGTGCTCCAGAAGTTTCTTCTTACGAAGCCGGTGCTTTTGCTAACCAAGCTCCAGCCTTTGGTGCTGCCGTCTTAGCTGCTGCTGCTGCTGCTTTGTACTAAGTATGTTAATGATATCTGCTTAGTAAATATATAACTATAGTCTATTTATTATGACTTTTCTTATAGACTATGTTACATTTTATTTCAAAACTTTTACACATTGGGTTAGTTATTTTTGCTCTTCTTTAGGTTACTTAAAATATCATTGATATGGTTTTAGTTATTCATTCCAATACATATACCATTAGAATTTTCTACTTTGTATTATTTTGATTTGATACTTTTTTGTATTGAAGTATTTGTTATTTTACATATTTACCTACTAGTACATAATTTCATCATCTCCGAGTATTGTTACATCTTCAATTTCATAGTCATCCAGAATTCCGTGATTATGTTGCTCATGATTATTAACAGTATCCTTTAATGAATCGATCATTAAATTTATTTCATCTTGATACTTGTAGGAATTAAATTCGCTAATTCCGTAGATTTTTAGATTATGAACCAGGATTTGTTTTTGGTTGCCATGAAATTCCACATAAATATCTCTAACCGGAATTTTAAGATTAACTAAGCTAATTGGTAATTTAAAATGGTTAATCTTGCCGTTGGTCAAAGTCACCTCTTTTATTTTTAGAAATTTTTTCAAATATTTATTGTTTGACTGGGGTAAATTATATTTGACCTTGAACTCGGTTAAATACTCTTTTATGGTATTGTATTGGTTTTGGGAACTCGGCTTCACGTAGATCGATACAGCCTCTGGGGTTTCCTCTTCGCCTGTTGATATTACTAAATCCGTTACTATAGCAGGGTTAGATAGTCTGACCCCAACGGAACACAACTTAGCATGAGCCCCGTCGCATTGCCAGGATTTACCTCCGTCAACAAGTAAATTGTTAGCATTGTACTTAAGAGTTTTTGGGGAAGGCGTGGAATCTCTGAGCAAATCATACCATCCTAAAAACACTTTTCTTGTCAATGATCTTTGATCATCTGGGACCGAAGTTAGGAAGCCAAGTATCCTAGCACCTAATTTATAGTCGGCATAATTCGTGGATATGGAACCCTTTGAGAATATTTCAAGTAGATTATTAAGTAAAATTTTATCCCCGTTTACTGGAATTGACGAGTTACCAGGACCTAAATTTACATTATCGACGAGGTTATTGAATTTTTCAAAAATTACTTTGTTATTTGCTTGTAATTTATCCTCTAATAGTTTATGAAAGGTTTTCTTATTTATCCCACTACCCGACTCTTTTACAATATTCGACACGTAGTCATGCAATGCATCTTTATTGAGTTTGACAAATTGACGCCAATCACCCGGGTTCTTCTCTTTGAAAAAACTATCAATAAAGTTATATAAAAATTTATTGAATTCTGGGATATACTGTATTTTCCCATTTTTGATATAAACTGGTAACAGATCAGGTAACACACTGATCAATGAATTTAATACATCTTGTTTTATACCTTCAATATTTTCGTTTAGTTTCGCCAATTGATCGAGTTTAAGATTTAAGCTATCGAGTCTTTCGTTGAATTCTGTGTGGTTAGATACCAATTCGACATTTTCCACTTTAGTCTTCAATTGGTCGAATTCCTTTGCTAGAGTGGACACTTGTGTGATGTCAATTGCCGTAATTTTTTCAGTTATTTCATCGAATTTAACCACCAAACTGCTTTCCAAATCATTGTGTTGTTCTTGTAATGACACATGTTTTGTGGTAAGATCAGATAGGACTTTGATAATCGAATCAATTTCTTGTTTCCGAGATTCTTCCATACCTGCAATCTTGGTGTCGATTTTTTCAAATTTGGAGTTTACTTCATAGTAATTTTCAATTGTTTTGGAGTTATTTGTGGGTGGAATGGTAAGGAACTTATAGATGAAGGCCGAGAGCGATAGGAAAACAAGTATAGATAATGCAAGCACGACTAATGCCAGACGATTAGATTCAAATACCCCACTTGCCCCCCGGGATTTAGTTTCATCTGTCTCAGGAGTTACAGGTGTTTCGGGTGGATTGGGTGTTGATCTGGCGATCTTTGGCTCGGGTGACTCCGACAGAGTACTTTCAACCTCAGTAGCGTCAGAATCATCTTCAGAATCATCAGACGCGTCGGGAAATTCGTCAAAGTCAGGATCTGATTCATGATCAGCATCACCATTTTGAGGTGCGTTTAGTTGTTTATTATCGGGGAATGTTCCATTCTTGTAATAAGATTCAAATAACTGATTATATTTGGTACCAGAAACTGGTAAAGGTTTATTCAATAACTCGGCGATCTGTCGGTCTTTTTGACTCATTCGAGAAAGGGGTCTTGCCGGACCGACTTTACTATTAAGATGGATTGACGCGTCATCGTCGGTATCTCCTATTATAGAAGGAATGCTAGGAAAGGAAGCCATGGGAAATATCCATGTGTGAAAAAGTCGCGTTATGGTGGATTGTAGAGAAACTGGGGGAGTGTCTCAGAGCTCTGGCCCTTACACCCATACAAAATGGAAATGTCATTATCTTAAGTAAATAGGGAATTTTGGTTGGAAAGAAGAGGATTTCCATGATATTTGACTTGATAATAACATGATCAAGTGGTAAATGGGACAGGATCACCGAAAAAAGTGGGAAATTGAATGGGGTGAAATAGGTGAGGTAAGGCGGTATGAGAATTACCATAGCGTAAACCAGAGACCGAAGTATCACATAACCAGATGGAAATTGGCATGAATAGATTGACAGAGAAATTGGCTTGCATGCATGGATTGACACACAATACAGAAATATAAACTCACACGTAAATCATACATTAACTACAACTTATCAAGAACAGTTTTAGCGGCAGAAATATCAGTATAATCCAAGGTATCTTCAGATTCCAAGAATTTCAATTTTCCATCATCAATGATCGAAGTAAATCTACTGGTTCTGATACCTAAACCAGCGTCACTCAAATCAAGAGCATAGTTATCGCCACCTAAAGCTTTGGCGAATTTAGCGTTGTAGTCGGAAGCGAAAATGAAGTAATTCTCATCATCAGTATATCCAAGAGCTTTACCCCAAGCACTGGTGACAAATGGATCATTTGCAGTAATTACAATGACTCTATCAACACCCTTGGCTTTGAAATCCTTGATGTGGTTCAAATAATCTGGGATATGTTGTTCACTACAAGCTGGAGTGAAGGCACCTGGAGCCCCGGTAACCACGACCTTTCTACCAGGAAGTTCTTTGGCCAAATCGAGATCGGTTGGTCCTCTACAGGCATTGATATCTTTGTTACCAGCATCAAGTGGAACGTATTTCAATTTAATATCGGTTGGAACAGTAGACATTATAAGTATATAAGATAATTAATAAAAGCTAATAAATTAATAGAGATTAAAAAGTTGGGAGATTGCCCCAATTTATACCATGTCGGGGATTATAGTCCTGGTCGGGGTTGGCAAAACCAATCAGCAATTTTCGGTGGTTGCGGTGCTATTGAATAATCTGGGTCTGGGTCTAGACGGTGAGATTAGTAATGGGAATATCTTAGTAATACTGGTGCCCCAACGCTACCTTGGCCGAGGCTGACATCTATACAACGACCGTTTATACTCAGTTCTATTCATTGTCAGCTTACACATATCTGGACGGCAACAATTGTGGATGAATCTGTAACTGCATGTTCGGCATCGGACTTACACCACACCCCTCAGGCCACCACCCCTCATACTACAGCACCACGCTGCACTTGCTCCACGCATTCAGTGCACATCCAACAGCCATTACACACTCCGTACTGCACACGCCAATGTCTATATTCTATCACTACACACACTAGATACTAAAGTTCCTACCACAAAGCCGGTATATCCTCCCACCAACAAAGTGATGGGCCAGTTTTGCCATGGACGATCCCAGTCTAATGGGATTGGAATGACTCCCAACCACGTGAATATGATCGATAAAAATGCTCCGAACATTAAAGGGCTTTTGAACAATACCGGGAAAAAGTTATCCAGTTTGAATATGCCTGAGAACTGAGATACGTTCAACTTGAACAATATCATAATTGGGTTGAATATTAGAACTGAAAGATGATTGGCCAAGATGAACGTTTCTGGGATATGTGACGCTAACGGCGCTCCAAATAATACAAGTATACCAAAAACTGGGACTGATAATGCAATGGAAACAAGGAGACAGCTGACAATGAGAAGTAACGTATTATCGCTGGTTTTTTTTGCTTTTGATCCGGTTTTTTTGGGACTCCCCACCTTTGATCCAGTTTCTGTGTTAGAATATATCAAATAGCCGTAAATTACCTGGGCTGCTGCAAGGGTGAAATAGCCTTTTATCATGACGGATTTTGGATTTGATGTCAAGTCATAATGGAACATTCCGTATAAAATGAGCGGGAGATGGAACGGGAGAATTAGAAATTTGTTGGATATACTGGGAAGTTGTCCCATAACTTCAGGTTCAACGATATCATCCGATAATTCGGGATCAAATTTGACTTTTCTTTTCACTTTGGACATATTGATTATTTTTTTGCTGCGAAAATGTGGTGATGATTGATGCTATTAATTACACTTATTATATATACAGTATTCTCTGAATCTACAAATTTACACAATTCTCTAACTCCAAGATATCTTGCCACAATTCCAGAGCATCCTTTGACACTTTGGATGCCATCACCCTTCTTCTATCTCCATTCAATTTGGCAAATGATTTAATCACGGCGTAGTCTAAAATCGGTTTATTATTAGATTCATTAGCCGTCAATTTCAATCCTCCAAATCTGTTAAGACGTGGATTCAATCCACAATAATGGTATTCTTTATCTGTGAGTTGCTGTTGTAAAATGTATAACCTTCTATAACTCATTTCACTTATTGGATAAACCGAAAAAAATGATCCTTCAATTGTGGACCCGATATTTTGTGTAGATCCATCTAGTATATTGGGTAATTGTTTTAATTGACTTACATTGCAATTAATATTGAATGCTGCTTTTTCAACCAAGATTTGTCCATTGGATGAATTTGGATCTTCTGGATCATATTTCAACAAATGTAAAATGTTGTTTTTATCTCCTACAAGGATATATAATTCCTCGTCTCTGACGATAAAATCAGCACAATTGACATCAATTGATTTTAAATCTTTTCCCAACATGATCATTCTAAATGGTTCGGCATCAAATCCTACAAGCCAAACTGACTTAAGAGTATCTCCTAGTAATAGAAAGTTACCAAAACTTTTACTTTCACTTACATAAACAGAACAATCGAGGAATGCTACTGGAACAACACCGTCATCTTGTAAATCTCTTACGATGATCTTTTGTCCTTGTGAGACCAAAAATCTACCAGTTACATCACTAACACTTGTGACTGCTCCTTTTGTATCTTCTTTATAAAATTCCTTGAACTTATGATTTGTTTCAGGTTTTCCCGGTTCAGGAATAACGTCAATAATTTCAAATACTTTAAATGATCCATTCGTAGCTAAATCTTCGATTCTATATTTACCAGTACCAATAACCACAAATTCTTTCTTAGTTTTAAATCTTCTGGTAGATGACCCAACATCTAATACCATAGAGCTTACTTTCATTCCAACTTCATTATCTTCAAGATCAAATTCATCAATTACAGTCCATGAAATCGGAGAGACTAATTTGATAGATCCTTTATATGACAAAGCCCCTGGCTTATCTTCCATGGTACCTACAATTGGTGTATTTTCTTCGTCAACACAATTATATGGGATTTCCTTATAAGTAGAAACAATAAAGGTATGCGATGATTCATGGTATGTTATGTCTTTGATTGTCTCATTGAACTTAACCCTTCTAACTGGCCAATTATTCTCGTAATTAAATTCTTTAGGTATTTCACAGATTCTCGTATTTTTCTTATCATCTAAAAAGATTAATTGATTATCGGAGAATTTCCCGAATGACATGATTGGGATTCGAGTGAACTTGAAAATCCTCGGGATGGAATGATTTGTCTTGGTGATATAATAAGGAACATCCCCACTTACAAATATACCAGTTAACCCATTCATATTTTCAATATGGAATAAATTTCTTTCAACTTTACTTTTAACATTCAAAGATCCATGTGGAGCTCCTGTAACCAATAGATCCTTTTCCTTTGAAAACTTGAAATTTTCTCCATCGAAGAACAATTTGTATAAAAGAACTTCTCCACCAATGGTTAATATAGTTAAATATTGAGTCTTGGAAATCTCATTACCGATTTCATTAAACATAACTTGTTTGATAAATGGATCAGGATAAGAATCAGATTTTTCAAAAAAACTCAAATACAAATGGTCATTGAATTTGTCAACATCATTTAATTGGTAACATCTTTCGTTATGGAATCTATTAAATAATACAATTCTATTATCACCCGTGACCAAGATAAATACCTTGTTTTTCGGTCCTAAATCACGCTCTGTATCTTTCAAAGTAGTCCCATTATTGACGGCTGCCAACTTTCTCTTCTTATTTTTGATTAATAAGTTGACGTCTTTAGTCACCGCATTCAAAATATTAGAGTTGGTCACATAACCAGTGGTGATAATAGTATCGGAAAGCATTTTCGGAATTGGAATTTCAGTAAAACTATCATTGTAAGTATTAATAGCATAAATTTTAACATCACCACTAGTTAAAAATAACATTAAGATTTCATCTGTGCAATAACTATTAAACACTTCATCATCATTATCTTTTAATACTTTATTTAATGACATTTTCTTTTTGAATTTGTTGTCGTAAAGTAAGATTTTCTTTGGACAAACTTGAAGAATGAATTTCCCATTATTTAATTCATGAATAGCAATAGTAAGACTCTTATTTATGAAATCTTTTGATTTCAATCTAGCGAAATTCTTATTAATTTCAAACACTTCGGATTTGAGATTTTGATCATCTGAAGTTACCAAGAAGTTATTTGTAATCCATAACTTATTAATAGTTGAAAAAGTTAAAGAAGATTTTATATCCACATGAACGGAGGGGGTGAAAATATTCATACTACTTTGATCATGAGATCCTGCATTAGCAAAGATTGAAATTTCTTGATAATTTGGATTGATTAAGTTTGATTTGAATCGTTCATTTGAATATAATCCGTAGGTGAAACTTGATATTGGTCCGTTATTGACCAAACCATCACATAATTGGAACTTAAGTTTTTCTTTTGAAAACTCCTTCTTCTTGTTACTTTCTTCGTCGTCATAAATGTCATCTTCCTCCTCAACATTACCTCCACCATTTTGTTCGAGTATTGGTTCATCAGTTTGACCTTCATATTGATACTTCACTAACGGACTATCACCATTTTTATTCCCGAAAAAGAGTAAATTATTGTCCAAACAAGCAATTTCTCCCGGGAATCTCAAACGGATATTATCATACATAGCTGGTTCAACCACTTCAAAACTGATTTTCTTAATAGTCTTACCATCAATTTCAAAATTAATAATATGGAATTCCCCCGATTGAAGAATGAGCAATACTTTATTATCGTTAGGTAAAGGAACTACAGAAGATCCTTCTAATCTTAAGTTTAAATGAGAATAATCAATATAGTTTTTGCTAGATTGAGTAGTCAAAGGAGTAAAAGAATTGACAGAGATTTTTCTGGTTATACCCCCGCTATCAATATGAATTATTTGATTAGAACCTAATAATAAACTTCCATTTAAAGGTTTAGGCAAAGGGATCAATTTTTCAATATCAAATGGCAAATTATCAACCATCAAGACGGTGGTCGAATTCTTCGTTTTAAGGTCCAATGACAAAACTATATATTTGATATTATCCTTTTTGAAATAAAGATTTCCAGCCCATACTTGATCCTTCAGACACAAAAGTGCCACCGTTGAATGCCGGTAATTGTACAAGAATTTAGCGTCTAAAATAGTGCCGATTCTTGGATCCAAGTTCTGACCGTTGATTAAAAAGGAAGCGTCAAATAATTCCGTCAGTATCATTGTGTCAGTTTCTTCTTCGTCATATTCGTCTTCTTCAGTTTTGGGACGATTGAACGGTAAGAAAGTCAACAAGTTTTTGTATCGCATACAAAGACACGAATTCTTCGGTTCAACAAATAAATCAGACGCCGATATCTTATCAAATGTCGAAGATTGAATGACATTTTCATAGTAGTGCAACGAAACAGTGTTGATAGTGTTCAAGTTGTGGTTCCACTTTATAAGTGACAATTTAGCGAATTTCGTGGCCACTAATAAATAGTCCAATTTGGGATTTTCAATAGTTTTAATAGGCTTGATACTGGTGATGGTTCCGTGTAATTTATATTGATCTATCAAGTTCAATCTCGGGGTCTTCGAGTGGATTATTTCAAAGACTTGTAAGAGAGAAGTCTTGGCAACGATCAAGTGTTTCTTGGTCGGCGAAATGAAATTGGCACCTATGCATTGCAGAACTCGCGTCGGTTCTATGAACTCATTATACGCTTCCATGGAGTTGGAGGAGATTTAGAAGAGGTGGACTGAAAAGTTTAGGTCTGCGAAAAGTTGGAGACACAGAAAAGCGAGACAGCATTTAGTGAGAGAGACAACAGCGAGGGACAGAAAGGAAGTGAGAAAACCGTTTCTCGATTAACAAGGGGCTCTTCCCAGTAAGAGAGTTTTGAACGGGGGACACCCCTCATACACTGATTAAATTAAGACTCCATCACAATTTGATTTTACGGCAGTATATTGCATAAATATAGGAATTTGCCGTTTTTTATATCGGGAATCAATTTTTTGACTTCTATTTAACAGGACATAACAATATGTAGTGGAGGTAGCTATACTCATGATAGAGATAATTGGAACATACATCCTTTTTTCCCGACCCCCCAGCCGTGAACCGCAGGACTCGAACGGATTAGAAAAATTCCTAAAGGATCTGGACAAGCTGATAAATTATTTTTTTGAATAGAGTTTGCAGTATGATAGTCTAGTTATATACATGTGGGTTCTAGGAGAAACTTTTGTATTTGAAGTATATTAAGGGTTTGCTTCATTGGGGAGTTATAGACGATATAAGTACCAACTCTGAAGATATGAAGATATGGCTTATCGGGAGTATGAAATATAAGATCTACCGCTTTAGGCACTAACTCTAAAGCTACCAAGATATGGATTGTTATCAATATTCATTAAGGAACTATTTATCTAAAATACAAAGTCATTATGGAACTAAAAATACAATTAATATTCTATTATATTGCTTATATCAAGGCAACAATGAATGAAGCGACAATGGCAAATAATCCGGTTCTAACGACCATGGCAGTACCTTCATAAGAGGAGATACCTGGGATAGTTGGGACAGCAGTTGAAACAGTTTGTGATTGAACAGTAGTTGGAACTGCTGGAGTTTCAGTCTTAATATTATCAGTGATAACATCGATGGTTTTAGCCTTTGAAGGAGTTGAAACCACTGGAGTCTCAGTAGTTTCACTAGTCAATGGACAATAAGTAGTGTAAACAGTGTTATCCTTGGTGATGGTAGTAATACCAGTAGTTTCAGTGACCAAGTGACATTTATCTTCATTACAAGAAGAAACGGTTACAACTGTACTCTTAATTTGAGTTTCAGTTTTTGGTTCTTCTGGAGTAGAAGTAGTAGATAATGGACAGTAAGTAGTGTAAACAGTTTTACCCTTGGTAACGGTAGTAAGTCCAGTGGATTTAGTAACTAAATCACATTTGTTTTCACTACAAGAAGTTATAGTAACTAATGTGGTTTGAATATCAGTTTCGGTCTTTGGCTCATCAGTAGTGGTTGGTTCAGAACTTTTAGTGACAGCTTTTGCTTTAGTGACAGGCTCTTCATCGCTTAATGGACAGTATGTAGTGTATACAGTTTCAACCCCATCAACATATGCAGTAGTGGTAGTTAATTTTTCAACAGCAGTAGTAGTGTAGCAAACATCATCACAGCTGGTTAATGTCACAGTTCTAGTTTCTTCAAGAGAAGATGTACTGATAATATCAGATTCAGTGGTAGTAGAAAGTGTTTCAGTGGCTGCCACATCACCAGAAAATGGAATTGCAGTAGTGATTACTGTCAAAACGCCATCGACGGTGGTGGTGTAGGTGGTGTATTGCTCTAAATCAGTGGTGACATAGCAGTTACTAGCCCCATCACAAACAGTTTGGACAACTTGATAAAGGTCGTCAGTAGTGACAGTTTCGTATTCGTAAATTGTTGAAGCATCTTCATCACTGGAGGAAGAAGAAGCACCCACTGGAGCCTTAGCGACATTGGAAGCAGCAGCAGCAACATTAGAAGTAGCAGCTTCAACGGAGGAGTCGTTAATGGAAGATGAGGCAAAAGCAGAAGAAACATATTCTGAAGAAGGTTCAACAGAAGAAACATCGGAAACTTCAGCTGAAGAAATGGCGACAGATGAAGGATCCACAGAAGAAACTTCAGATTCGGTGGTGGAAACTTCATCAGAGGCTTCAACAGAGGAGACATCAGCAGATGAAGCAATAGCAGATGAAGATTCACTTACTAATTTACCAACATTAGTAGCATTATTATAAGCAAAGGAAGAAGGAGCAACTATAGCAGAAGCAGTAGCGGAGCAGCTTCCATCTTCACAAGCAACACTTGATACCATGGTTGAAGTCAAGGTTGATAATTCAGATGATGCAGCCATGACAGCTGGAATGAGCATCATTGGAGTAATTGGAAAGGATCTCATATCAAGTTTGATGATTTTTAGAATGTTTAACTTAAGAATGGGAAACATCAACCTTTTATAGATGGACAGTGGCCAAGCATCGTAAAATGACGGCTGGTAAATGATCCTTGATCCATTAAAAAATTTACGATTTTTAGACGATTACCAGCATGAAGCGCCGCTAATATCGCTTAACCACCAAAAAATCACCACACTTTAATCTTAAAATCCAATTTCACTTTGAAATTATCTGTTTTAGGTAACATGACCAGTAGTTTTATGCAACATTTTCAACATTTGGAGATTATGTACAGGAATTTCTTGCCATAAATTTCGCAGCCAGCCATTGCTCAATGATATTTCCGTGCCATCACCAAAGTGAAAAATCCGCAACTAGTGAAGAACCAGCCATTTTCTAAGAATAACCAAAATTAAAGGGTAGCGAAGCCATCGTGATATTCTTAAACAATAAGGATATGCTATTTTTACGGTTATTTTCAATCTTGCTCCTAACCTGGCCAATCCGCGGGGAAATCTTCGATCTCAATGATCAAAATCGGGACCTCATCTTTCCTCAAAGTAAGCATTCGTTAATATATTTCCATAAACCTAATTGTCGGTATTGTGATGAATTTGGCCCCACATATGACCAATTAGAATCATTATATGATAATGACAAAGATTTCCAGCTCACAAAAGTCGAAAGTAGTAAAGCTCCCGCCCTCAAAAAGAAGTTTGACATCAAGGCATATCCGAAGATCGTATTATACGATCTGATCTTTAATAGAGTTAAATATTTCAAGGGAAAACGGAACTTGATTTCTTTGGTTAATTTCATCAACGATAATACTAATGCTATCAATCTGGAACTTGAATCGAACGTCAAGAATATCGATGATCTTAATGATCTTACGTTACAGAAATCTTTAGTAGTGTTTGCATTGAGTTACATGCCAACTTTCGAAGAATACGAATACCCCAGCCACTTCTTCCAGAAATTATCATACGAATACGATTACAATTTCAACATTATTTTCGTCGATCTTGTAGACGTGAACAGGCTTTTACAAGAGTATAAGATCAGTAACTATCCATCAGCCATTTACTTTGAAACCCCGGAGAAATTCAAGGTATTCAGAACATTTAGTTTTGATCACGATGCAAAATTGAAGCTCGGTGAGGCAGCTCTCATTGAGTTCTGTAACAACATCCCACTGACTGATGATGAAAAATACGGAGTTTGGTATGATAGTAAATCGTCACTCGATGAGTATTTGGAGCAAAAACAGTATGAATTTAACGATAACATCCATTACGGATTCAATTTCAATCACCGAGTTTCGGGAGGGGATGATGACGATATATCTTATGAACAAATGCTCGATAAGTTAGAGTTATAGGTATAGTTACGATAATGAATAGTGTTAGAAATATGAGGCTCATTTTTGCAGCCGTTGAGATGCTCATTTTTTGTCATATTTTGTGTCAGATTTGTTGCCAGCTTGTCTTCTCTAGTTATTTTTCCCACACAAAATCAAAAGTTCGCAGATAAACCTGTCTCTCGAAATAACAACTCAACATGAACATCTTTAGATTTTTTGGAGACTTATCCCATTTAGCATCGTCATTTATATTGCTTTATTCAATTGATAGGAACAAATCTATTCGTGGGTTATCGTTAAAAACGCAAGCGCTCTATGCCTTGGTATTCATCACCAGATATCTTGATTTTTTCTTCAAATACAGATCGTTATATCTGACATTAATGAAGATCTTCTTCATTGGTTCTTCAGTCTATACGGTGTTTATTATGACCAATAAATATCAGAGATCTATCCAGGAAAATATTGATACGTTTCCGGTTAGATTTTTGGTAGGTGGATCTGCTTTAATGGCCATACTTACCACAAGACTGTATTCTATTCTTAGTGTTTTGTGGACCTTTAGTATATGGTTAGAAAGTGTCGCTATTTTACCACAGTTGTTTCTTTTACAAAGGACCGGGGAAGCTGAAAACATCACTACTCATTATATATTTGCTTTGGGATTATATAGGGCCTTATATATTCCAAATTGGTTTTATAGATATTTTGCTGAAGGTAGACTTGATTCGGTGAGTATAGTTGCTGGAATTGTTCAAACGGCCATTTATTCCGATTTCTTTTACATCTATTATACAAAGGTGTTACACGGTAAGAAGTTCTCTTTGCCAGTTTGATATCGTTGGTTAGATCGATTGTATAGTTATCAGACCAAATTAGAACAAGATCCAGTCCAATATTATAGGCGGACACTCGATAAAAATGCTAGATTGATAACTATTTAACACAATAATGTATACTCTATTCTGTCAACTTAGTCCCACTATAAGGCGTCAGACCCTATCTTTATTCACTGTTTACTATGGCATGTATATTCTACACTAACTAGCTTAATATGGCTCATTAGTTCGTTAACTAATCTCTCTTCAAAGGGAAATATTCAACTCTAACACCCTCCTTGGTGACTATATGGATTTCTAATCCATCACCAACTTGAATATGTCTTTCAGTAGCAGAAGAAAATGCATCCCTCACCAATTCTAACACTTCGTCTAATTCCAAATATCTTAACGGTTTCTTGACTTTGCCATCTGAATCAGGTTCATATTGATTTTTAAAATTGACTTGATTATCTAAAAATGGAATAATTAAACTGGCAGCAGATCCACCGGCTCTACATTGTTCTCTTTCATAAGATCCAACAGGATCAAAAGAATAAACACATCCTTTCCCTTCATCATCTAAACCGGCCAACAACGTACTTACATAATATGGGAAAAACCGTTTGGAATATAATAATTGACGAGTATATCTGGCGGCACTTTGGATGGAAAATCTCTTGTTATTATGATCGAATTTATACCATTGTAATTGCGTTTTAAATCTTTCTATTAACGCTCTACCATCAGCAGCAAATCCATTGGCGGTCATTACAATATCGTCTCCTACGTTAAAAATTTTTGGTTCGTATCTAGAATTTATACTATATCCTTCAACAAGTCTTGTATCACTTGCCAAAACAGCAAAATCTTTCCCGGCAATTCCTAACACTGTCCCCCCATTGTCAGAGTAAGGGTTGAATCTATGTTCAATTGGAGTCGAATGAACTTCGTTGGAATATTCTGATGCTACTGTAGTTTGCATTTGCCACTTCTTGAATTGAGAATCGAGATTTGAGATTTGAACTGTGGGTGAGGGAACAACGAGGAGAATTGGCTGCGAACTGATGAGATAAAACCTAGGAAAGGGCACGACCCCAAGAAAGAAGGGCTGGTATGCAACTATAGCAGTATGATATGATAGTTGAGTTCGGGGAGCTTTGTCGATAGAAGAGGGTAAGTATATAGCTTTGAATTCTTGTTTAGTACAAAACACAGTTATATTGAACTGTACTAGGGAGCTATTCTATCTTGTATATATGGCTGCAAAAAGTTTCTCTATAGGTATACTATTCTCTTTTACTTCATTTCTCATGAACTATTTCATAGTTTTTCTTTAAATTCAAGGATATCTACATCATCTTTCTTCACTCTAACGAGGAAAGCTCGACTACACGTGACATATTTTTCGAATCTCTTCAGTTGAAAAGGTTTAGCCTCATACCATATACACCTTACTGACGAATCTAGTTTCCACACAGGATTTTGGGGGGTTAAAAATGACAATGTCTCGGGTCTTAAATCCAGTTAAGTCAATTGCTTGACCGGTATATACAACCAAGTCAAGTTCCAAGTATTTTAACACTTCCGGCATTAATTTAATAATCTGATAAAGTTCGTTCTTTAGAATACCAACACCCTGTTTTCCTTTTATAGAAAGGTATATTAGGTTAGGTGGTGGATGGCATATACTTGGAAACACGCCAAAATAATCTTTAGATACTTGTAATGTTAATGCCATCAACTGATCAGGTAGACTTGTATAATCAAATTTAACAGATTTTCGATTAGAGTCAATCCTTAAAGTGAGCTCCGTTAGATTCCTTGCAGTTATCTTACTGATATCGCTAGAAGCAGCCAAAAAAGTACAACTGTCAGGTAAAGTCAAGTTGGAGTCAACCTTTGTATTTCCAATTATTAACATCTTTAATTCTTGGAGTTGTGAATAATCGTACTTCTTGTTCCCGGCACATCTCAAAACATGGATCTTTGGAGGAAAGGGATATTTCTTAAATAAAGAATGATAGAATAGTGAATACTCAATGTTGAAGTCTTTCTTCACCATCGGGACAAGCTTTCTGAGACTCTTCGGAATTTGCTTCACTATCAAATTAGTACAATGAGCCACAAAAGAGACCAATCCGGGGGGACTTTATCGAGACCAGCCCTTCAGACTCAATCCTCAACAGTTTTAAATTGGAAGGAAAGTCCTGTGGCCTACCCCATAAACGGTACGTCTCTCTTTCAATGTGTAAATCCTCGAGTGTACGACATTGGCAGACTGGAACATATTCCAGTGTTTTTGACAGCCTTATATGGTAGGATTTGGTATTCTTTGGGAACTATAGTAAAAGAAGTACTATTATTGTATGACACAAGTGTATCTACTCATATGCATTGTTATATATTACTTAGTCTGCTTAACAAAAACTAAAAGATTATCCATTTGACATCTTCATAAATGCGTTCTAGAATAGTCACCCCACTTTCCATTACAACTTACCCAATTTCCAATTTCCAATTAGAAGATGACATATCAATGAATCTAATCTTATTATTCGAGTAGCTCTAGGGAGCAATGAGAACAGAATATTATCCATATATTAACTTCATATAAATACAAGTGTATACACAATACTGGTGAACCTCGCTTTCAGACAAAGAGAGTAAGAAAAGTTCCCCCGAACAGTCTGAATTACCACCGGCACTCCTTAAATTTTGTAACAAAATTTACTGGTTTTCTTTACTTATCCGCGTGGTGAAATTTGCAGCAATTAGTAATTAAGTTCAACGGCCATCATCGAATAAACTTTATTACGTACGGCTGTTTTTGCATAAAGCTTTGGGGAATCGTTTAACACCGAAAAGCATGGCTCAACGGTTGCCATCAAGCGAAGGTTTATCAAGCGAAGGTTTTGTGCAAACGATATACCAATACAGTTAGGCTGGTACAGTTAGTCTTAGACCACCCATTTACTACCTGCAGTACTAAGTACAGCAGACGGCTTTATTGTGCGTCCAAGAATAATAGACATAATATACATCTTTGCAGAATATATGTCATGCACAAAGTGAAATTACAGAGGATCCAGTTAAACTACACTAAGAACTACAGCAAAGGAAAGAGATTACAGTAACCAAAAAATATAAATTTCAATTCTAATCTTGGGGACTGGCACATTTATAGAATAACCCCGAAGCAACAGTGCGTGAGCATGGCTCATATCCCAACTTGTATAAATTTGAAATTATCTCAGCAATTCCGAAAGTTCCACGATGTTATTTAAAAGGATCAATTTGTTCAAAAACCAATTATCTCAAATTTCAAACAATTCAACCAGAATGATTACCTCTCATGCAGTTATGATTAAACAACATGGTGAACCAAAAGATGTTTTGTTCACCCAGACTTACGAAATCGATGATGAAAACTTGTCAGCCAACTCGGTCATTGTCAAGACTTTAGCGGCACCGGTAAATCCAAGTGATATCAACCAAATTCAGGGGGTCTATCCAAGTCAGCCAGAAAAAACTACCAAATATGGAACCGATTTTCCAAGTTTTGTGTGTGGTAACGAAGGGTTATATGAAATTGTCAAGGTTGGGGCCAACGTCCAATCTTTCAAAGCCGGTGATTGGGCTTTACCTGCCAGAGTTTGTAGTGGATCGTGGAGAACATATGCCGAATTTAAAGAAGACCAATTGTTCAGAATCAAGAGCCCTGAACAATCAAAAGCAGCAGGGGTCAAAAATCCTTTAACGGTTGAACAAGGTGCTACTATTCTTGTTAACCCGTTATCAGCATTTATGATGTTGACCCATTATGTTGAACCAAAGGAAGGAAACTGGTTCATTCAAAACGGTGGTAACAGTGCCGTTGGAAAATACGCTACTCAAATGGGTAAATTATTAGGATTAAAGTCCATTAATGTCGTAAGAGATAGACCTGATTTCGATAAATTGAAAGCCGAATTACAAAATACTTACGGAGCAACAGAAGTCATCACCGACGAAGATAACCAATCTAAAGAATTTGGTGAAACTATTAAGGAATGGACTAAAGATGGAGAATTGAAATTAGCCTTGAACTGTGTTGGTGGAAAATCTAGTACTGGTATTGCCAGAAAATTAGATGAAGATGGTATTATGTTAACTTATGGTGGTATGTCAATGCAACCAGTTTCATTATCTCCAACGTTACATATTTTCAAAAACATCACTAGTGCTGGATTTTGGTGTACTAGAATTGTTGAAAAAGACCCTCAATTAAAACAAGAGATCGTTAAGAAAATCGTCCAGTGGTACGAAAATGGGGAACTTATTGATGCATCTTCAACTTCTATTGAATACAGTTCTGGTGATTTGGCTGAATTTTTCAGAAATGCCGTGGTCAATTCCAAGGGTGGTAAACAATTGGTGAAATTTCAATACTAAATAAAGATTAAATAGAATAAGACACGACTTTTACCGTTAGCTCACAAATGTTTTTCTCTGTCGGATGAAATCATTGGGACCGTGCGGAACCGGAGCTGCCAAGTTATGGACCCGTTAGTCGCCTAGTATTCCGGCGGGGCTCCCAGAATGCCACTAATCCATACCAACCAAAATAAAATACACTAAACGTAGTCCCTAATGCTACTAATATATACACGCTTATATATCGGTCTGCACCCTTCTCTGCATACCCCACATATTCCACTGCAGACCATATCAGTGTCAAATTCCGATATCTGTAACAACATGTACCCCAGAATCATCTAGGGTTATTCCCTCGGACTAGCCCGAAACAGAAAAAGAAAATCGCATCGAGTAATGAGCCGGAAAATCGTTATCAATCGACAAGGCACGACCCCCACCAGCCGATCTAATATGAACAAATCCTGCCACGAGAGTTAGGTGATATAGACCCTCGTAGTTACCAAAAAAATATATTTAGTTGCCTTCCCGGATCCGAAAAAGTTTTTTCTGCTAATAAAATGTCTCGTGCTATAGCTTCACAAAATGTCCTTATAGATGACGTACTTGGACCTGCAACAATAGTATATTCCATTGAAACCGGTAAAATCCTTGATATCGATTTCAAAGTTTTGATGAAAAATGATCCGTTTTTGGCGTTATATGATGTTAAACCTGATCAATTTAGAGATGTGTCTCCGTACATAATCATGCCAGGGCTTGTTGATGCTCATGTTCATCTTAATGAACCGGGTAGAACTGAGTGGGAAGGATTTGCAACCGGTACTCAATCTGCCGCTTCTGGCGGTGTTACCACTGTCATCGATATGCCATTAAATGCCATTCCACCTACCACCACCATTGAAAATTTCAACTTGAAAATCAATGCTGCAAAAGGCAAGTGTTTTGTAGATGTTGGGTTTTGGGGTGGGTTAGTGCCGGATAATATCGAAAGTTTAAGACCCTTGATCAATATGGGGGTAAGAGGATTCAAATCGTTTTTAATTGAAAGTGGTGTTGAAGAGTTCCCCGCCATTAAACCAAGACATATCATTAAAGCCATGAAAGAAGTCGACGGATTGAAAACGGTATTGATGTTCCACGCAGAAATGCAACCAAACATCGATCATGGTCCGGCAATGATGGTACATCAAATAGCCGATAAAACACCCAAATTAGTTCCAAATGAAAATAGACCTAATTTTTACTTGGATGAAAGTGATAGCGATGAACTGGGTGATCAACAAAATAACATCGATTCATTTCTTGACGATGATGACGAAGAAGATGAGGGTAATGATTCTGTAAATGTATTGACCAAAGATATCGAAGATTTTGATTTGGGAATGTCTGCATCTTTTATAAATAGGGCCCCAAGACCTGTCATTGATTTATTAAGCAACGATAAACTCAAACATCCTCATGAACACGAAAACTGTAGATTACCCCATAATCATGCTGCTTCGATTGACCATAGTGTATTGACTGATGAACAAGCCAAGGCTTTAGCTAAATCCCCATATTTGGCAGGAAGTGAACCAATTTATGGTCAATATGCTAGAAGAGCTCACCACCACGAGTTAGACGTCGAAATAAATGGGCCCAATTCTCCTCTTACAATGGCTCAACAACAAGATGAAACCTTGAAAAATGTCGATCCAACATTATATGCATCCTTTTTAGCTTCAAGACCTGATGCCTTCGAGACAACAGCAATTGCTGAAATCATTCATTGTTCGACTCAAATTCCTTCGGTGCCTTTACATATTGTTCATTTGGCCACTCATGAAGCTGTCCCTTTGATCAGAGCCGCCAAAGCTCAAGGCTTACCAATTACTGCCGAGACTTGTTTCCATTATTTATCATTATACGCCGAAAATATTCCAAAATGTTCAACCCATTTCAAATGTTGTCCACCAATTAGAACCAATGATAATCGTAAACTTTTATGGAGGGCTTTAAGAAATGATATCATCTCTACTGTTGTTTCGGATCATTCCCCATGTACTCCCGATTTGAAGGGGATGGAAAAAGGAGATTTCTTCGAAGCTTGGGGTGGAATTTCTTCCGTTGGGTTTGGGTTACCTATCTTGTATACGGAAGGATTGAAATTGAATCCCCCAATTACAATTGCCGAAATATCCAAATGGTGTTCTTGGAACACTGCTAAACAAGTGGGGCTTTCTCATGTAAAAGGGAAAATCGCCATTGGATATGATGCAGACTTCTTATTTTTCAATCCAGATATGACTTATAGTGTTGAAAATACCGAAACTTTTTTTAAGAACAAATTAACTGCATATCACGGAATGGAATTCAGAGGTAAAGTTATGGAAACTATCGTCAGAGGTAATTCTGTATTCAATTTTGGTAAAGGACATTCGAAGAACCCAATGGGTAGGTTGATTTTAGAGCCAAGATTTGAGTAGATTAGATAGAGACAGCATTAGATTAGAGTGTAATATATGGGACAAGTCGGAATCTGTAGCCACGGTACAAACGGTGGAGTCACGGTGGAGCCGCAGTTGTAATGTGCAGTGTCAGGTGTATTGTACAGAAATATTACAATATAGAGTTTGTTAGCGAGTAAATACCACAAGAGCACAGAATTTGCAGCCAATAATCAATTGCCATACATTTCTATAAAGATTCCTAATGATTAACACCCGTTAATCCCACCATAGTAATCAATTTGACATTGTGAATTTTCCATTTTTAATCATAATCGTAATATCTCATAGCATATCGTAATCGTATTTGTATCTAGTGCAACTAGTACTGAAATATAATAACAATTACTCTACCAAAAACTAATTAAATTATTGAGTTTTTGGAAATTTCTTGAAGATTTGTTTTTGTAAAGGAGATTGGTTAACAACTTTCAATCTGTATTCTTTAAAGTTTCTAAAGCTGTTACCTTCCATTGGTTTGAATTTCAATACAGGACCAGTTTTGGAAAGATTAGAAGAACTAGATTTAATTAAATTGACACTTTGTTTGTTGAAAGATCTAATAAACACTGAAGACATTATTATATAATAAATATAAGTTATTAAAAAAGAGATTAAAAAGATAGAAAATTATAGGAAAGTGGGGAGGTTTTATATGGTGAAAATTTTTTAGAGTTTATCAGGCGATTTGCAGAATTTTGCAGAATTTTTCACAATCGCAAATCCACACTCGCAAATTAGCAGATTTTTGGCGAATCACCAGGGCGGGGTCGCAAAAGATAACAGGGAAGAGTTATGCTAAATCAGAATATTTATCGCGAGGGCTCACGCCACATCTGTCCCACGTTACACTATAGAGGGGATTATTGCTAATTAGTAATTCGGGCCGCTATCACCGTCCGTTATATCTCCTGATCCTCCTCTCGGTAGTGACGTTCTCCTCTTTGTCTCTATATGGGCACATGCACATGTCTGTAAAGTCTAAGATTACGAATAAAGAGATTCATCTGATTATATATAGTTGCAGCAAATTGCATTGACTCACCGGATATCTGGAGTTGGGAAACGGTTAATTGACGGTAGTTACAAGCCGGTAGTTAAAAGCCGGATTTTCTTATTCATCTGATTTTATGCATATTGCTTGGTAGGCCCGGATTTGGAGGCCCGATGCTCACTAGCAATTGTGATTCCCAAGGGCACACAACTGGTGCGATGAGGTGATTCGACGATTTGTGGTGCTGATAACGGGTTTTAAATCCCGCACCAGGAACTTTTTTCGCAACTTCATTTCTTGTGTGATCTTCCTTGTGACTTCTTGCCGGCGGTCGGCGTTTCGGAGTTAGTGATGTCAATGGATTGGGTTGAATACGTGAGAATCCAACCATAGTAATTGGTCAATTGGTTATGCAATTATCGATTGTTAGTTGGCAATTGCAAATGCAAATGCAATTGCAATTGTATAACAACATCATATCCTGTTTGTCTATAGGTCATTTCGTTCAATAATGGGCTGATATTCCCACCGTTACAGGAACAATTGCATCGGTAGCTTCGCACGACCAAGTGACTCAAAGCCCTGGATCCCCAGATTTGAAAAATTCTGCCGGTTAATCGGTTGCGAATTCTGGAGCACCGTTTACCGGACGATGAACATATTATATTCTGTTTCAATTCCACGACCCTCTAGCCTCCCTTGGTGCATCTCGTATGTCCCACGATCCTTTCTACCGATGACTATGTCAAACATTTCGGGTGAATGGTAATAACCGTTGGTACCTTTATTTATCGGACAATGAATCTCCCGACTGTTTAAACCTTAACCATACTGTCTATACTTAACGTCCCGGGAATGTTACAAACCCACCAATGAATACAACTATGATGCTACTTTTCTTATTTCTTATGTATGGGGTTATCCTCGGTAATTCATTGGCTCTATTTGGTGACTCAATTGGGCCTGCATTTATGCAAAGAAAAAAAAAAAAAAAAGACTGAATCATCGGTGCAAAGACCAGACACCGAGCCCTAGTAACCATCAATTGCTGGTCAGTCTTTACCAGTTTTCATTTCTAATCTCTAAAACACACACTATATATTCTTCTATTGGAACTGCCTTGTAAATCTACCTAAAAAGTTTCCCAAACAAGAATTTCGACCTACATGCTTACCGTTACCAGATTTAACTTGGAAAAAAAACTCCGAAAATGAAAAATCCGCTCGCTCGCAGATATAAATTCATCCCTTCCCGGCATTTTTTTCAAAGACACTTTTATTTCTATCACTGAATGTCTTCACTTGCCGTATCTACATCTGATGATCAAAAGATCAATCAGATGAGAAGAAATTCCTCAGTTATGGGATCTTCGTTATCGAAGATCTTGGTAGCTAATAGAGGTGAAATTCCAATTAGAATCTTTAGAACTGCCCATGAATTAAGTTTACAAACGGTTGCCATTTACTCCCATTCTGATAAAATGAGTTTGCATAGATTGAAAGCTGATGAATCTTATGCCATTGGAAAACCAGGTCAATTTTCTCCGGTTCAAGCATATTTACAAATCGATGAAATTATCAATATTGCTAAGAAACATGGTGTTAATATGATTCATCCAGGTTATGGTTTCTTATCAGAAAATAGTGAATTTGCCAGAAAGGTCGAACAAGCAGGCATGGTTTGGATTGGTCCAAAATGGAGTACTATTGACGAGGTTGGTGATAAGGTTAGTGCTAGAACTTTAGCCATTAAAAACGATGTTCCTGTTGTTCCAGGTACTCCAGGTCCAATTGAAACAGTGGAAGAAGCCAATAAATTCGTTGAAAAATACGGATTCCCAGTTATTGTTAAAGCCGCTTTTGGTGGTGGAGGTAGAGGTATGAGAGTTGTTAGAGAAGGTGATAATTTGGAAGATGCTTTTAACAGAGCCGTTTCTGAAGCTAAAAGTGCTTTTGGTAATGGTACTTGTTTTATCGAAAGATTTTTAGACAAACCAAAACATATCGAAGTCCAATTATTAGGTGATAGCTACGGTAACGTTATCCATCTTTTTGAGAGAGATTGTTCTGTTCAAAGAAGACACCAAAAAGTCGTTGAAATTGCCCCTGCTAAGAACCTACCAAGAGATGTTAGAGATGCTATTTTGACTGACGCAGTTAGATTAGCTAAATCCGTTAATTACAGAAACGCTGGTACTGCCGAATTTTTAGTTGATAACCAAAATAGACATTATTTTATTGAAATCAATCCAAGAATTCAAGTGGAACATACCATTACTGAAGAAATTACTGGGGTTGATATTGTCGCTGCACAAATTCAAATTGCCGCTGGTGCTTCTTTACAACAATTGGGTTTATTACAAGATAAAATCACTAGCAGAGGTTTTGCAATTCAATGTAGAATTACCACTGAAGATCCAACCAAGAATTTCCAACCTGATACCGGTAAAATTGAAGTTTATAGATCTGCTGGTGGTAATGGTGTTAGATTAGATGGTGGTAATGGATTTGCTGGTTCAATTATTTCACCTCATTATGATTCTATGTTGGTTAAATGCTCTTGTTCTGGTTCAACTTTTGAAATTGCAAGAAGAAAAATGTTGAGGGCTTTAATCGAATTTAGGATTAGAGGGGTCAAGACTAATATTCCTTTCTTGTTAGCTTTATTGACCAATGAAACGTTTATCAAAGGTGATTGTTGGACTACTTTTATTGATGATACTCCATCATTATTCCAGATGATTACTTCTCAAAATAGAGCCACTAAATTATTGAATTATTTGGGTGACTTGATAGTCAATGGGTCTTCGATCAAAGGTCAAATGGGATTACCTAAATTAGATACCGAAGCTTTAATCCCAGATATTCATGATCCAGAGTCTGGAGTTAAAATAGACTTACATAATCAAATCATCGAGCCTCCAAGAGGTTGGAGAAATGTATTATTAGAAGAAGGCCCAGAGGGTTTCAGTAAGAAAGTTCGTAACTTTGATGGTACTTTAATCATGGATACCACCTGGAGAGATGCTCATCAATCTTTATTAGCCACCAGAGTTAGAACTATTGATTTATTAAACATCGCTCCAACTACCGCTCATGCATTGAGTGGAGCATTTGCTTTAGAATGTTGGGGAGGTGCTACTTTTGATGTTGCTATGAGATTTTTATATGAAGATCCATGGCAAAGATTAAGAAAATTAAGGGCTTTAGTGCCAAATATTCCTTTCCAAATGTTATTGAGAGGGGCTAATGGGGTTGCTTATAGTTCATTACCAGATAATGCCATTGAACAATTTGTCAAACAAGCTAAGGATAATGGGGTTGATATCTTCAGAGTTTTCGACGCATTAAATGATTTGGATCAATTGAAGGTTGGTATTGAAGCCGTCAAAAAAGCTGGTGGTGTAATTGAAGCTACTGTTTGTTACAGTGGTGATATGTTACAAAAGGGTAAGAAATATAATTTAGATTATTATGTTGCCATGGTTGATAAAATTGTTGAAATGGGTACTCATATTTTGGGTATTAAAGATATGGCAGGTACTTTAAAACCAAAGGCTGCCACCCAATTAATTGGTGCTATTAGAGAAAAATATCCTAATTTACCAATCCACGTTCATACTCATGATTCTGCTGGTACCGGTGTTGCCTCAATGGCTGCGTGTGCTAAGGCTGGTGCAGATGTTGTTGATGCTTGTTCTAATTCCATGTCAGGTATGACATCTCAACCTTCAATCAATGCTATTTTAGCATCGTTAGAAGGAGATGTTGAAACTGGATTACAATCTTCATTAGTTACTGAATTAGATAATTATTGGTCACAAATGAGATTGTTATACTCATGTTTCGAAGCTGATTTGAAGGGTCCAGATCCTGAAGTTTACCATCATGAAATTCCTGGTGGTCAATTAACCAATTTAATTTTCCAAGCCAGTCAATTAGGTCTTGGTACAAGATGGTTACAAACCAAAGAAGCTTACAAGATTGCCAATCAATTATTAGGTGACATTGTCAAAGTCACACCAACTTCTAAAGTTGTTGGAGATTTAGCCCAATTTATGGTTTCAAATAACTTAACCGAAGAAGATGTTAACAGATTGGCTAGTGAATTAGATTTCCCAGATTCCGTTTTAGATTTTATGGAAGGTCTCATGGGTACTCCATATGGAGGATTCCCTGAACCATTAAGAAGTAATGTCTTAGGCAATAAGAGACAAAAGCTAGATGGTAGACCAGGATTATACTTGAAACCAATTGACTTTGATACAGTTAAAGGAGAATTATCTTCCAAATACGGGGCCAATGTTACCGAGTGTGATATTGCTTCATATATTATGTATCCTAAAGTTTTCGAAGCATTCAAGAAACAATTGGATAAATATGGTGATTTATCAGTATTACCAACCAGGTATTTCTTGAAACCAGCAGCAATTGGTGAAAGCATGGAAATTGAAATTGAACAAGGTAAAACATTAATCATCAAATTATTAGCCGTTGGTGAAATTAGTCAACAAACTGGTACAAGAGAAGTTTTCTTTGAAATGAACGGTGAAATGAGAAGTGTTACCATTGAAGACAAAACTGCATCTGTTGAAACCAAGACTAGACCAAAAGCTACTCAACCAAATGATGTTGGAGCACCTATGGCAGGTGTTGTTATCGAAATCAGAGCCAAGGCTGGTAGTGATGTTAAGAAAGGAGATCCAATCGCTGTATTAAGTGCCATGAAAATGGAAATGGTAATCAGTGCTCCAGTTTCCGGTAAGGCTGGAGAAATTATGATTAAAGAAGGTGACAGTGTTGACGCTGGTGACTTGCTTACGAGTATTACAAAGTAGAGTGATAATTTATTGAAATATATGGATATTATTAAATAATTACGATCGTTAGTCATGATGTTTTTTCTCTCATTAGCTTCATTCTTTCTGATGCCTGACCTCTAATTCCAGCCAGCTTGGTTTAAGTGGTAGCTCAGCTCAGTTGAGGCGCTTTTGCTTTTATCCCCACTACGCTACTCTCCTCCTTTTCCCATCATCCTCCAACTCATTCTCCAACTTTTCATTTTCTGCCTCCAACTGGGCCAATTGGCGTTTCAACTCAGCTTCTTTCTCCAATTTGTTATCGAGATTGATATCTTCTCCATTCCAATTCGAGTTACTTATAATATCTCTGGTATATGAAGTTTGACTGAGGATTTGGACCCATTTGAACAATAATTCATTGGTGTTATCTATCGAGTGATTGACTTTGGAAATATCTCTGTTTGTGGTTTGAATGGTATCGACTAGGTTCCCTATCACGGAATTAATTTGCGTGAGTTGGGCTAGTTCCCGTTCTAATGCTACTTGTTTACTCATGAAGAAACAAAGATCAAGTGAGAAATTTCAAGTGAGAGAAACGAGACAAAAGACAAAATTGAAAAGCGAGCAGCTTGTGTTCAGTTCCACCATGTCAGAGATGCAGCTAGACCCACACACAGAACCAGATGCAAATGAAGCAAACGCCATCTCGGCAGATGAGTTACCTACACGGTGGGAAATCGAATTAGAGTTTGTCCAATCATTATCAAATATCCAATACCTCAGTTACTTGGCCCAGAATAATTATTTAACCAATCCAGAGTTTCTCAAGTACCTTGAGTATTTGAATTACTGGAAACAACCCCAATATTCAAAATACCTAGTATATCCCAATTGTCTACATATATTGACGCTCTTGCAAAGCGAGGAGTTTCGAGTTAATATCGTTAATCCGGAATTCATGAGTACGGTGATGAACGATATGGTCAAGAGATGGAGAGGTGAAGAGACACAACAGCAGCCCGAACCAGGTGCAGAGGGTCCGTCAGAAGCACAGGCTCCGGCACAAGTACAACCACAAACGCAGTCCGAACACATACAGGAGGGTAAGCAGATTGAAAACGGGAATGGGGTTGTGAAAAATGGTGTATAACCGTTGTAATATATGTACTATAGGAAGTCTCATTTTATGTAGTTTTGTTCTGACTCTTTTTCTTCAGTCTGTCTTTGCTTTTGTCGCATCTCAAACCTGTCATTTCCCGCTGCTTGCAAAAATCGCAAGAATGAATGCATCAAAGTACCAGAATCACAGAAAAATCTTGCAATCGTGGGCCCAATCCGTCAAGTCACAGTATAAACTCTCCATCATAGAGGTTGGGTTTCTTGCGTCGTTTCTTGTTAATTTTTTCGTGGGAAAAATTGTGCATTTCACCGCCCAACAAGAAGAAGTTTATAACTATTATAATGATAAGCACAACATATTTAATCAACTATTTGTGAAGAAGGGCTGGATATGGACGACCTTGGTAGTCGTTTCATTGTATAGTACGGCTATTTATTTCAAACACCCGAAAATTTCAGGAGGAAATACTCCAAGAATCATTGGCAAAGCTATAATTGCCTATGTTGTATCAACTGCTTGGTGGATTTTGTTCACTCAATGGTGTTTTGGATTACCTATAATGGACAAGATATTTTTGGGAACTGGTGGAATATGTGCAGTTCCAGAAATGCATATGAATGATGATCTGGCTCATTTATCGTTCTTCACTAAGGTTGAACAGAGGTATGAATCGAGTACTGTTGGCTCTTATGCTTGTAGAAAATATAAGGGGTCTTGGGAAGGTGGTCATGATCCTTCCGGTCATGTATTTCTTTTGATTCATTCGTCGCTTTATTTGTTCTTTGAAATTTTACCGTTTGTTAGTTTCGATTTGTTGTTTGACCAATGGCAGAAATTCCTGGAAAGAAGAAATAATCGATTACAGGGTATTGTTGCCTTTGTATTGAAAACTCCTTGGTTACCTGCGGTAATCTTGATTGGGCTCTGGTGGTTCATGTTATTAATGACAAATATCTACTTCCATACAATTTTGGAGAAGTTAGTAGGGTTACTATTCGGCTATTTAATCTGCTTGTTCTATATAATTCCTAGGTTTTTAGAGAAAGAGAATGATCTGGTGAAAAAGGATATTTGAAATCCAAGTCTGTTCAAGATCTCAAGATCTGTAATTAAGACTTATATAGTGGTAGTCATTCGCTATATTTTATTTCGTTATTTCAGTCTTTGCTATTTCAGATTTTACGAGCCTGTGCTGACATGGCACTCAAATTGCATAATAAATTCGTGTCAAAATGGCGATATTAAAAGGCCATTTTGGCTGTTAATGTATGTAATATCAATGAAGTATTATTGGACTATGATTCTACACCTGTATATGCCTTACCTACATCTGCCCGTCGAAATCAATTTTTCACACGATGGAAAGCAAGAAACTTGTGGACTACGAAATCAAGGCTTTCGTTGCTACTTTCGAATTGATGAAGCTCCTGTATGACGATTTCATTAAATTTATGCATCCGATTACAATTATGCCAATCGGCTATATTTACAGGAAATTGAATTGTTAAAAAATCCTGACAGACCCAAGCATCCGAATACGTATCTCCTTGTCGAGGAATTCATCAAAAGAGTGGATCTTTCTTATACAACAGGAAATAAATTTACCCAAAACGCAAAAATGTTCACTCCAAATTGCATTAGAAGACTAATAGTTTCGCCAGGGTTAGGAAATTGAATGAAGAGTTGACGAATGTCTTCATTACTTGCAGATATCAATAGTGCATCCGGTCCCCCATTTCATTATTTTTGAAATTGAAGAAAAGAATTCTCTGATTGAGTGACCCATAAGGAAGAGAAGTAAAGAAATTGGAACTATGAGTAGGGTATTATTTTACTTCCCTAATAGTGCACCTCGTATTCTTGATATGAATGAGAGAGTTAGTAAGAGTGGAGATAAAATCATTGGTGTAGTTTCTCAATATTATCCATCACTACATCACGATGCAGCGATGTTACGGTATTAATATTGATGGTGTAACTGGCAGCTCTGAGTCTATTGTTCTCCGCATTGCGAGTTAGCAATATTTTTGTTCCACGTCATTTGTTAATATAGTATCTATGTATTATTGTCTAGCATTGTAATTAATTCACGTATATTGTTCTTTGCAATTAAAAAGTCATCGCTTTCTTATATAAAGTCTCCTCCTTCACATAGTCGATAAAATAAAAATCCATCTAATTATACTACAAGCCCTTCCGGTGCCTTTAACTCAGAACACGACGCGACTAAAATAACCCAGGCATGGAGACGCGTTAAGTGGTGTACAGTCGCGTATTTTCGTGCGCGACTTGCACCTCGTCTAACGGTTTTATAATACAATTTGCATATTGTAAGGAGTCGATTTGTTTACAGTAAGAATGGTATGCGTCTAGTATCTAATAATTTTTTGGTCGCAATTTGCGTCAGTATGCGTTTTGATCAATGGAAGGGATGAGTGTTTTGATAATATTTGATTTGAAAATAAATATAAGGTTTTTTTAAAAAAAAAATTAACATTCTCTGAAACAAAACATCTTAGCCTTCCAATAAATACCTTATTGAATGCATCAGCTGTAAAAGTAGAAAATTTTCTTCTTCTTCACTATGATATATTTGCTTCTACTACTGATAGCATTTGTTTCAAAGGTTATTGCCATTGAAATGGGATTCCCTTTCAATGAACAATTACCTACTGTCGCCAGAGTTGACCAATCTTACGAATTTACTATGGCCAATTCCACTTATAAAAGTACCAATGGACAAACCGTTCAATATGAAGTAAATCAGTTACCTGATTGGCTTCTGTTTGATTCTGGTTCCAGGACTTTCACTGGTACTCCAAGTAAAGATGACGTTGGAACCTTTGATATCGAATTGGTTGGAACTGAAGGTTCCGATAGTCTTACCAATACTTATTCTATGATTGTATCAGAAGACACCGGGATAGAATTAAGTTCATCAAATGTTATATTTGTTCAGTTGAGTGAATATGGTAAAACTAACGGGGCTGATGGTTTAGTGGTTCAGGAAGGTGATGAAATTGATATCAAATTTGATCAAGATGTGTTTCATAGTAAATCAAGTAGTGAAAGACCTATCGTTGCTTACTATGGTAGATCTGCTGATAGATCTTCTTTACCTAATTGGATTGATTTTAATTCCGATGATTTATCTTTCAAAGGTACTGTTCCTCATGTCATTTCAACTGACGCACCTTCGTTTGAATATGGTTTTAGTTTCATTGCATCTGACTATTATGGATATGCTGGTGCCGAAGGAATCTTTAAAATTGTTGTTGGGGGTCACCAATTAAGTACTAATATTAATGAAACTATCAAAGTTAATGGGACTTTCAATAAGGAATTTGATGTCGATGTTCCCATTTTAACTAATGTTTATTTAGATGATCAATTGATCAGTAAAGAAAATATCTCAAGTGTTGAACCTCTGAATCTACCAGACTATGTTACTTTCAACCAGGATGCATATTCTTTGACTGGTAATTTCCCGGATGATTCCACTTTCGATAACTTTACTATCGTCGTTAAAGATGTTTTTTCCAATCAAGTTGAATTACCATTCTCTTTTGATTCAATTGATTCTGTTTTCACCGTGAAAAATTTACCCTCTGTTAATGCAACTAGAGGAGAATATTTTCAATACAAATTATTGGATTCCTTTTTTACTGATGTTAATGATACAGATATTGACGTTAGTTTCGAAAATGCTAAATGGCTTGAATATCATGATTCCAACAAAACCTTTAACGGATTAACACCTGATGATTTTGATGATTTATCTGTTAAAGTCGAGGCTTCATCCAATTTCGATAGTGAGTCGAAGACCTTAAAAATCAAGGGTATTGATGGAGATGATGAAAGCTCAAGTTCTAGTTCTAGTTCAAGTTCAAGTAGTTCGACTAGTAGCTCATCTTCTGCATCATCTTCTGGAGCTGCTTTGGCTAATAATGATTCTGATTCTGATTCACAGAAAAAGGATAACGGAGATTTAAGAAAAAAATTGGCCATTGGTTTAGGTGTTGGGATTCCTGCATTGCTTCTTATTATTGCAGCTATACTTTTTTTCTGTTGCTGTTTCAGAAGAAGGAAGAATTCCGACGACGAAGCTAAATCCGGAGATACTACATTGGAAGAAGAAGAAATCAATAATCCAGGATTCGGTAAAATTGAACAAAGTCCAAAAGGAATGGCTGCTACTAATGTAAAGAAGCTTGAAAAAGATGATGCTATAAGTGCATCGTCAAGTGTTACGCATGTTGATGTGGACAGTGACGGATCCCATTACTTCGATGCTGATGATGATCAAGACAGAGATTTGAATATTGCTGATGAGACTGATGATAGACCAATGAAATCTTGGAGGGCTAATGATAATTCTGATGTCGCCAAAGCTGTAGCGGGAGGATTAACTAAACTGGGTAATGTAAGACAATCAGATGCTTCCTTGAGTACAGTTAATACCGATAAGTTATTTTCAGTTAGATTAGTGGAAGACCAATCAATGATTAGAGGAAGCCAACAATCATCATTAGGATCAGGACAATTTATCAGTAATAATTCCTTAAATGCATTATTAAATCGAGAAGATTCTGGAAATATTCAACGTTTAGATAGTGATGGAAATATTGTTGATAAAACTTCCGAAACTTCATATTCTCCAAGAAAACAAGTATCAAGATCACCATCGGCCAATTTAGGAGTTTTAGTCGAACATTCATTTGAAAATTCTAAAGATTATTCAACAGATTATATGAGTACTCATACCGGATTAAATACTAAACCAAGTAAGAATAGTTTATATGATGACTTCAAAGCTACTCAAAATCTTGACGGAGATTTTGATTGGGTGGATTCAAGATCATCTATTGAACAATATAAATATTTGAATAATGGCAAGACATTAAATATGTCGTTATCAGAAAATACTATCGGGTCCACTGGTTCAGATATTAACAATCCAAGAATTTCAACCACTTCTTTAGGTAAGACTGCTAAATTGGTCGATTTTACAAGAAGAAGTAGTTTGAGAGAATCAGCTCAAAATATAAACTATGATTATAATTATGATGGAGAAATTGTTCAAATCCATAATGATAGTGATTAATTATTCTTTTAATGATTTAATGAGACATAACACCCCAGCATCCAAAAAGACTACGTAAACATAATTGTATTATAATAATTAATTTAATAAATATAAATAAATAATAAAATTATAATTCATGAGAAATTGGTAAAGTTTCTACGTAATGAGCAGTATCACCAGCTCTTCTTCTACCTTCAATATAAGCCATCATTTCGGAGTAAGTTTGAGGAATTACTGAACAGTAACCGGGTTTGTTTTCTCCTTGACTGTTCTTTGGTACAAAGAAGGAATAAATAAAAGAACCTGATTCTTTAGTTTCACTGCTATCAAGATTTTTAATAAAAGTCTCAACTTTAACTTGAATTAAAGTTCCAGGTTCAGATAAGAAAGCATCAGGATTTGATGATAATTTATTGGTAGCTGGTAATTTGAAATTGAAGGGACTATCGGCATCGATGTCTTCGACGCCCTCGTGGATATGTTCAGTATAAACTACAGCGGCTTTCATAGATAAGATAGATCCAACAGGAACTGGCTGTTTAAAAGTAGTTGAATCTAAGGAGACAAATCTTGGCCCACTTGAAGAAAATTCAGCCGATGCACAATAAGCCAATTCGAAGGATTGTCTTAAAAGGTAACCACCAAAAATCATATAAGAATGTCTGTTCCTATATTGAGGTTGCATGAAAAGAGTCGATTTCATCTCAGTATTTTTAGTGAAAGCAAGATTTTTTGTCTTGGTCTTATTGGCATCAAAATCCTTTGAGGCCTTCCACATATCATGGACCAATCTATTTTCTTCAGAAGTCGGTTCGATCATTTTTGAGTTTTTAGCCAGTAATTTCTTCAAATTATTTCTAGATTCGGCTCTTCTATAATCAAGCCATTGAGATTCAGTAACTGGTAATAATCTATTGATAGCAAACGATTTGTGAGTTAAAGGATTTCTGGCAACAAATGTGAAATTAGCCGTTAAAAAGATATTATCGCTTGGTAACGTTTCTTGAGTGATATCTTTTGGTAATTCCCCGTCAAATGCATAACCCCTAACGGTGATTTCCATGGAAGATCTACCAGTCCATGTTACACTTCCAGCCAATAAGAAATTGAAGTTTGAAATTTCATCAACTTTCTTAACCATGTAAATTCTATCGACCGATGCAGTTACATTAACTGGCTCAGCTGGTGAACAATGTCTATAAGCAATTCTACCGGCTAAAGCATCTAAATCTTGGAATAATTGACCAGCTCTTAATCTTCCCATAGCATTAATATACGAGTCACAAAGCCATTTATCATCTTTAAATGGTAAAGTTAAATAGGTGAAAGACTCATCTCTAGTCTTCTCACCCACTTCAGTAGTTTTGGGGCTAACATACGAATAACTATCCAAAATTTTCCCTTCTTTCAACTGTTTTTCCCGTTCATTTAAAGCTTGGAGCCAAGTTGCCTTGTTTGGCATTTTTTGAAGATCTCCTAAATCTGCTAAAACGGTTGCAGCCGCATCTGCTGCTTCTGTTGGGTCATTGGAACCGGCTTGATCTGGTCTGTGGAAGTTACTTTTGTTTCTAAGAAGCACGGCCCTAACTCCGACATCCCTCAATATTGGCTTCGGGGCAAGAGTCCTACTAATGGAGGTTATAGATCTAATCATGCTGATATTTCTGTAAAAAAGGTGATATAAGCAATAGATATATTGATATTTGATATATTCTTGGTTCCCGGCAGAGACAGGATCGCGGAGTTTTGGGCTGGTTCCGTTGGGTGCGAGTCATGTCTGGCCAGTTTTTCCCGGGACGCAAGACGAGGGTCTTACCGGGACTTATAAGCGAGCTCCGGTATATAGAGTGCCTTTAAGAAATTATTTTGTGGGTAGAAGAGGTAAATAGTAAGTTTTAAAAGAGGGGTGTAATTAATACCCCCCTTTTCACATACTTTCACTTCTAGCTGGCTGTCGTTAACACGCCTCAGACGGTTTGTTGGTTCAAACTGTTGAGATCCGTCCTGTATACAGAGAGTGGGTTGAGTATCGAGTTATCTTCTCCTTCGTATAATACCTTCTTTGAAGTCAACACAAACAATTCAAAGAATGTTTCAAGATCCCCACTTCGAAGGCCTTTCGGGAAAGTAAGGTTTATGGGTAATTAATCTCCTCTTTAAGGCTTATCCGTGTTTGTTGGGTTGTTCTTGTTAGTATTTCGCAGCCAAAATAGAAAGATAAGCATGTTGATGGTATAATTTTAGGAGGGGCATCTAGATAAGAAAGGGTATTAACAGGTTCAGAAAAAAACAGGAAGCTGCCCTGAGTCGAATTTGACTGCTATAAGGCACACTAACTACTAAAAGGTAAAAATGACAGATATACCCAACTAATGAAGTGAATCAATTGTAAGAGGTATCCTGTATATAATAGCACAAAGCTCGAGTATAAGTATCGATAAATCTAAGCTTTCGGAGAGCTTAAAAGAGCAGAAAATTGGAGGTGGTTAGTTTTATTGCGGTTCATATATCTGTACAATTTCAAGTTTATCAAGGTAATCCAGAGTTATATTTATAGGTATTCAAACTGCTGAGGTACGTGGTCTGCATATAACCTATAGGAAGCCGAAGCAGAGAAGGAAGTGAACTCAGACAGCTTCTCACTCAGACAGCTTCTCAGGCCTTTCTCACTCAGGCCTTTCTCACCTCCGGGACAATCCTACCGCGATTCGGCATTCATCTTCCGGTCGTGCACCCTCACGGTTGGCATCGCTCCGCGACAACTTCGGTTGAAAAATCAGGGATTGAATCTTCAAATACAACTACCATGGTATCAAAAATTGCTAATACTGCTAAATTAGCTGCTCAAGCTAGTAAACTCAATATCAATGCCAGAACTATGCAAAAGGCTGGAACCTACCAATCTTTAAGAATGATGGATTCCACCAGAGCTGCATCTTCTGAAGCTAGTAAAAACACTATGACTGTTAGAGATGCATTAAATTCTGGTTTAGCAGAAGAATTAGATAGAGATGATGATGTATTTATAATGGGTGAAGAAGTTGCTCAATATAACGGGGCTTATAAAGTTACCAGAGGTTTGTTGGATAGATTTGGTGAAAGAAGAATTATCGATACTCCAATTACTGAGATGGGGTTCACTGGTTTAGCAGTTGGTGCTTCATTAGCTGGTTTAAAACCAGTTTGTGAATTTATGACATTCAACTTTGCTATGCAATCTATTGATCATATTATTAATTCCGCCGCCAAAACCTTATATATGAGTGGTGGTAAACAACCTTGTAATATTACTTTTAGAGGTCCAAACGGTGCCGCCGCCGGTGTTGCCGCTCAACATTCTCAAGATTATGCTTCTTGGTATGGTTCAATTCCAGGGTTAAAAGTCCTTTCGCCATACTCTGCTGAAGATTACAAAGGGTTAATTAAAGCATCTATCAGAGATCCAAATCCAGTTGTTTTCTTGGAAAATGAAATTGCTTATGGTGAATCTTTCGAAATGAGTGAAGAAGCTTTAAGTTCTGATTTCGTTTTACCAATTGGTAAAGCTAAGATTGAAAGAGCTGGTACTGACATTACCATGGTTGCTCATTCTAGAAATGTTAAATTCTGTATGGAAGCCGCTGAACAATTAGAAAAAGATTACGGTGTTAAGGCTGAAGTTGTCAATTTGAGATCCATCAAACCATTAGATGTTCCAACTTTAATTGAATCAGTCAAGAAAACTAATCATTTAATCACTGTTGAATCTGGTTTCCCAGGTTTCGGTGTTGGTTCAGAAATTGTCGCTCAAATCATGGAATCTGAAGCTTTTGACTACTTGGATGCTCCAGTTGAAAGAGTTACCGGTTGTGAAGTTCCAACTCCTTATGCTAAAGAATTAGAAGATTTCGCTTTCCCAGATACTCCAACTGTCTTAAGAGCCGCTAGAAAGGTATTGAGTTTATAAGCTACTAATCAAAAAATGTCATATAGAACAATATCAATAAAATTGTTTATAGAATAAATTGTTCATAATCGCGTTTCTTAATCTTGAATTTCTAGACAAATAATTTTCAATCGCATATCATGGCAGAAGATACTTCTGTACATAAACGTACATTCACAATGGACCCCCAATTTGAGGATGGCGATGGATTTCTTCCGGTTTCAACACAAGATGAAAAATTACTCCATCCTAAAAAGACCACCCAAAGCTCCTTGGCTGCCATAGATCGTCCTGCTTTCGTTATCCTAGTGTTATTATACCTTTTACAAGGTGTGCCAGTGGGACTTGCATTTGGCTCAATTCCATTTATCTTGAAGACGAAATTAACCTATTCTCAAGTAGGAATATTTTCATTGGCGGCTTATCCTTATTCGATGAAATTATTGTGGTCCCCTATCGTTGATGCTATTTATTCCCCAAAGATTGGAAGAAGAAGGCTGTGGATCATTCCTATTCAAACCATTAGTGGTTTAACTTTGATTTACTTGGGGTCAATAATCAATGAATTAATCGAAGATCCTGGTGATCAATTGCTGAAGATCACTTTTTTTTTCTTCGTCTTGGTGTTTTTCTGTGCCACGCAAGATATTGCCGTTGACGGTTGGGCTTTGACTTGTTTACTGCCGGAAAGTTTAAGCTTTGCATCAACAGCACAGACTATTGGAATAAATACCGGATATTTTTCAAGTTTCACCATTTTTTTGGCTCTTAGTTCGCCCGATTTCGCCAATAAATATCTCAGATCAACGCCTCTTGATGAGGGACTTTTTTCCTTGGGCTCTTATTTAAGGTTTTGGGGTTGGATGTACTTATTAGTTACGGTGGTGGTGGGATTGGTCCCAGAGGACCCTCCTCATTTGGCTTTACAAAATCAAGCTAAATTAGCTAATGAAAGAGCCAAATTAATGTCATATATTAACAAGTCGAATAGTACCATCAAAGGAGTTTTGTATTCTTCTTCGAATGTTTATTATTCAATGTATGAAGTCTTGAAATTACCTAACGTTCAAACATTTGTCGTGATTTTATTAATATCGAAACTTGGTTTTCAAGTTAATGAGGCAGCAACCAATTTAAAATTACTCGAAAAAGGATTATCAAAGGAAGATTTGTCAATAACAGTGTTGGTAGATTTTCCTTTTGAAATGATCTTTGGATATTATGCTGGTAGATGGTCAACTGGCGAAAAGCCTTTAAATCCTTGGTTATTTGGCTTTGCTGGTAGACTTGTTGCTGCATTTTGGGCTCAATGGGTGGTATATAATTTCCCGGCAGATGGAGATTTTTCTACCTCTTATTTTCTTGTGATTATATTACAACATTTATTGGGGTCATTTATGTCAACTATTCAGTTCGTTAGTTTATGTGCCTTCCATACGAAAATTGCCGATCCAGCGATTGGTGGAACTTACATGACTACATTAAATACATTATCGAATTATGGAGGAACATGGCCAAGATTGATTATATTTTACCTTATTGATAAATTAACCATATCAACATGTTCAAAAGGATATTCTATTATTTCCGAGACTGTTAAGCAACAATGTATAGCTGAGGGAGGGATCGTAGAAACTTTAAGAGATGGTTATTACTACACAAACTTCTTATGTATATCAATTGGAATTTGTATTTTGTTATGGGTCAAAAAAAGAATTGATTATCTACAAGCATTACCAAACAGTGCATGGAGAGTTAGTAAAGAAAAATAGATATGCATATGTATTATAAATAGGTTAATCATGAGTAAAACCGTCATTGTTCGAATTGAACAGGGAATTTTCAATTGGGGTATAAAATTCATCATTCAAAAAATCCGAAGGCAGAAATGGCATCTTATCACTGGGGTCTGCTAATTTTTTTGACACCGATGAGTAACTATTGATTATTGATGGGATCAAGTGAGTTTGTGATGAATGACTTTGTCTTATTGGAGAATGGATAGACGATGGTTTGGACTTGACGGATTTCGCTATTGAACTTAAAATATTCAAATTATTATTTTGTGATACTGAATATGATCCGGTAATATAATGATGAGGTGGAGGGGTCGTAACTGGTTCTTGATCCTCATATTCAAAGGCATTGACGTACCAATCTGGTTGTTGAAATGCATAGTTCTTCCCTTGGCTTGGACTTCTTCCGTGGCTGGAGCTTCTATTATTAGCAGTTTGGCTTCTTTCTCTTGCCAGACTTCTGACCGTATTCGATCCTTGTCTGTAGTACCAGCATTGAAACAAAAGAATGATATCAAATAACGAAGTACCTCCACTACCCAATATAAAAGGCAATTGATTCCAGAAGTGTGGAACCCAATCGGATCCGGTGGTCTCGGAAAGGATCAATAAATCCATCCCTATAGATATAGTATAGAAGATATTACCCAAAAGGGCAAATAAGAATAAATATGGTGATATCCCAGCAGTCGATTTCTCTCTAAAGTTTGTGAAAATTTGGGGGACTCTTGATGAGAGGTAGAACATCGTACACGTCCATGCCAGTATCCTCCCTATTTGGTCAGTTGATGGCCAATATATCTTGGATGTAGTCTCTCTGTGTATCGGAGCTGCCCGGGCTCGTTTTGCAAGTAGTCCGGCCGATAAAATACTAAGAATATTGGATTTTGGAACTTTACGTACCAACTGTGAATTCTCGTCGAATCTGTTCATCCTCTCAAAAGATCTAGCTCTATACATATCCGGACTTTGTAATAAATTATGTGGTGTCGTATGATACGGATATATCATTGTGTAATAGTAATATTGGAAGCTTAATATTATATCGATAAAACAATAGTATGATGCAATTAATGTTTGGAATGGTAATGCTCCTGTCAATAAACAGCCAATGAGGTTCGTTACATCTCCGGCAATCCAACTTGAAAGAAAGAGGATATTAACTCCCTTGACTGATTGGTTTAAATGATTCTCTATGATCTGCGGAAGTTGGGCAAACAACCAAATGGTGAAAGATAAATATCCACACCCTTTTGAGATTTCCGATAGAAATTCTATGTCTATGTTCTTCATGATATTTTGTGTGGAATGGTGAGGGTGTTGGATATGGTATGGTCTCTGGAATTCAATGCAGATAGATTTTTCATGCACAGACTTGACGCATCGAAAAATCGCAGGGGTTTTGATAGGGTGTATGCAGGAGAGAAGCCTGATAGAAGGTTTTATTTTAGTTAGACTCAGATGGTCTGGGAAGACATGTTTATGGGGTGATGGAGTGGGAGTGGTCATTGTGTCTTCGTCATGTTGATGTTAATGCTGTAATGATTTTATTAGGCTCTTCTTTTTATGGGCAGAAAACAGGCAATAATTATATATATCTATCCGACAGCTTAAAATTATAATTAGTGAATTTTGCAAAAGATGGCTAATTCATTTTTGATGGACTATTTAATCAAAGCTATAGTGTGGTGTGTATTTGAGATGATCTAAAGTACCTGAAATGCTGTGATGGCTGATTTATTATAGATCTGGCAGAAGTTAATTAGCCACAGTAATTAACTTCACCAGATTTATTCCTTCTACCGATCAAAGAAGTGGAGACTAAACGGCATTTGATTTGACCTTCGACACAACAAATCAACGGGGTACCATTTAAAAGAAACTTTATGAAGCTGGATGGGGGTAAGAATAGTCTTGGGCCCAATTATAAATGTGGAGAAGAGGAATCTTGGATACTCAGAAGTTCTTTGAAATACTTAAAGCATTATATATAAAGAATCAGAAGTTTAGAGATACGAATATAGACCAGGGAGCTCGTACATTTAAACGCATGAATACCAACCGTACAAGAAATTCAGAGATTAATTACAAGTCGTATAAATGAACTAAAGCTCAAATTACAATAGCTTTTGTTATTGCTCTACTCGCTTAAATGACAAAGCGAAGCCCCACAGGAAATGAATTACAAAAGTCGCCGAAATTTTCCACGAATTGTCTTGGACCTAGCAAAATTTTAGTTTTCTACTACGTTGCAATTATTCCCATTTTATTCACCTCCACGGCTACCCCACTTTTGAAAGATCTTTAGGGTCCGGGCTCCTAATTTGAGCAATTGGGGTTACGTTAAAGCGCCGCTTTTGGTTTACCAGTGGTTGTATACCGGACGTGTCACTAGGATCTGCTCAGTGAATAAAACCGGTGTGGGTTTATCCAATTATTTACAAGCATTGGCATCCTCATATCCGCCGCTTATGTCCTAGGTCGACCCCACATTCTCCGCAATCTACCATGCGGATCTCGTGTATTCATACCTTTTCTATATTTGTCTATTGTTAATCGTTTGGGTCCCATTTAATTGCAATTTCTTTCGAACATAAAATCTCTGCCTTCCCCAGTCTTTCATAATTTGGTAATTTTTTAAAAAATAATCTTTATAATCAAAAATGGGTTACGAAGCAAAACTTCAGGGTGTTGCCCTTAGTTTCAGAAACTTTTTGGATAAAACTCCAAATAATCATAATATCTTTTTTATTTCTGCTGTCACTTGTATGGCTGGTATGTTATTCGGGTTCGATATTTCCAGTATGAGTGCTTTTATCAGCTCAAGACCTTACCGTGAATTCTTTGATGCGCCAGACTCTACATTGCAAGGGTTAATGACTGCGCTGATGGCATTGGGAAGTATTTTTGGGGCCTTGGCTTCTGCTTTTATTTCTGAACCTTTTGGTAGAAGATCGTCCTTGATTATTTGTGGTACTCTTTGGGTTATTGGTGCTATTATTCAACTGAGTTGTCGTAACACTGGTCAATTAATTGGTGGTAGAATTGTTGCTGGTTTTGGTGTTGGTTTTGGTACTTCTGCTGCTCCTGTCTTGGTCTCCGAATTATGCCCAAGAAAACTTAGAGGTAGAGTCGGAGGATTATTCCAACTTTCAGTTACTGTTGGTATCATGGTTATGTTTTTTGTTGCTTTCGGATGTTCTCAAATCGATTCAACTACTTCTTTCAGATTAGCTTGGGCTTTACAAATGGTACCTGGTATTCTTTTAATCATTGGATGTTTCTTCATTCCTGAATCTCCAAGATGGTTGGCTAAACAAGGATATTGGGAAGATGCTGAGGCTATTGTAGCCAAAGTTCAAGCTCGTGGTGATAAATTAGATGAAAATGTTATCATCGAAGTTAGAGAAATACAAGACCAAATTTTGACAGAAAAAGATGCAAAGAGTTTCACATATTTGAATTTATTCAATAAAAAGTATTTACCAAGAACTATAACTGCTGCTTTTGCCCAAATTTGGCAACAATTTACCGGTACCAATGTTATGATGTATTATATTGTTTACATTTTCCAGATGGCAGGTTTAGATAATGGTAATACCCTTCTTTCCTCAAGTTCTATTCAGTATGTTTTATTTGTCGTTGCTACGATTCCTTGTCTTTTCATGCTTGATTATTTCGGCAGAAGAAAAGTCTTGCTTGTAGGATCGACTGTAATGATGATAATACATATCGTTGTAGGTACTTTGTTTGCTGTGTATTCAGAAAAAGTGGATAATATTGGAGGTGACGATACTATGAAAATGTTAATTCCAAAATCCAATGGTAAAGCAAGTAAAGGTATTATTGCTTGTTGCTACTTATTTGTTTTCACTTTTGGTTGTAGTTGGGGTCCATGTATCTGGGTTTATTGTGCTGAAGTTTGGGGTGACTCTCTTTGTAGACAAAGAGGTGCTTGTGTATCAACATGTGCTAATTGGTGCTTCAACTTTATTTTAGCGTTTATTACTCCAGTTTTATTCAAAGATATAACTTTTGGTACATATTACCTTTTCGGTGGATTTTGTTTCTTGATGACTCTTAACGTTTATTTCTTTTTCCCAGAAACTAAAGACAGAAGATTAGAAGAGATTGGACAAATGTGGGTTGAAAAAGTACCAGCTTGGAGAACTACATCTTGGGAACCAACTATTCCAGATATTGGATTATTAGACGATGACAAAGAACATGTTGAGCATGTTGAGAGGGGAAGTGATGTTTCTTCCAAATAACCAATTTGTTGATTTTGATTTTGAACTGAAACTGCTTTGAAACAATATCATTGATCTCTTGTTGAGATTTGCATTAGAATTTAGTTGACGTTAAGTCTTCTTGTTGAGATAAATAATTAATTATAGAGATGAGTAATGATTGTATAGTATAATAACATAGTAAAGAATTAAATCTATTAATCAAATAAATGAGACGTCAAAAATTTGATTTGTAACATATTTATTAAATATAAATATCAAATAATAAAATACACAGAAAATCTTAAATAACTTAAAGAACAACTTCTTGAGCCAATTTCTTTTTGTAGTCCAAGATAGAACCATCCCATCTAGTGGCGGTTTTGTTTTCAATAACATAAATATCCTTAGCAACCTTATCTAATAATCTGAAATCGTGAGAAACAACAACAACACCACCGTTGAAAGCATTAATAGCTTCAGCTAAAGAATCGATAGTAGATAAATCTAAACCGTTAGTAGGTTCATCTAATAAAATCAAGTTTGGAGCTTCTAAAGCTAATAATGCAAAAACAACTCTTGATCTTTGACCTTCAGATAATGTGGCCATTTGAGAAGTTTGACCTTCACCAGTTAAACCGTAACGACCCAACTGTTGTCTCCAATATTGGAAATCTTGAGAAACTTCAGAGAATTTATCACGAACGAATTCCAATGGAGTTTTAGTCAAGTCTAATTGTTCAGCAGAATGTTGAGAATAGACACCTAATTTGATATGAGTATGTTGAATAACTCTACCTTTTTGAGGCTCTAATTTACCCTGGAATAATTTTAATAAAGTGGATTTACCAACACCATTTGGACCAACCAATGCAACTCTTGAATCCATATCGATACCAATATCTAAATGTTCGTATAAATTATCTTCGTCTTTACCACTGTAGGAGAAGGACATATCATCAAAAGCCAAAACTGGAGGTGGTAATTTTTCAACTTCTGGGAATCTGAATGAGAAAACTTTATCTTGGGCAACTGGTTCAATTAATCCATCAGCTTCCATCTTATCTAAAATCTTTTGTCTTGACTTAGCTTGTCTGACTAAATTAGCATAAGTACCAGCAGAGGCGATAAATTTCTTGATATGAGCGATTTCTTCTTGTTGTTTGTGGTATTGTTTCATTTGATTGGTATCTTGTTCAGTTTTTGTCTTCAAGTAAGAGTCGTAATTACCACCATAAGCGTGGATTAATTTACCTCTCATATCGATCATATTTGAACAAACACTGTTTAAGAAATCTTGAGAATGGGAAACCAAAATCAAAGTTTTATCCCATCTCTTCAAGTATTCTTCTAACCAAACACAAGCAGCTAAATCTAAATGGGCAGTTGGATCATCTAAAAGTAATAAAGTTGGTTTAACGAATAAAGCCTTGGCTAAAGCAACTCTCATTCTCCAACCACCAGACATGTCTTTGGTATGCTTTTGGATAGTGACCTTGTTGAAACCCAAACCAGTTAAAATCACAGCAGCTCTTGATTCAAAAGTGGCAGGATCCATTTCATCGATTTTTTCATATATACCATCCAAAGTTGGATCTTCTGGACCACTCTTAACAATTGTATCTTCAACTAAATCTTCTAATCTCTTTAATTCATGTTCAGCTTCTCTCACAACATATTCTAAAGCAGAGAAAGAAGTAGCATCAGCAGGTTCATTCAATAAATAAATATCAATATGTTCAGGAATTGGGTATTCTCTTGAAGCAATCGACTTTAATAAAGTAGATTTACCACATCCGTTTTCCCCTAATAAACCATATCTTCTACCATAATTCAATTCTAAAACGGAATCTTGAATCAATACTTTACCATGGAACAATAAAGAAACAGAAGAAAGTTTGATATCTCTTGAAGTCTCCAAAGAGTCCAAAACACCGGTGGTGACTCTATCGGAAATTCCATCGTCATCGGTTTGCAATTTCAATTTGGCAATTTGAGTAGCAGCATCGTCTTCTTCCTTTTCTTCAGCGTCTTTGGCAGCTTGCTTCTTGGTCTTTTTGGTAGATTTACCTTCAGATTGCTTTTTAGCTTCTCTTTCTAAACGCTTTTGTTCTCTTTTAGCTTTGGAAGAGGAAACAGCAGATGACATTTTATTATCGATTCAATAAAATAGCAAATAATAATGGAAGAAATTCAAAGAAAAAATTTAAAGTATATCGATGAGAATTTTTTACGTGAGGACACGACCGTCAAGGTTCATAGCAGAACAGGTGTGAGAGATGATATGGCTGTAGGAGATTGGGTGTTGGGTGTGATAGAGGCAATACATGGGGAGATGTTGTATTGGATATCGTCTACTATTAGTAGGTCGTTCTGTATCCTTCTGTTTTGCTAGCTATATCTTAATTCTGGTGCTAGTTGAGACTTCGACAGTGGTAGGTGAGATGAGTAGACTATATAAAGGAACAGTAGTTATGACGTTAAAGACAAAGATGTGCAGAAATGTACAAAGGTGCGTGCTCGCCGCGTGGATTTCACTCATTTTTTTCCCTGCTGTCTTTTTTGCTCGCTGGTTTTCTGTCTTGTCTTTTGTCTTTGTCTTTTGTCTTTTGTCTGGTGCCACTGTCTCAGTGTTACTATGTTTTTACCTTTCTGCCTGCGTCTCTGTCTGCACCTCTGATGTGTTGCACTGTGCACATTATAAACTTTACACATTACCCTTGACACTTGATGTGAATACACATGTCTTAGCTATATGCTTACAATTATCTATTCTAACCTATACAGTATTCCCACAACCTCTACACCATATGCCGTGCTATGTCCCACCTTACAACCCCCCATTTATTGTTCTCCTCAATTGCCACTCTCTTCTCTCTGTCCCTCAAGCCGCAGGTTATGTTCTCAAAAATCGATGGCAAAAAATCTAAAATAACTATGACAGACATGGAGGATATTGATCCCCATACGCCAATTGCACCAATTCCCACTCGAAATCTTCATGTATCATCAGATGGTCGGTCATTCACTCCCGCCACCTCAAGACGGGTAGCAGATAGAAGGCCGTCATATGGAACAATTGAGATGACTCGTGAATCTCACTATAATCTTGATTATCCGGAAGATAACAATGATATTTTGAAGCAACAAATTGACGGTAAATCCCGATTTTTTGCTAGAAATAGACAAAGGACTTTGAACTTACCGGACTTGTTACCGTATGAAACTGAAAAGCCGAAAGATCAAGCTAAATTTTTGAGTCATATTGTATCTCATTTATATATTGCCATCAAGACATTGGATATCCAAGGGTCCCTTTCAGTAAATGCTAAAGATTTAGCTGCTTTGAAGAATGTAACTGGGGTTTCGGATTTGGATATTGCCTTGGAAACTAATTTGTTTGAAATTAATGGCGATGCTGAAGACCAGTCTCCCGAAGATGATGCTAATACCTATTTTTCTGTTGACGAATACGCTGATTCTGAGTCTGATGGTGATGAGGATGATGAAGATGAAGATGCTGTTGAAGATTTTGAAGACAGAGATCGTAATGAATCAGTGGTTCAACATAAAAAATCCCCCAAATCAGCTGCCGTTGTAGGGGTTAGAATTTGGACTAATGAGTTATTAGTATGGTTGAAAATGAAATACGATATGCCTTTAGATTTGAAGATTTCCTTGGCCAAAGTTTATTATGCCATTTGTCTTTGTAGAGGACAATACATTAATTTAAAGATATACATTAAAGTCTTTGAATTATTAACGAAAGATATCCCATTACTTAAAAAGCATGGCTTGCAGATCGACTGGAAGGATTTGTATAACGATTTGAAAAACCATTTCACCAACGTTGACAGCTCAATTGATAATTTTGAAAGAAAGGATAATAAACAATTACTTCGATTATCTGAAAGAGCATCAAACTTTTTTGATCCAAAGGCATTGCCAATAATCTTTGATTTATTAGGACAGAACATTTCAATCTCAAATCCTTCTTTGGTCATTTGTTCCATGTCACTATTACCTTTATCGTATACTGATCAAGGATCTCAAAGTATTCATGATATCCGTCATTATATATCATCTTTTTTCTACATTTGGCAAAAGTTTCATAAGAGTCATGAGCTTGATTCTCATTTGACTTCAAGAACTGGTACTCTTGCTATGTCTGCATTATCCGATATTAATGATTTTGGTACTCAGCATATTGATATTTCTGGTGATGATAATAATAATTTTGGCAAATATGGAATTTTTAATTATCTGCAAATTCAAACATTACTCAATAATTTGTTAAATAATTTAGGAATTCGCCTGGAAAAGTTTGGGTCTCATAGTTCAAATTTTTTCCATGGTTATTCTTCATCTCTAATTTATTCAATTAACGGTCGTTATGCCTTAGATGATAATGGCATTTTAGAAAATATTGAAACTTTGTTAAATGCTATAGAAAGTTATGTCCATCCAACAAACACTGGTAGTTGGACTAAACCCATTGCTAAATTTGTCTACAGTTTAGTTTATCAATTCCATAAAAGATATAATCAGGAATCACAACCAGATGGAATCTTATATAATATCCCTGATGATGTTAAGTTGAATTCTCAAGTGGTCAATAAATTTGTTCAAATTATCTTGCCTATTGTTAGGACCGGTTTACAATCTAAGAAATCTGTAGCGGTTGATAATTATTTGAGCACTTTAAGTCCTCTTGCATTTTTGAATCTGGATTTAGTTTTGGACTCTGTTCTTTTGGATCTTTACGAATCGTTAGAAGGGGTGATTTCCACTCATAGAGTTTCAGTGGCTCTTAGATGCTTCGATGAATTAGCAAGATATTTCGCTTCAACAAAGGTCTATAGAGTCCATATCACAAGATTATTGCTGTTGGCTATACCGGGGATTGATTCTAATGATTTAGAGAAATCAATCCTTACGTTAAATCTTTTTGAAACTGTAGCCAACTTTGTTCCCTTCTATGATTTAACAAGGGGCGAGGGTGATCCAAATTTAGCCATTCAATTCACACAACAACATATCGAATATCTTCAAAGTAAAATTTACAGTAATTTCACTCAAGAGGTTGATGCCGACATGACACTTGACAACTTTGAAGTAACAGATGAAATTGAAAACGATGCATTAAAATCTTCAACTGCAGCTTTCGGTAACTTAATCAAAACCTTAATGCAAAAGATTTTTACATTATTAGAGAATATTCCTGATCCTAATAAAAGTGGTAGTATTGAAAGGACTGTTGCTGACTCTTTACCAAAATACATGTATATAATTTTCGAATCACTATCGGATGAAATTTTCAAGCAAGTTAGGGATATGACTTTTGATTTTGTTTTCGACAACACTATTCACACAGTTGCTGATATTGTTGCTGAACTTTGTGGGGGTATTATTAAACATGACCCTTCAGCATTCCCCAGATATGCCGAGTTATTGATTGCAAGAATCAAAGAAGAAGTTGAAGAAAATGGGTCCGGATCTTCAAGGACTGGTGTTGATATTGTTCCGAGGGATCAACCGCTTTTCTGGTATTTAATTATTTTAAATGAATGTGTTGGGAATGCAAGTGATTGTATTTTAAAGTTAAGTGACGACATTCAATCCTTGGTTTATTTTTTAATGGAAAATGTTAAAGGACCCACTGTTTTTGCCGCTTCTTACCTTGCAAATCAAACCCTTCAAGCTTTAACAAAGATCAAAATCAGAGAATTAAGGTTGATCTCACCGGAATATATTGGAAAACATGGTGTCACGACTGAATGCTGGGGTGGATTTCAATTTGATGAAAGGAGATTTGCTGAACATAATCTATCCTTTGACTGGTTTTTACCAGGGGAGAAAGAAGTCAAATTTGCTGTTGACTTTTTTTCTGAATTAACCTCTAAAATCCTTGGTAATATTCTGACACTTATGAGGAACCATACTCAAGACTCCAAAAAAGATGGGTCTTCCTTGGAATTAACTGATGAACTAAAAAATAACTTTTTATTCTTGAGTTATGCTTTGAGTGGTATTTCATTTTTATTCGATCCTTCTTTTGAAGAAGATATTCCGAAACTCGATCAACATCAAAATGAAACAATTCAACAAAGACTTTTGTTATTGAAGCAAATTAGATCGGTTGCTAATGAATCAAGTAAGGGTAATGATGAATCAAGATTTGAGAATTTGCAAGAGAATCTTCAAAAGATCGTCGATGATATGAGTAAAGATGACATTATTGAATACGACTTAGAAAAGGCAGCTACAGATTCAGACTTCAAAATGGATGACGGGAAAGATGAGGCTGATGCTAAAAACCCAGGTTCAGATAAAGTAGCCCATGACAGTTTGGAATATTCTAAAAAGCATGTATTTGAATTTGATCGATCTGGTTCCCTATCACCAGATTCGAGGGATCGAAGCTCGCGTGCTTCACCGGGTGTTGAAGGGGTCACTGTATCTCAAATGAATCCAGGTATTACATTTAGAGAGCGTAAATTGTATACTTCAAGATACTACTTTGGTGATGATATGGAAACTAGAAGATCAAGTGACCTCTATATCAAGTTACATCGTTTTAGATATTCTATCGGAAGAAGTTTACATATCATTTGTAAATTTTTAACGACCCATTTTCATGATAATACTAAACTATTCAAACATTTCCTCTATGCTTTGAATATTTGGATTTCTGATGTTGGTAGGGAAAGACTTTTAGACCATAGTCACGCCAAAATTGATTATGCATTTATAAGTGCAACCCAAAAGATCAATAGAGTTCGTAAACCATTTACAAGAATTGCAATGGGTGCAAGAATCGAATCATATCATCTGTTAAGAATTGCTTTACATGCAACCTCAAGAACACAAACTGATCTTGATAAACTTCTTTTGGAAGATCTAGTTAAATTATCCGTATCTACATACAGTGCCGTATCTAAACCAGCACAAGCCTCATTGGTCGATGCTATGAAGAGACTCAATGGATCGTATAATGTTATAATCAAATCTTCCTTGAAGTATTTATCAAAATCTTTGGATGAAAATGCAAACGAAAAGATTGAGAGTAGCCTAGGAGTTTTCAATTTGAAGAGAATTAGAAGTAAAGTTCAAAATGATTATTTCAATTTACAAAAATTCGTTGGTCTTCTTCATCGTTGTTTATTAGTTGATGAAAACAAAGTCAGCGAAATGGCTCAAGGTCTTTTCAAAAGTATTTATACAAATATTACTCCTCCAAGTAGTGTATGTTTGATCAATAACGAATATATTGATACTATCAGGCCACCGGACCCTTTTATTGATTTAGAAATTAAAGCCGTTAAAGCAGCAAAAGAAAGAAAGAGACAAGTGTATCTCGAAAAGCTCAAAAAGCTTGAGTTCAGTATTATTTTGAATCAACAATCATCGGCATTCTGGAAACTTTCTTCATTAAATTTATCATTATTGATTGATTTACAATTAGATTTGGAGATCCCAATTAATGACGAAGTTTTAAGATTATTAGCGAGGGAATCCAGTTCGGATCACCCGATAGTGTCTAGGTTAGCGTTGAAAGGAATAACTAAAATTGTGAACAAGTTATATGTTCAACAGTTAATGGATTACAAATTAGAAAATATTTATGATTTGAACTATTTGAATCGGGATACGGAAGTCGTCAAAACTGGTGGAGATAAGTCATATTATGACCAATGGCAAGAAGAAGTGTCTAATTTAACAGAAGCTAATTATTTCATTGATAATAAAGCCAATTCTGGTTGGTTATTTTGGGGAGATGAAATGAAGGTTGTAACCAATGAACCAAGATTTGAATTAAAACTCAATGATTTGGATCAAAATGCTTTAAGCTCCCTTGGAAGCTGTCTTACCAAGAATTGGTTTCTCAATATTGCTAAACTTTGGGTTACTGATAATGAAGCTAATTCTGCCTATCAAGCTACGGATGTTTACTTGACATCCACTCTTGTTATGCTTATTTCAAATGGTTTGACTAAGTTCACATTCGATGATTTGTTATCGGTTGTAGATGAAGTTTATGAAAAAGATGATAAGAGTTCACATATTGTAGTTTGTGAAATTCTAGCTGGTATTTTGATAAGTTCTAAATTTTCAAGACCAGATTTCCAGGAGAAAAGAGATAATTTCATTGTGGGATTCTTACAAAACATTTTCGAAAATGATCTTTCTCCCGATACAAGCGCTATCTGGACAGTATTTTCTTGGTGGGTACCTGCACATGTTGATAGCAGAAGATTTCCTGCGGTTTCTAACTTGATCACCAAATTTAAACTCAACAGAGATTCTGATTTTGCTATAAAAGATTCGACAAGGTTGAGTTATATTAGATCGTTTATTGCCGCTGTAACATGGAAATTTGGTGAAGCGGATGAGATTCTCGACTTGTGTTTTTCTAATATTGATCACCATTACCAAGCAGTGAGGGAACAAGTTGGTTCATTGTTGTCCATGTTATCATTTATTTATTATCCAGACTCTATAAAAAATTTCAGAGAATTCACTGAAATGTGTAATGCCAAACATATTGATTCACCAGTTGATAACAAATTGATTGAATCATTCCCAGCATTGTTTGAAAAGATTGAGACTTGGAGACTTGAGGTTGCTGATAAACCACCTCAAGAAATTCTAAAATCGAGCTATATATATGCATCAATGACGGTACTTTCGTGGATCCAACAAGCCCTCAATACTAGTGTTTCAGGAATGTATCAAACATTGGTAATCACACATGTAGTGTCATTTTTGATAAAATTAACGCATATGAAGGAGGTTTGTCAATTGGGAAATATCAACCCAATCGGAATTTTGAAAGTAACTTCACAAATTCCTTTCAACGAAGAGAACATTGGGAGGGTGATTGAATTATTAGATCATTATTACCAAGAAGAAAGTTTGAATACAGTTCAAACTATTATAATTGGGGAATTTACTGAAACATTCTATTTCAAGAATTTATTGAAATTGAATAAAGAGCAAAGAGAAAAGATTATCAATTTAACTAATAAACTTCTTTATCATAAACAAGCCACAGTTAGAGAATCAGCCTCATCGACCTTGGCGGGATTGATCCATATTTCACCACCAAATGAAATTGAAGGATTAATTAACAAATATACTATTGAATACAGAAAGAATTTAGATAAAGTCCGGAAAAAACACAGAAAGAATGGATTCAAGAATGTTCCAATTGAAGATTTGATTATACTTCATGGTGCAACATTAGGATTGGGGTCATTAATTCATGCATTTTCATTTCTTTCGCCGCCTCCAAAATGGGTTCCACAACTTTTGACCATGTTGGCCACTAAATGTTCTGGTATTCCGGGATTCGTTGGTAAAACTGCCAAAGAGTCACTCGGAAAATTCAAAAAGACAAGACAGGATACATGGCATATAGATAGTAAAGTATTTAACGAAACTCAAATGCAAGATCTCGAAGGAGTTCTTATCAAGAGTTATTTTATTTAATATGAATATATGATTATTACCGATCTTATTCCGTGGGATTCTTCCGATTACCGTTGGAACTGGACCCTATCTCTGAAATATGGGGAAGTGAAATTTATCTTCGGAACCTCCGAGGGAACGCACGCGGTTATTGACAAAACGTTTCAATATATAAAGGTCTCAAAAATCCTATATTTTGTAGAAAAATTAAGAAATTATAAATATGTCGATTGATAAAAAGTTATGTGTATTCTGTGGATCCTCTTTTGGTAAACAACCAATCTATGCTGAAATTGCCGCCGAATTTGGAAAGGTATTAGCTGAAAAAAAATGGGGATTGGTCTATGGTGGTGGTAGTACTGGAGTAATGGGTGCTATAGCTAAAGGATGTGCTAGTAATGGTGGTTACGTTCATGGTATTATTCCAGAAGCCTTGATTTCAAAAGAACGTAAAGACAGCGATGAAGTCAACGAAGAAATTAAAAAAGATCAAAGCAATCATCAAGGTCATAGTCCCTTACCAGATGCTAAAGTCTACGGTAAGACTACTTTAGTTAAAGATATGCATACTAGAAAAAGAATGATGGGTGAAGAAAGTGATGCGTTTGTTGCTATGCCAGGGGGATACGGAACTTTTGAAGAATTATTAGAAGTTACAACTTGGCATCAATTAGGTATTCACAAAAAGCCAATTGTGTTATTAAATATCAATGGTTTTTATGATACCTTTTTAAAATTTGTTGATGAAAGTATTGAAGCTGGATTTATTGCTGAAAAACAAAAGTATTTGTTGAATGTTGCTAATACTCCAGAAGAAGTTGTTGAAATTATTTCCAACTACTCTCATGATGATGAGAAGTCTTATGGGTTGAACTGGAGTCAATCTTAGTATTTATTAATATAAAGTATTATCTGTCGTGACTCGTGCCTCTTCTCTCTTGCTGTGTATCAATGAATGTGTGTGTGTGTGTGTGTGTGTGTGTGTGTGTGTGTGTGTGTGTGTGTATTTGTCTCGGTGTGTGTGTATTTGTCTCGGTGTGTATTTGTGTGTGGGTGTATTTGTGTCGGTGTGTATTTGTGTCGGTGTGTGCATGTATAAGGGTCATTACTATCTGCAGAGAATCGTTTCTATCGTCTATTAATGTATTAAATCATCATTATCATGTACATGGAATAAATCTTCAAATTCATCGGCTGGTACTTCAACTTCTCTCAAATATCCACTACTTACGTCATATAACATCCCCCAAACTTCAATCTCATTATTCTTCAAAGCCATTGAAGCAGATGGGTGTCTCTTTAACGCCAAAACACTTGAAACCACATTCAACTCACTTAATTTGGTGGCCTTTTCCTTTGGATCCTTACAACTATTTAATAATTCAATATTACCAGCTCTGATATGTCTGATTGGATTCAACCATAAATCCAAAACCCCACCAATCTTCTTATTTGACATGGAGGCCCATACACCCCCACAATCAGTATGACCACAAACAATAATCTTTTTCACTTTCAATACTTCAATAGCAAATTGTATAACACCTTGACTACTAATATCGTTTGAATTAATAATATTGGCAATATTTCTATGGGTGAAAATTTCACCCGGCAATACACTTAAACAGCTTTCCCCAGCTCTGGAATCTGAACATCCAATCCATAAAGTATGGGGTTGTTGACCTTTACCATTAATGTCAAATACTTGAGATGAATGGTTATGATTAATTGAGTCCACAAAAAATTTATTATTATTTAAATAATCATCAATGGTAGAATTTTTACTAAGGGTGAATGGAAAATGATCATTTTTGATTTTGGTATCTAATTTTTTTTCATTGGCAGTACCATTACCATTTAATTGTGGTAAGTCAGTTTCATGGTCATGTTCTAATTGATAATTTAAAATATTTTCTCTACCCATTCTGAATCTGGAGCTGGATAATTGCCTGGTATAAGATAATGAAGTACTCAATTTGAATGAGTTTTGTAGGATTTTCAAATGAATTTTGAATGATGATATTGGGATATTAATTGTTTAAATACTGAAAATCTTGTTGGATAATGTCTAGCCATCTGCATGTTAATGATGATGGGATCATAACTTGTATTATGTCTATCATAATCTGCAGTTCGGGCCGATAATCTGCAGTGCCAGGGTTGCAGCCCAGCTGCGCACTCGAATCTAACACAGACTCATTTTGCAACTTGGCGGCTGATTAATCGTGGCGTTTTACAGGTTAGCCATGACCTAGACATGCGCACAGTCTGTTGGACCACAATTTTAGTTGCAAAAATCGGTAGATACCGCGCTTATCTTCCAATCCCTATTATTTATGACGACTTTATTTGTTGGTGCGGGTTATGGGCCCTTTCTGGTAATACTATAGGATATCTATATTAACAATCAAATTCCACTTGACGGGGTTTCAAAAATGGAGCTTTTCGATAATCATACAAAGACACCATTATATAATTTGATGAAATAAATGTACCTTTTCTGCCAAGAATCTGGTTGTGAAATTCAATCATTGCCAACGTGGCTGCAAATGCATATACTACATCTTAAGCACTGCAAACAGAAGTTGCAAATACCATTCCTTTGTTCTTGAATTTTCTTCTGACGACAATTGAAAGGAAATCTGGAAGTCCAATGGAGCTTCCAATGAGTTTACCGTCTCGCTTCCATTGCAGTAATGGTTCTTCAATCTCTGGCAATATGGTATACAGTGAAGCAGAGAGACTATATTCGAAAAACTCAAGCTTTTGACGGAGTCTTTGTTCTTGATAGAAGTTGTGTTGCTTTAGATAGAGGTCTGGTATGTAAGAGCTTCAAATCTCTTTACACCTTCATTGAAGTGGCTCAATACGTTTGTTATCCTTTTTGAAACATCTTATTCTACTTTCTCTTGTTTCTGCCACAACTCATATGATAGTAAGCGACTTAATAACTGTAAAATACTTTATACTCTCAAAGTGTTGATGAACCACCTAAATAGGAATAATATCTACAAAGAAATCAGACGATCTAGGATTCCTATAATGTCAGGATCCGTCAACAATTATTAGAGGTAGTGCTTTAAGAGTAAACAATATTAATTAAATATTACTTGGAGTGTATATAAGTCTCTGCATATCAGCTAAAATGTTCTGCTCACGCTAAAGTTGTGGTATGCTGGCCCTATTTTTTGTTCTGCGCGGGTCGATTTTCTGATATGGTGCGCTAAATCTTTGTTCTGCGGAGATTTGGCTGCAAAATTAGGAAGCTATAATCCACAAAAAGACCTTCTATTGGCTTCCATTTCTGCAACCTTATGCAAGATTATGTACACAGATGCGAACTCATGCAAGCTTAGATCAGTTTAGGAAAGTATAAAGCCTATTTTTTTAGGAAACTCCTAGCTATATAAAGAGCTGATTTTTCCCTTTGTCTACTTTTCCAAATTTTTTGAAAACCCATAGTAAATTTACTAGCGTTTTTAAAATTCAAATATCTACATAACGGTCGTTTCAAATTTTTTAAAATGTCTTCTGCTAACTCATCATCTGCTGTTGATATCGGTTGTGCTTTTTCTGGAGCTGAAACCCCAATTTCGAAACCTGCTTGTAATGCTGACGGTATGGGCATTACAGATATTGGCTTACAGTCAAAGACATCCTATGATATGTATGATCATTCCGCTAAAAACGCCGGATCATCATCCCCATCACCCTCCCCTGCTACCAACTCAACTCCACCCACCAAACCCTCTTTAAAATCCAAGTTAAAATCTAAAGTTAAAGCTGCTACTCTTTTAAAGAAGGCTAAAGAAACTGAATTTGACTGCTACGATTTAGTCTCTCCATTCTACACTGCAATGTTTTCTGAAGCTAAGAAGTCAAGATCTATGAAAAGTTTGTTGATTGAAGGTCAATTAAAATTGTCAAAGATTAGAAAACTGCTTGGAAAAACTTTCAAACCTTCAGTCGTCACTAGAATTATGAAGGTGAGTTCTGAAGTTGTCTTGGATAATTGTAACGACGAAACTTTAGATGCCTGTAGTCAAGAAATCTTGAATGCTTGTATTGGAAAAGTCTCGAGTGCTTCTGACAAAAGCTTAGATTCTCCTGCTGAAATCTTGCACGCTGAGGCTACTGAAAGTTTTGAGTCTGTCCCTGGTGAATCCGCTACTTCCTCTGGTAAAAGCTTAAATACTAGCACTTCCATTGAAGCTACTTTAGTTAACTCCACAGAAATTTCGGTTAAAGAAATTTTAGTTGAATCCGCTGAAAACAATGACTATAAAATCTTCAATGCTACTGTCTCCCAACTCAGCCCATTTTGTCAACAAATCGTTGAATATTGGCAAGAGAATGCTACAAAAGTTGCTCATTCATTGGCTGCAATTGAAAATACTACTACTGCTCCTTCTTCTGAAACTAAATCTTTAACTCCCAATCAAAAGAAGCAAAAGAAAAGGAACTATAACAAGTACGAAAAGACTCCAAAAGAAGCTAAGAAGGAACAGAGATTTCAATCCAGATACAACAGCTATCAAAAGTGTATCTGCATCAAGCAATGTGCTTATTGAATCTTTGATATTCTCTCATCTTCCTGCATTTATTCTTGTTAACAATGTTTCATTCAGAAAATAAAAACCCCAAAAAAAATGGCATTCTCTAAAGAAAATAGAAAATCAAAAAAAAAACCAAAAAAAACCAAAAAAAAACATAAACCCAAAGACATATATAGTGAATACATAACCTCTTTATTCCTGGAATTGTTTAATCTCTATTGGTATAATCGCTATCGATCTCTTACTCGATTGAAACTCTGGTCCTGAGGCTCGATGAAACGTATAAATAGATACTAGTACGACGGAATCAAATTCCTTTTGTTCAAGTATCACTACAAACTCTTAAGATGTAGGCTTACATGAAATCACCATTACTTTATTATCATCTATTCATTATGCTATTCTAATATATTCATTAGCTATCTTCTTATCTCATTACCCTTTTACCTTCATTATTTCATTATTTCTTCGTCATATTCTTGTTGTTCTAATGAACTGGACTCTCAGGAGGAGTTAAAAGACTATCGTGGAAAAAATCAACCACAATAATCTCGTTGTATAAGTCCAGCAACCCAATTCTATCATGAGGGTTTAATTTGAATATTCTATTCAATAATACATTAAATTCTGTCGAAATTGGAAGAATCTTTTTCAAAATCGATTTATCGTTGTAGACATAGGTTTGAAACACATCATTATTATTTGGGACGATACTGCTGTTTGGCCAAGGGTTTCTTGCACATGAAATATTGATTAGGAGTATACCAATTGACCAAATATCACCCATTAAAGTTGGGAAATAAACCATATTATTTTTCCATTCATATTCTGATAAGTCAATCATAGAATGAATGTATTCATTTTTAGTATAATTAACAAGTCTTTCAGGTGACATATAAAACGATGAGCCTCTACAGCTGTTGCAACATATAACGTCTTCTTCAATCGATAAACCGAAATCAATTAACCCAATGCAAATTTCATTATAATCAATGATTTTGGAAGAAGTCTCTTGACGTTTATAATTCTTATTGTATTTAACAAGAATATTTTCTGGTTTCAAATCACAATGGTAAACATTTCTGGAATTCAAGTATCCAATTACGTTTATAATTTGTAGAATGCAATTTTTCATCATTACTTGATTATTAGCATTGAATATTTTACATTCAACGATATTTTTAAATAAATCTCCTTGTTCGAAATTATCCATGATTGTTATTATCCCAATACTGAAACTGAAAACTTTATGGATAGTTACAACATTTGGATGATTATGACATTTTAAATGGATGGCTATTTCTTTCAAGTAAGAAATTGAGTTACCATTTTGTCTGATGAGATCAAGATCTAAATCTTCAAAATTACAATTTTGGTTATTGGTTAATTCAAAAAATAGTTTTTCTTGAATGTACTTTTTGTAAGCTTCGACATCTTTACGGTGCAAATTAGTTTGGTCTTTCAAAATGATTTTGGCAGCAAACTGCTCATTAGTGTGGATGTTTCTAACAAGATAAATTAATCCGTATGTGCCCGCACCAATCTTCTTGATAAATTGGAAATCATTAACTATTATTCCATCCAAGGTCTTTTTACGAGGGGGAATACTAATGGTTGGGTAAGGTGAACGTATTTCGTCTATAATCGGTAATATATCTAATGCCATGCTTGAGTTTATTGTATAATTTAAATTTCATTCTTTTGTTAATTTTATATATGTGAGGCTGAAATCTTATCATGCGATGATTCGATATGATCGCGTGTTTTCTTTTCCGGTTTCAAGCGAGATGGCCTGTTTTAAAAATTGGGTGATTAAATATTTTTCAGCCAAATTGATAGTTGGATTGCTGGAAATTACCTGATTGTGATGGCTGATATCTTATCCAATAATATATGATGGTATTGATAATTATTTTATAGATACCTTGTCATCTCTTCGGGTGATCTCGGTCAGTCTTTTCCGCATCGGGCCCTCTAGGCCAATTCTGCATAAACAAAATTGTCTCGGACATATATCCACGAAATGAGACAACCAATTATGGTCAAGTTTCCTTGCTCGGGCTTCCATGTTAGATTCTTCCTGGATTTTTGTCTATGGCTATTCCGGTATTATCCCTCTTTCTATTTCGGGTTTGTCCTTCTTGCTATTTCCTGCATCTGTATCGTAGTCCGCTGTTTCTTGTCCGTGATGTTGTTTAGTATATTATTTCTCTTTCGTTATTTGCATACTTTCTCCATACGTCCCGTCTCTCAGCCCATCCCGTCTCTCAGCCCATCACATAAAACTACAGTGAAGATGGGGGAATTAAAGAATAGTGTTAGAGGCTAAGATATAACTGAAGTAGAAATGAAATGCAAATGAAGTAGAAATGAAATACAACTGAAATACAACTGAATCTTAGAAACAAATGAAAAAGATTCTATGAATACTAAAATGGTCCGCTTGCTATATCTAATATTCGCTAGGTTTTCCTCTCGCTCCACGCTCTCTCCCGATAACTCTTTTTGGAGGTGGCTCTTTTTTGAAGGTAGTTCCGCTACCATTCTCAGGCTTAAAGCCTCGAGCCTCGACTCATCTAAATTGCAGATCTTGCTAAAGTTAAATGTGACCGCCGCCAGCCATTGGATTTCACTGCCGGCGCTACCACCTATAAATAATCCTCTTACTTCGAAAAAAGCGTTTAATTATTCGACCTTTTTTAAGCCGCTATGCTTATGTTGCAGATGACAAGCGGGGTGACACATCCTAATTGGGATTAACTATAAATCATTTCAAATATAATACCACGTTACATTGAAATTAAGTGAGTTACGGAACAACCCCACTTTGGTTTTGCCGAGTTATTGTGTGTATCTTGGCGCCGACAAACAAAATTCCGGCATTCTTCCATGAATTATCACGTCACATTGCTTTTTTCCCACTTTCTCGCTCTTTTCCCCACCACTTCAACCGGTGCTACATATTTCACCACGTCACTAGTTGTGAGCTCGTGTTTATATACAGGCGTCAGGCGTAAACACGAAACTTAGGAATCTCCTGACAATAGCAAATATTAGATTTCGCCGTTTCAACCAGGATATCTGGATTTCGGTGGGCATATACGAATTTCATTTTAATTTTCGTTCAATTTTTACGTTTTATTTTATGTGTATTATTAACTGATCAACTACTTTGACACTTTAATTTAACAGATTAATCTCACGCAATATTTTAATAGACTCGAAATTAAATTATTTTCCCAAACTCTATTCGTTTTTAGTACTTGTGAACTCACGTTACGCCCATTTACCTCCATGTTTTGTTTCTAAAAAGGACACGCGGAGCCTTTCCATTTTGACAGGCTGAATGTTTGCCTCATTATTAACTCGTTAGTAATAGAACTCTAATATGCTGTGTCGGGTAGGAAAATACCTAACAAATGATGGGGATCCTCCTGCGTAAAACAAACAACGGCATTTTTTTTTTTGTTTTTTTTTTTTT